>OZ007497.1:146186968-146742202 GCA_963931805.1 Microdon myrmicae | reverse complement strand
AGCTGGATAAATAGCAGCCAGTCATTAAATGAAAAATGCATTTAGGATACAACAAACGATATGGATTGTTTATGATATCGCCAGGAAGCCTCTTTTGTTTGCTCTGGGTGCGAGTTAGGGAAATTGGCTTCAGCGTCGATTGCGCTAACTGAATGCAGCTGGTTGGGTATTTTATTGCTGTGTACGTTAAGAGATTTATCATACACATGGCGAAGCTGAAAAATAGACAGCGCAATATTTATGCGGTTACATCGTATGTAATCCAAATCCTTAGTTATTAGGAATTCGTCTAGGGGAATCTGCCTGCGCCCGAAGGTGCCAAATTGGTTTGGAATTCCTGATAAGTTGAGCAAGAATTGTATGCGAAGGGATGCATGAAAGGTAAGTTTTCTTTTACAGGGACCTTTTAGGTTAAAGATTTGACCTATTTAATGCGTGAAGCATTTAAGATGATAATGTGATTGCATTAGTGAAGTAATGAGATTGGGTGGAAGTTATGGGGTTTTTTTTAGGTAAGCGACCCGTGGGGTTTGGCGAGACCGCCACACATTCGCTCGATAAGTATAAAATCAACCGGATTGCCAGATAAATCTTGAATAACCATTGAAACCAATCCCGAATAATACCTCTAATCAAACAAAATCGTTTCAGTGGATGTCATAAAACATTTAATTTGGAGAGTAAGCTCAAAAAATGACATCGTTGGAAATATATGTTTGCCTTACGTCCGAAGCGCTAATATTACACATATAAGAAAAAGAGTAGAAGGAGGGCCGAGTTACACGAGACAAGGACAAATGTGTCCGTTTTCGCGTCTCTGACTCCTGACAATCATGCGACAACCACAAACACCTACATCCATGAGAATGTTTGGCTCGGTCTCGGAATATCTGAAAAAGAAGTGGGGAGGTATCTACGGATGCTATCTATCGGGCTTGTTTAAGTGGTCTCTAACTACTTGGGTGGAGGTGTGATTATTCTGGTACCAACGTGGGTATGTTGTATATGTAGACTTTAGTGGTAAGGTGCGTCCGGGACACAGGTTCACCGCTATACCCAGTCGCTGCTTTCAGTTCAAAAAAAGTAAAACTCCGTGTTGCTCCTTTTAATATTTGAGAGTCCAATAACTTGTGTAATTATTCACTGCTGAAATGTATTCAAGAACCCAATAACTTGTATTCATATTCACTATTGAAATATATTCGAGAATCCAATAACTTGTATTCTTATTCACTATCGAAATATATTCGAGAATCCAATAAGTTGTACAATTATTCACTATTGAAACTAAATCGCAAATGTTCGCTTATTTAATCTAATTCGTATATATTTTACATGAAGGAGGACCCTTTTAAACCTACGTACACCAGCGGATGCTTCGACTCGACTTATTTAACGTGGAGGCCCGACTTACCTCCACAGAATCTGTAACGCGATAAAAGATATCGACCGAAGCGACAGAACACCAAAATGTTCATCCATCGCACCGATGTCCATATAAGGGATGATCTTAGAAGATAATCACCGAAAGGGATGCGCACACACACAGATGCGGTTACTTCGCACTCTCATGCTGTGCATGAGCAAGCGGACCGTGGATACAATAATTCCGTAAGGGGAACATTAGCTGGCGTGGTTGCAGCTGGTGCCATTATCTCGACATAGAGACTGCGTAAAGCATTATGCTGATCGTGCACATCTTGGTGGCGTAGTCGAATTCTCGATGGTAATTTTCTATTTATGAGAACTCGAATTTCTTGGGCGGTCAGCCGTATGCCTTAACGTATTTGTCGGTCAGATGACCGACCGATGTGGGCATGTATGAAAAGGAAAAGGATGAAACATTTCCTGCACGTGTGCGGCAAGGGTATATCTTGGTGATATTGGTTCGGACAGTGTTGGTTGCTTGGTGTATGTCGCATGTTATACTTTCCTACTAGAAATCCGATGTTGCAACATACACCCGACGAATAACTTTCTAGCACATGATGCCCGTGAGGAAGATGTCTCTTGTGGTTCGTGCTATTGAATTAGCGAAAATATGGTTTAAGAGACACTTTAGGTGGTGACAAAAGGTAGGTACATGCTTAATTGCTAGGCAAGCAATCAGTACTTGTTTTATCGGTTTTCGGCAGCTCTAGGTGGACGTTTTTAAATTGTTAATGGGAAGATGATTAGTGTCGTTCAAGGAAACCGCGACAGAGGGATGGTGGGAATGATCTCCTGAAGAAGTTTCTTTAAAAAGTCAATGTATTTTCATTTGCCGCGAAGAAATACGGGATCGTATAGGAAAAGCGTACGATATTACTACTTCTAGCAGAGAAGTTTAACTTTGGTGTCTACCTTTTTACTCGACTGCAAGATGTGCTGCAGTTGCTTAAACCAACCGGAAGCCCTTTGACGGATGTGGATCACATATTTAATGAAATTAATTATTGCAGTATAAGTGACCCCAAGATATTTCATACTGTCCTGACCGGGCTGACTGTAGTACCTCCTATTTGTATTCGAATGTTCTGTGAATATCAACAAGTAGGTTGGGAGTACTTACTACTTAAAATTATGACGACTACTTTAGTTGGATCGAGCCGAATTTTCCATCGACTGTAGTACTGATACAGTTCATCCAATTGATCGTTGAAACGACTTGTTATGAGTTTTAGGGGTTATAGATGATATGTACCCAAGAACGTCATTTGCACAGCTGCGTAACTCTCCTTTCCTTAGAATAAGGGAATAACTGAGGTGTAAATATCAAATAGGATGGGGCCTAAAAAGGAGCCGTATGGTACGTCTGCGGCGGCGTGGAAAATCCCGGATAGCTTTCCGTTCACCCAAATTTGAAATAATCTGCTGCGAACGAATTAGTAGATGATAGTATATAACGCTCAACTGACCAGTGTTCAACAATTGAAAAACAAACCCTTCGATCCATGTCGTGTCAAGGCATTTTCAATGTCTAGGCTTACAGTGACGGTTGTTATTTTTATTAAAGAGTCTCCCATTGATGTGGTTTTGGAATACGTTAAGAGCCATCGTGATGCTGCGCGCTCTTCAAATCCAAATTGGAGCTTCTCGTATATGAACTTTTCATGTATTTTGCTGACGCAGAAGAGGAACGACACAGGCCGGATGCTTCGTGGGTAATATTGTTAGATTCCTGGTACACTACCGTGTTTCCGGGGCCTTGGGGAAGAGTGGGCTACCATTTTAGTCCTTAATAAAGCAAATCTGAGAGCCACACAATGACGTAAAACGCCTCTACACACACTCCTAGAGAAATAATATAGAAAGACGAGCTGAAGAGAAACGTTCCAGGCCACGATATACTTGTGCGTTTTTGTGAAACCAACGAAGCGACACCAGAGATTTCAATTAAAACAAAAGATCTTTCTGTATTATTTCCTTTATTTGCTTCGGCAACCATCCGCACTGCATGTGTGCCTCTTACATGGCATCTTAACTTTAAAAACGGTTTTATTCACTTCCCACTTTTCGACTTACCTACCACTCAGTAACTGTGGCGAAGTGCACAATAGCAACAGTTGTGAGCTGAACCTAGGTTTGCACCATCAAACGCAAGACACAACCTCCTTACCAACTCAGCCTACTTGGAATAAAGTCAAATTATTTTGCGTTAGTTGAATCCTTTTCTTTCGCATAGCGTTGCCCACTAATGTATTGCACATAAATAAAGATAAAACCAACTGGTACTCACAGTTTTCCCTATTTTGACTCGCTCGACTTGTCGATGATTTCCTTCAGACCTCGGACAGTGGTTTAAGTTGGGTGTCTAACTTCTCAGCCAGTAGGTATATTTGTGACCGCTGAAATTCTGCTTTTGGTATCCCATGTATTCCTTTGGCTATGGTTGAAAACTCTCTTCTAATTTAGGGTGCTTTTTGTACAGCATCATTCAACTCAATAATCTTCTGAATATCACTCTTATTGAATTAAAACACTATATTTTTTTCTTAATGTTGTTTTATTTTATTGTTGGTTTTTTGTTCTAATTTGCTTTATTTTAAATAAATTACTTTTCTTTTATGCAAATTTCTAAAATTGCCGCACAAGACCAGACGTTACCACAATCGCCTTCTATTTCTACACTAACTTTTCTTCATGTTGTCTTATTTTCCTTTCTTTGTTCTATTTTGTTTTATTTGTAATTAATTACTATTCCTTTATACAACTTTCTAAAATTACCACACAAGACGAGACATCACCGCGATTTCCACACTCAACAGGTTTTCTGGCCATTCGCACCCTTTTATACCGATCGTCCATTCCCGCCCACACACCCATCCTAATTTTTCCACATCTCCGCTCACTACACGCAAATAAATTCTCGCGAATTCACTCAGCAGTAAACGAACCCAGAGAGAATGCAAACATTTTCGAGGAGAAGGGCTTGAATTAGGGGTTGATTTGGTTTCGTGCGCTTGTTTCCTCCTTTTCGAGTGATCGGCCGATTGGTGCATCAACGTCACACCAGATGAGATGTAGACAGATTGACTCTCTAAATCGGGATCTGGATAAAGTCCTGCAATGGGGAAAGGCCAATCTTGTCGAGTTCAATGCAACGAAGACCCAGTATACAACATTCACAAAGAAAACTGGATCATTGGTTCCACAGCTGATGATGAATGGCCGGGCCCTCGAGGCTGGAGAAAGTTTGAAATTGCTCGGTGTCACGGTCTGTGGGAATGTATCATGGCATAAACACGTGTCGAACATCGCCAGGTCAGCCTCAGAAAAACGGAGTTATCTTTTTAGAGCCAAGAAATATTTTACTCCGGCCTAACTTCTTCTCCTATATGAATCCCAAATTAGACCCGCGCTCGAATATTGCTCTCATGTTTGGAGCTCGGCTCCTAAACATACCCTCGACCTACTTGAGAGCATACAGAGACGAGCGATCCGACTGATCGGGAACTCGGCGCTGACGTCGGGACTACAGTCGCTATCACATCGCAGGCGCGTAGCCGACCTCTGTCTGTTTTACAGATATTATCACGGTTGCTGTTTTTCGGATACTCTTGATATTGTTCCCCGCAATTCGGTTTATATGCGCTCCACAAGACAATTCGACGGATCGCACCCGTTTGTGGTTCATCTGCCGACGGCGCGAACATCCCTGCATCAGAACTCGTTCCGTTACAGAGCGGGGAAGCTGTGGAACTCCCTTCCCACTCGAGTGTTCCCGGGGCGTTACAACCTGCAACTGTTCAAAAATAACTGCAACAGTTATTTGATGGCATCTCGGGGCGCCCACTCGGCGCTATAGGTTCGCCTCTCCCGAGAGAAGAATAAAAAAAAAAAAAAAACGGAAAGCAAAACCAAAGGGTAGACTACGTACCCTCGTTTAGACGCTGGCAAGAAGGGAAATGAAGAGTTGAAAATTATGCTTATGCATACTTTTCACCGGATATTGAACCTATTCATCAGTGTATACACTGTACTTCTCCACATGTGAAGGGGAACACTGGCTTGGGAAAAACTTTTATATCGGAATGTGAAAGGGGATTTGAGGATGGGTTAAAATGTTTCTCTATGTAGAAACAGCATCGCTTGTCAGTGTTTTGCTATGTCAAATGTTCTACTATATTTCATTCTTAACTTTTAATAAGGTACTATTTAAAAATATAATACTAGCCTCGTAAATCCGAAAAGATAGACCAGATTTAACTATCATCTGCTTCCATTCCTATTGTTTACTGGAATTTGAAATTATCCTTATATACAGTAAGACGTGACAGGATACAAAACTAACAATTTTCCTATCTGTTCTAATACAATTTTAAGCAATGCCAAGCAACCAGATGAGCCCATGTTTCCTATTTAAAACATAACGACTGATTTAATAATCTTCCCCTTTGAGATCCAATTCCATTTCCGGTTACATCTTTCTTTTTGCCTCACGGAACAATATTCTCAAATAGACAATATAATCAATCATATTCGTTTATGTTTTGATTTAAAATAAAAGTAAATCGAAATCAATGTTTATTTGTCATCCTTTCCTCCACCCAAATGTATGGCCATAATTTCACGGAGTCCCAAGGATTTCATAAAGCGTCCTGCACAGAACCAATCTCTCATATCCTGTGCTGCTATCAAGTAACTTATTCACCCAATCAACATATTCAAGATATTCTGAATATTTCCCAAATCAAAAACGACCTTAATATCCCTTCTTATGAAATTACTGCAATAATTTACCCGGTGACATCCATTTTGCTGGATAAAAAAGGTAACGAAAAGGAAACTGAGAGTTTTCTGGTTCAGTCAACCCCGCAAAATACTGAAACCAAGTTGAAAGACAGAAAGGGAACACCGTGGGACACATAAAAGATCCGAGCAAAGCTTACATAACCTAACTCATAACTCTCCGTTCTATACCGAATAGTTTTCCTTCGAAATGTCTTTTCATCGGGATAAATCAAATGCTTTGCTCACATTTTCCGGTCGGCTCAGAGACATCAACCCCCCGGCATCAAGCCCGGCATAGTAGTCATTCCATTATGAATTCTATTTAAATGGTAATCAGTTACCCTTTTCGTTGAGGGTGAAGATTCGTCTTTTTTATAACAATTTTCAAGGATTTTCCTGAATAAAAAGAAGAAACAAAACTCCCGACTATAGTTAAGACTCCAGATTGTGCGGGGGGAGGTTGCCGTAATAATAATCTTCCCACATTACTCCCCGAAATGCAAATCTCTGAATTCAGAAAAACTCCCTTTGCGAGCGCTTTTTTTTTCTTTTCTCCGAGAAGATCTCATAATTTACTAAAATTCAAAAGGATAAGGAATTTGTAGAACTTGTGAGGAGTTGGGAAACCCGTTACTAGCTGTGGGTTACATTCGGAACAAAAAGCTGAATGTGGAACATAGTCTAAAGTGATTGTGGTGCGGAAAGAATTTTCATCTTGAAGTCTGCAGGTACTTATTAAAATTTGCTTCGTTATATGTAACATAAAGGATTCTAGAAGGATTCCAGTGAACCTTGTTGGGGGAAATGTGTGATGAATTTAACATTCTTATATATTTTTTACTTTTCTGGATTAAAATAAATGGGACTGCAATGGAGGATTCTCTACGCTGGGACTATTATTCTGCAGCTCTTAGATCTTGACGACAGCTCTAGCATTGTCTACTGTCATTGTATGTATCACAGTTATCCATTTCTGACAACGGTTTCAAAACCCTATTGGTTGGTGAGAAAGTCCTAACTGTTCTGCAAGCCCTTCTTTAGCTTGACATGGATTTTCATCCAGTAAACCCTGAAGTTCTTCGTCGTGAAATTTTTCTGCTGCACCTGGACGTGGAGCAGCCTCAAGACAAGAATTTCCTTCATGAGATCACTTTTTTACTATTAAATGACTCACAGAGTGTTCATCCAAAGTCGAATTATTCAATTCCATAACTTGAGCTACATTTTTTTTTCTTAATCTAATCGGCATCCATCTCTTATACAACTGAGGCACATGGAATCATAGATTATAAATGACTAAAGCTTGGTCATAAAAACAGCAATGAATTAGCTACATATATCCAAAATGGCGAGCGGATTGGATGCTTTCAAGTACGTTTTCAATGGAACCAACTTCAGAGCCGAGTTTCTACTTCCACACCTCTTACGTGGGAAAACTGCTAACTTTATATATACACTTCCTGCCGGTACCCACATCATACCAAGAATCTGTGAAGGTGTATTCCCACTGCTGACCAATTTGCATTATTCAGCACAACCAATTATTCAAATCTTAGTTACACGGAAAGTAAAAGTCAATACTAGGTGATTGAGCATATCTGCTTGGACAACAACCCTCAATTGGTGTATACCATATGTTTATGAGATCATGCGGCGCCATTTGTGCGGTGCCGTCGTTCGTCTCATTCATCACATTCTAATGCCACATCTCAGCCATTGTTATGTGTGTGAGAACCATTTGCCCAATTGCCGCCGTATTTGCATTCCATGCATTTGAATACCGCACGCCAATTACAATTTATGACTGGGCAATAAAAGCAAATGTCAGCATCATGCCGCCATCACCACCAACATGATCGGAATTTTCCCGCAACCGGAAATTTCCAATTTACCATCAGCAAACATCTCTAACACCAGAAGGTGCGAATTGAATTGCCGCCAACTCAAAAAGGGACCACCATCAATGCAATGTTTCTAATTTTTTGTGCGAGAATGTGCGTCCCTTTTTTCTTTGTTTTCTGTGTACACCAGTAATTGGTGTGTATCATAGGAACTCTCCTTCCTATTGTCTTTGTTTCGAACTCATGTCTATTGTAAACAGGAATCTTGCAATCCTGTAGTCAAAATTAGAGATACGATCTATCGATATCCTATGTATGTATTAGTAATACTCTGTTGCGAGCATGATTTTTTGTATCGTTTAGATGTAAGAGTAGTAGTATAAGAAAATTGTATATATAGTTTAAGGATTGGAAAATAAAATCAGAATACATCCGACAGTAATCCCGAGTGTACTCTCAATTCTCTTTCAGATAATTTTTGTCCTATGCAATATTTAGTGGCGTTGCGCCCGAATATTCAGGATTCTTTTTTAGATGTTTAGTGGCGTTGCGCCCGAACATTGATCAAACTTATCACACTAAGGGTGTTGCACCCTAGTGTACAGTAGGGCCTTCAAGGTTAGGTGCCTTAATAGGCTATATACATCAGGTCAAAAGAGGCCTGATACAAACATTTGGTGACCCCGAGGTGATAGTTTCACATTGGTTGCTGCCCCCTCATCGGAGGTAAGGAGCAATATCAGTGAAGACTAGTCACAGAACGCGTATCCTTGGGCGATCAACATTCGCCAAGGCAAACTACCATCAAGGTAGAGGACATCCGTGGACGTGATAGTTTCACATTGGTTGCTGCCCTCTCACCGGAGGTAAGGAGCAATATCAGTGAAGACTATTCACGAAATACGCATCCTAGGCTATCGACAGCCTAGTCAACTACCGCCAGTAGACGACATCCGTGGGAGTGTTTGCGAAGCACACCCATTGAAGAACAGCGCGTCCGTAAGCGATCCACATTCCCCACAACAAACTACCAACGAGGTAGAAGACATCTTTGGACGTGTTTGCGAACATACCCACTTAATAGTACCACGTCTTTTCAGCAGAAAAGAAGGTAGTGGAACGGAGCATGGACGCCCGTGAAATAACCAAGGTCCTAGCCAGGCAAAAGGCCTTACAACGCGAGCTGACCAAGCTCCAGGCAGCCAGTGGCAAGAAATGGACCGACGCGTTAATGAATAAAGCCAGGACGGCATGGACGCAATTCAACGATAATCATTTAGAGATTATCGAGAGTATTAAGGAGGATCACGACTATATCCGCCTTAATACATTCGAACAGGTACAATCGATGTACCAACAATTGATGGCGACGGCGCCAATAAAACGGCAGTCCGAAGGTGCAAATGACTCGGTGTGCAGCCCACAAACAGACGGCCAGGATATGGAGGACGACAGCACTGCCCAGGAGGCCATTAGAAGTATCCGACGATACAAGCTGAAGAAGGAGACGCTCATTCGGACGCTTGACAGAGCGCGAACAATGAGAGGAACAGCACAAATGAGCTTCCATCAGGAACTCCAATTCTCGACCATCACAAGGCTCTGGGCAGATCTAGAAGAGTTACATCTACGGATTGGAGAGCTGGTCGACGATCCTGAGACGATAGGATACGATAGCCTCACCCATCAAGAGCTAGAAGAACAAGTCGAGTTCTCATTGGTCAGTTTGCGCAGCTCCCAACAGGAGACGAGCCAACAACACCATAGACAGATCCCCTCGGTACCCAGCGGCCAATTGCCGAAGATCACCATCCCAAAATTTGATGGGCATTATTCAACGTGGAGACAGTTTGCCGATCTGTTCGGAGAAATGGTGCACAAGCAGCCATTAAGTAATTGCCAAAAGATGTGGTATTTGAAAACCAATCTGACCGGAGAAGCCGAAAGATTGGTCCGACATTTTACCACATCAAACGACCAGTATGATGCGGCATGGCAGATGCTGCAGAATCGCTTTGAGAACCACCGACTACTGGTTGGTTCACTTATTAATAAACTTTTGTCCCAGCCATCACAGTCAATGACTGGGTCGAATTGCGCGCACATAAAGGCCCTGCATGACACTACGCAGGAATGTCTTCTAGGTTTGAAGAACCTCAACGTCGACACCAGCAGTTGGGATGCTCTCTTAGGGAACATATTGTTGCAAAAATTGGACCGCAACACCCATTCCCTGTTCGAGCAAGGCCTGGCAAAACCAAAAGAGATCCCATCCATCAAGGAGCTGTTGGCATTTCTGGAAGTGCGTTTCCAATCCCTGGAAGCAATCGCGTCCAAGGATCATAAGAAGGATGAACACAAATCCCGAACAACTTTGACGTCTTCAGTATCCCAGGCCACATTCAAGAAGGAACAACAGTGTGCTGCCTGTGGAAAGGCACACGCCCTCTATCAATGTCAGCAATTCCAACAACTGACAACGGATCAGAGGATGGACATCGTGCGCAAGGCAAGACGATGTCGGAACTGTCTCCAGCAGGGACATTTTGCAGACAGATGCTTAAAAACTAGATGCAAGGAGTGCAATCAAAAGCACAACACGTTGCTGCATCCTCCAAACAATACACATCGAGCTCCGAACTCGGAGTCGAGTCCCCAACCTCAGCTCAAGGACCAAACACAATCGGTGTCTTTGGGAGCATCGACAGTGAGCTCATCCGTCAAGAAACTAACACTCCTCGGTACAGCTCGGGTAAAGCTGTCAAGCAGCAATGGCCGAACAATCGAATGCCGCGCCATTTTGGACTCAGGGTCACAAGTCAACCTCATCAGTGAACGAGTCATCAAGAGACTAGCATTAGTCACAAAATCGACGAATTTGACGATACACGGCATCGGGGACGTACCCCAAAGATCCCAGCGACGCGTGAATATGGAGCTCACTGCCACCACAACGAAGTTCTCCACTCGACTCGAAGCGTTTGTCATCAGCACAATCAGTTCGCCACAGCCAAGTCAGGAAATCGACATTTCGGCTTGGAAACTCCCAAGGAATGTGCAGCTAGCAGATCCGAACTTCCAACACCCAGGCAAGATCGATGTCCTGCTGGGAGCCGAGCACTTCTTCTCATTGTTATCCGTTGGTCAAATTAAACTAGGACCAACACTTCCGGTGCTCCAGAATACCCGCCTCGGTTGGATTGTCGCCGGACCAACCCATCAACATCCAGTGGCAGCAGCAACTTGTGGGGTGTGTACTACCGACGACGAGGAAGGCATCAAAAGGGCCATCCAACAATTTTGGGAACTGGATAATCCGGCGGACGGTCAGGAACGACGACTCTCACTTAAAGAACAACAATGTGAGACATTATTTCGCCAGCATCGCATCAGAGATTCCGTGGGCCGCTTTACTGTTGGGCTACCATTTGCCAGCGACCCACAAACGCTAGGAGATTCCAAGGAACTAGCACGCAATCGGTTCCTGTCTCTAGAACGACGTTTGGAAAGGAACTCTGAGATCTACGACCAATATAGGACCTTTATGAAGGAATACCTCGAGTTGGGACATATGGAACCAGTAGATGCGATGAAGATTCCGTCGCCGCATTATTACATTCCCCATCATCACGTGTTGAAGCCAGACAGCACCACTACACGATTACGAGTGGTATTTGATGCATCGGCAAAGACAACTACTAATACGTCGTTGAACGACATTTTGCATCCCGGACCAGCTTTACAGGAGGACTTGTTTGCCGTGCTGCTCCGATTTAGACTCCCACGATACGTGTTCACAGCAGACATCGAGAAGATGTATCGGCAGATCAGCATCAGGCCCGCTGATAAGCAATACCAACTGATTTGGTGGCGAGCTAATCGCGAGCAACCATTGAAATGTTACCAGCTCAATACGGTAACTTATGGCACGACTTCAGCACCATACCTGGCCATCAAGTGCCTACGTCAGTTAGGTGAGGAGGCCTCACCACAGTTCCCACATGCAGCAGAAGCTATCAACAACAACTTCTACGTGGACGATGTCATGACTGGCTCCAACAGCCTGATCACAACAGGTGTGATGCAAAAGGAATTGACGGCGCTATTGAGCCAAGGAGGCTTTAAATTGCGAAAGTGGTGTGCGAATCATCCAAAACTCCTGGAACATATTCCAACCACAGACCAGGAAGTCGAACTGGACTTTAGCAATAATGAAGATACCACCATCAAAACATTAGGGTTAATATGGCTCCCAAAAGTAGACGAATTTGGAGTCCGAGTTAACCTGCCACCCAGAATACGTTCATCAAAACGCACCGCAGCCTCCGACATTGCTCGAACATTCGACCCACTAGGACTGATTGCGCCAGTAACAGTCATCGCCAAGAGATTCCTCCAAGAGTTGTGGGGATTACAACAAGATTGGGATGCAGCACTCCCAATGGAATTCCAAACCAGGTGGCTTCAATTCAGCGAGAATCTTAAGACGATCGAGAGTTTAAAGGTTCGACGACATGTGTGCGGTGGAGCAATTACCAAGGACCCTCAATTACATGTGTTTGCAGACGCTAGCGAGAAGGCGTACGGAGCTGCCGTATACTTACGATCAACGGGATCGGATGGATTAATCCACGTTCATCTATTATGCTCAAAAACGAGGTTGGCCCCACCTCCACCTAAGCGAGTGACCATTCCTCGCCTGGAACTCTGTGCGGCAGTGTTGGCGGCCACCCTGTGTGGAAAGGTGCAACGGCACCTGCGACAAGACAACATTCCGACCTATCTGTGGACAGACTCAGAGATCGTATTAGCATGGATCCATTCAACAGCGGCTGAGTTCCAAACATTCGTAGCCAATCGGATAGCTACCATACACCAACATAGTGTACCTGCACAATGGCGGCATGTAAGATCAAAGGACAACCCAGCCGATCCGCTATCAAGGGGGGTGGATCCGGATAAACTAAGTGCATGTGCTATCTGGTTCCACGGCCCATTCTTCCTACATGGGGACGAGAAACATTGGCCACCCGCATATATCAGGAAGAAGGACTGCGACGTGGAGCGCAAACGTACGGCCACAGTCGCTTTGTCAATTGAAGCAGAAGATCAGACGATCGACCGCATCAACCATAGGAACTCGTTCCAGCGACTTCAACGTATAGTGGCATACATGTTGCGTTTTGGAACCCCGACCCACCGTGTCTTCGGGTCTTTACAACCAACGGAACTTGCCAACGCTCGGGTTAAGATCCTGCGCGCAATACAGAGGAAGGAATTGGAAGGGGAAATGAAACACATCCACCAGCACGGCGAGCCAGCTCGATCAAGTCCCCTCAGTGCCATGAACCCATTCCTCGACTCTGACGGATTGCTGAGAGTAGGCGGGCGACTTGGATCATCTAACATATCCTATGATTCCAAGCACCCCATTATTCTACCGCATACGCACGCCATCACAACAATCATCATACGAGAATTGCACGTGGAACATAGGCATATCGGCCCACAAGGCTTACTCGCAGTGACGCGGCAAAATTATTGGCCAACCAAGGGAAAGAACCTCACACGCACCATCGTCCAGCACTGTGTATTTTGCGCAAAAACCCGCCTAAAATTATTGACACAGATCATGGGGAACCTACCCGTCACTCGAGTACAACCCGCTCGTCCATTCTCAAACGCAGGAGTCGATTTTTGTGGACCGTTCCAGACCCACTTTCACATCAGGGGTAAGCGACCCCAAAAGAGCTACATAGCTCTGTTCTGCTGCTTTGCAACAAAGGCGGTCCATCTCGAGTTGGTAACGGACCTTTCAGCAGAAGGGTTCATCGGCGCTCTCAAGCGCTTTTCATCTAGACGTGGAAACTGCTCTCACCTATATTGTGACAACGCTACTAATTTTGTAGGAGCGCGTAATCAACTGAGAGAGGTCGGAGAGTTGTTAGCGTCAGAAGGAGCTATCAACAAAGTGACCTCATCTCTCAGCACCAGGGGAACACAATTTCATCTGATACCGGCCCGAGTCCCACATTTTGGAGGACTGTGGGAGGCGGCGGCCAAATCAGCGAAACACTTGATGCGATCATCACTGCATGCAGCATCCCTCACATACGAGGAGTTGCAAACCATCATCACGGAAGTCGAAGCCATTTTGAATTCCCGGCCTCTTACAGCAGTATCCGACGACCCAAGGGATTTATCGGCACTCACTCCGGGGCATTTTCTCATTGGAGAGCCTCTGACCGCACATGTGAATGCTCACGCTGTTCCGCTAAATGTGAAATTACCCACACGCTGGAAATTGGTCACACAGTTGAAACACCAATTTTGGAGACGATGGCATGTGGAATATTTACACCAACTACAGGACAGAGGTAAGTGGAAGCAGCGAGTCCACAACATTAACACAGGGACAATGGTCATCATCCAGGAAGATAATACCCCACCCTTGCGTTGGAAGCTCGGCCGAGTACTTGGCACACACCCAGGGGATGACGGCCTAATTCGAGTAGTGGACGTGCGAACATCTTCCGGAGTGGTTCGGAGACCCATTCACCGCCTAGCGCCACTGCCAATCGAGTGCGACAACACCAGCGACTTCTCTCGCCCAGCATCTACAACGGATGAATCGCCCAAACACGAGGATTCCCCTTACAAACGACGCCGAATGGTCAACGATCAGGATCTTCGGCCGACCAGTCACGCTTCAGGGTTGAATTGTTATTCAACGTGGGGAGTATGTTTATGAGATCATGCGGCGCCATTTGTGCGGTGCCGTCGTTCGTCTCATTCATCACATTCTAATGCCACATCTCAGCCATTGTTATGTGTGTGAGAACCATTTGCCCAATTGCCGCCGTATTTGCATTCCATGCATTTGAATACCGCACGCCAATTACAATTTATGACTGGGCAATAAAAGCAAATGTCAGCATCATGCCGCCATCACCACCAACATGATCGGAATTTTCCCGCAACCGGAAATTTCCAATTTACCATCAGCAAACATCTCTAACACCAGAAGGTGCGAATTGAATTGCCGCCAACTCAAAAAGGGACCACCATCAATGCAATGTTTCTAATTTTTTGTGCGAGAATGTGCGTCCCTTTTTTCTTTGTTTTCTGTGTACACCAGTAATTGGTGTGTATCATAGGAACTCTCCTTCCTATTGTCTTTGTTTCGAACTCATGTCTATTGTAAACAGGAATCTTGCAATCCTGTAGTCAAAATTAGAGATACGATCTATCGATATCCTATGTATGTATTAGTAATACTCTGCTGCGAGCATGATTTTTTGTATCGTTTAGATGTAAGAGTAGTAGTATAAGAAAATTGTATATATAGTTTAAGGATTGGAAAATAAAATCAGAATACATCCGACAGTAATCCCGAGTGTACTCTCAATTCTCTTTCAGATAATTTTTGTCCTATGCAATATTTAGTGGCGTTGCGCCCGAATATTCAGGATTCTTTTTTAGATGTTTAGTGGCGTTGCGCCCGAACATTGATCAAACTTATCACACTAAGGGTGTTGCACCCTAGTGTACAGTAGGGCCTTCAAGGTTAGGTGCCTTAATAGGCTATATACATCAGGTCAAAAGAGGCCTGATACAAACACCATAAATTGTTAGTTTAAGACTTAGAGGCACCATCAACGTGCCACTTTTGAAAAATACATTTTTTTGCGTTTTTTGATCCATACTAATAGTTATTAACGGCAGCCTTCTAAAGAGCGGCCGCAAACGAGCAGAAGGGATTGAGCATAAGCCTCATAAACTTTGACGGACCTACAGAGGAGTCTCCTGACAACGAAAAGGAAGAATACTACGAGAACGTCGAACGGGCCCTCAGTGCCTGTGTTGGGGTTCTCTATACCACATGGATAACCAACCCACAATTCCACACCTTATATCGACCGCTTTCAGCGCGTTATTTCTACCCATTCCCTTTATAAGCTATTCCACCTGTAAAACATGATAAACGGACGCATAGCTAAACTCATTATCCTATGCACATAATGCATAGTTGAGTTTAGGTACCTTTTTGCCATACGGCAACCCCATTTCGCTAACCCATGAGATTTCCGCAGGAAATCTCATCATGTCGGTTAGCAACGCCATAGTCTGATGAAATGACGCGGTTGCCTTATCTTGCGACCGCTGGGGAAATGATCAAAGCCTTTAAGTTAGTTCCCATGATCAGATTTCCCTAGCCAAGTCAGCGTCCTTTCCACTTTCTCCAGACACTTCATTCGCTGGGGATCAATGCTCTCTTTTTCCAGGTGAATAGCACCAGCTTAATTTTCTTCTCCTTCACAGTTCTGTCTTCGTACAGATTAATGTACTCTGAGATCACCATATTCACCGAATTGGGTCAATGGGTTATCCTCAAAGTACATTGATTCATGCACACACAACCAAATCCATCCCGAGATCATCACACATCGTGTTTCTCTTCTCTCATTCTCCCATGTTCGTCGATTATCAATTAACCGATTATCCACCACACATTGACGGGCGTGGCAATGAGAGAGCAGAAGTATGTTCTCTTTTGGTTGTCAAGTGTGGAACTTAAATTACCCAACTTCATCCCTTTTCCACCAGTCGATTAACAACCATCAACGGGGCGGGTCATTACCCAACGGTAGCAGCGTGTGCATGCTTTCAAACTCACCCAACTCCCAACTAGAAGATAAGATTCATCACAAGCCTACATCACAATGTAATAAAAATGATGACCTCCAACGTGATCAACATTGAAGTTATGATTCATTCCTGCACCCGACATGACACGGCTGTCCAAACAATCATCGACCAGGATTATCAAAACGATCCCACGACCCAAATGAAGTGTGAAAAAAGAAATTGGAGAAACAACAACAGATGACTGGAAAAGGGATACGGGCGAACGGTGGAATAAGTTAGTCAGGTTTCATCGACTGATGTGAGCAGATACACCTAGCACAGCACTGAATAATAGACTAATAGAATAATAGACTATATTGTAAATACACTCTTAAGAAAATAAAGTGTAAATATTTTTTAAATTAAATAAGAAGTCTCTTATTAATTCGCGCGAAGTAGTCCCCCGTTACCGAATCGAATAACAATTCATTATTTGTAAACGACATTTGTCTTTTGAAAGAAAAAAGGAGCTACGCGAAAGATACTACGGTTACTATACAAATACTACCATCAGTTCTCTGCTGAAATCGGATTTTCATAATGTGCACCGCTGTTAAAATATCCAAACTCAATTCGGCTTCCTTTAGCCAGCTCGTGTCGGATAAAATGAAATAAAACAACAAGGAAAAATAATATCTCAATGTAAAGTAAAATACTGTCTCCTGTTCATGTTTCCACCACTTGGATTATCGTACCCGTGTACGGATTAACCTCACCAATATTTATGAATAAGATATTAGTTAAGTGAATTTAAGTACAAATAAAAACATTTCTTAATAATATTAATCTTAAGACATAAGTTAAGTGAATTTAAATTCAAACAAAACTACCCTTAATTAACAATAAAAAAAAAAACATTATACAAAACAATATACCAGTGCCTTTTATTGGATATTCGCCGAGCAACAACGTCGGGAAGAAAGTGAACTAGTTGCCATGATCGGCGCAATACCTCTTCACTCCACACCTGCCCAAGATGTGAAAATCGTTCTTGGTGATTTGAAAGCGACAATAGGTCGGGAGCCGGTTTTCAGACGGTACGCAGGTTCCCATTGTTTGCATGAGAACACTAATGACAATGGACTACGAGTTATCGAACTGGCAGCATCAAAGAACTTGGTCATTGCGAGTACCATGCTTCCGCGCCACCTAGGTATCACCCGATGAAGCCACTGGCAACCAAATTGATCACGTGTTGATAGATCGCCAGAAGTCCTCGAGCCTGAAGACGGTGCGAACGTACCGAGATGCCAACATCGACCCCGATCACTATCTTGTTGGTATAGTTTTCCGAGAGCGGACTGCCCTACAGAGACGTATTGCATCCGCGGATCATATTCGAATCAACACGGCTACATTACGCAATGAGAACACCAGCAACACCTTTGGTTATGCGTTAAGACTCGCACTCGACGAGCTCGATACAGGGAGAGTAAGTCCTGGGGCCAGAATGTCGGGCGTAGAAGAGAAATGGTGACGCCTTAATAATGCTGTCAATAGAACTGCAATCTACACCTTAGGTAGTAGTCGTAAAGATCGGAGAGACGGGTTTGATGATGAGCGCAAACTTGCGGCTGAACGTAATATAATAATACTACCGGGCAATGCAGCAGTCTCATAGGACGATGGTATATTATTATTATTTATTGGCCTGTAGGAACCCGAAAGTTCATGACCTTACCGACTCGGTTCCGCCATTGTTCCCTGTCCTGTGCGCTCTCCTACCACGTTCGACCATCCGATCCGATGTCCTCGAGGTCTAATCTAACATCTCCGTCGAGGCCGTCCTGTCGGACTCTTTCCCGTTAGTTTACCGTCAAGAATTCTATGCACGGTCCTATCATCGCCCATTCGCGCTACGTGTCCGGCCCCACATCTTAATCTTCGCCGCTTGATCACTCTCACTATTGTAGGTTTGCGGTATAGCTCTTCCAATTCGTGGTTGTGGAGTTCCCTCCATTGTCCTGACTCCTCGTCATATTTACCGCCAAATATACCCCTCAAAACTTTATTCTCGAATACGCGGAATTTGTTTTCTTCCCGTTTTGTGATAGCCTATGTTTCGCATCCGTATAGAGCAATCGGCATGATTATGGTTCTATAGACACGGAACTTTATATTACGTGATAGCAGTTTGGATTTCATCCGTTTACTGACTGCGTGCCAACTAGCGTTACCGGACTGTAGTCTTTTGTTAATTTCCTTCGACGTTTCGTTTCTGATCGTCAGTATCGTTCCCAGATATTTAAAATCTTTCACATTTTCAAATATCTTGCCCCTGACGTTTATATGTATTCTCTGAGGTCCACCTGCTCTCGCCGTAATCATATATTTTGTTTTGTCTTCATTTATTTCTAGGCCCACCTCTTCGCCTGCTTGCATGATGATTTCACAATTTTTACTTACAGTTTCAGGACGAGGGTATGCGAGGAGAAATACAAAATGCTCAGAAGATCTGAAAAAAGATTCTACAGACAAAAGCAAATTTCCTGGGAAACAAATCTAGTCTGTGAAATAGAGAAAAGTCTGTGAAATAGAGAAAAGTCTGTGAAGTAGAGAGCGAGGTCCTCACCATGCGCGGAAGTTCTACTAACTAATCCGCAGTATGACGCGGTACACACCACGCTGCACTTACTGCAAGGATAAAGAGGGTAATCTGATCATCGATCCCGAAGGCATTCTGGAGGAATTGCTAAATGGTCAGCTCACAGAAGAATTGGAGACTGCACCAATGCAAGATCAGGACCAAATTCTGCCGCCACCAAGCATTGAGGAAACCGTAAAAGCCATAAGACAGGTCAAATCAAATAAAAAGCCCGGAGCTGGGACAGCGTTACATCACGTAATTCATGAGATCGTGATGGCGTATCGGAGTAAGGGGAGAGTCCGGAAGATTGGGGCCGTGGTATAATTTGCCCCATACATAAGAATGGATATATCACACTGTGCAGCACCTATAGGGGTATAACATTTCTGAGTACTGCCTATATAATACTGTCCACTATTCTACAAGACAGGATAGCCCTATACGCTAAATTCATCATTGGGCAATATCAGAGTGGCTTCATCCCATGCAAATCACCGATTGCTCAGATATTCATCCTTAGGCAGGCGATGGAAAAATGTCTGGAATTTAAAATTCCATTATATCATATATTCATAGACTTTAAGGCTGCCTACGGCAGCATAGCCAGCGTAGAACTATATAATGCCATGAGAGAGTTCGACATTCCAAATAAATTGATACGACTTTGTGAGTTGACCATGACCAACGTAACTATTCAAGTAAAAATCGCGGGATTGCTGTCCAAACCAATAAACATCTTTAATGGACTCCGACAAGGGGACGGTCTGGCCTGCCTCCTCTTCAACCTGGCGTTAGAGAAAGCAATCCGCGACTCTCGAATTACAAATAGAGGGACTATTGTCACCAGGTTCTGCTAGATACTTGCCAATGCAGATGACACCGATCATCAGTAGATCCGATTCGGCGGTTCATGTCTCCTTTACCCAGATCGAGCAGGCGCCACAAAACCGGGACTGCACATTAATGAGGGGAAAACTAAGTACATGGTAGCAACTTCTGCAAAGAGAAGACCTAACGTTGGTCAACCTATCAGGGTAGTGGAGCACGAATTTAAAGTAGTGCAATTCTTTAACTACCTATTATCAGCCGATAACAATATGGAAAGAGAAATACGCGAACGGCTGATCAAATCGGACATTGGCATTCTATGGTCGATCAAGGCACTTTAAATCCCGAAATTTATCCAAAACATCCCAGCTATTACTGTACAAGAACATGGTCTTACCAACACTCATACATGGGTCCGAGACCTAGGTGCTCAATAAAAGGCACTTCGAACTCCTAGCCCCGTTCGAGAGGAAGATCTTAAGGAGAATTGTTGGCCCCGTATGTGAGGGAGGACGATTCCGGAGATGCTACAACCATGAGTTGTACGCAATCTACTTTGAAGCTAATGTTGTAAGAAAAATCAAGCTCGGTAGACTCCGGTGGGCGGGACACCTAGCTCGAATGAGCGAAGAGGAGCCTGCCCGGAAAGACTTTTGTGGCAGGATGTATAGAAGGAGACAACCAGGCAGACCTTGTCTGCGATGGAGGGATGGCATAGACGCTCAGAGCATGAGAGTGCCAACCTGGATAACATCGACTTGAAATCGGGACCGGTGGAGAGACTTGCTAAATAAAGCCAAGACCGGATCCCGGTTGTAGTGCCGATGATGATGATACGTTTCTTTTAATATGTAACCATAAACTCCCAAAAATCAACTTATTTTCAGACTACTTGTCCCCCTAGACATCGCTCATGGAAAAGCCATAAGATCGTGACCTGACCGACTCGGCCACGCCACCGTTCCAGATATGCTATGTGGATGACGTCCTAGTGTACACGTCATCCAAAAGCCCTAAAATCGCAACAAATCGCCTCAACCTGGACGAACCGTATCAGTCTTACAGTCGATGGAAAATTCAACTTAACCCACCCTAAGAAGTAGCTATAATTCTGAGTAGTAAACACCCCCAACCTTCTTCTGGATATTTTACCTTTTCACCCAACGATAAACAATCCAACGCAGCTGCATACAATTACCGCAATAGACGAAAAAACCAATTTCCTTAGCACGCACCATGTGCAAACAAAAGAACGCTGTTCTTCAGCAGGCATTCCGGCGATACGACAAACAATTCAAATTGTTTCAAGTATCCCAAATGAATCTAGCAGATAATGACTTGCAACTTATTTACTCAGTTGAACTCTCAGCTCATAAATTCCTTTAGGACGTTTAATTTTCCGGATCAGCCTCATGACCTGGTGGCATGAGCAAAAGAAATCCAATTAGCACCCAATGAGATCCGGCTTATTTACTTAGCCGAACTCACATCTCATTGGTACCCATTATTCCTTTCGATTTTTCCGATTCGTTCTCATGGCCTTGTCCCATGAAAGAACCAATGTTCACACAGACATGTGTACCACTATAATCTTCCCTATGAGATCCGTTTACCTATCCCCAAAGAGAGACTTCACGTTTCTCTTGGAATAGGAAACGCACCCTGAACTAAGAGAGCCAGTACCCCTGACCATGTACAATTGACACAGATGAGGAATGGATGAACTTAATTCAATTTTTGGCGATGAAGCTCCATCGAGGACCAGTGTTTATCGATGGTATGGTGAATTCAATCGTGGTCGTAGTTCACTCCAAGATGAATTTCGTGAAGGTCGTCCAAAATCAGTTGTTGTTCCGAAAACCATTGATGCTGTGCGCGAACTGATATTGGAAGATCGTCATGTGACCTATCGTGAGATTGAGACAACCTTAGGCGTTAGTGGGACCAGCATACATTCAATATTGCATAAACATTTGACTGTCAAAAAAATTTGTTCGCGTTGGATCCCACACAATTTGTCAATCACCCAAAAAAAGTCTCGTGTCAATTGGGCGAAAGAAATGCTCAAAAAATACGGTCGCGGTGCTTCGAAACACGTCTATGACATCGTGACAGGTGATGAATCGTGGATTTACGCGTATGAGCCCGAAAGTAAACAGCAGTCGACTGTCTGGGTGTTTCAAGATGAGCCAAATCCAACAAAAGTTGTTCGCGCACGAAGCACTTCCAAGCAAATGGTCGCCTATTTTTTCGGAAAAACTGGACATGTCGCAACCGTACCACTAGAACAACGCAGAACAGTCAATTCTGAGTGGTACACAACCATTTGTTTGCCAGTTGTCTTCCAACAAATCAGGAAAACCAACCGCCGTAGACGGATCACCCTTCACCACGACAATGCGAGATCTCACACATCGGCTGCGACAACTGTATTTTTGAGCACCCAAAACATCGATTTGATGGGTCATCCGCCGTATAGTCCTGACTTGGCACCGAATGACTTCTTTTTATTCCCGTACGTAAAAAACAAACTGAGAGGTCAACGTTTTTCGACACCTGAAGAAGCGGTTGCTGCATTCAGAATGCATGTGTTGAAGATACCTCAATCAGAGTGGCAAAAGTGCTTCGACAATTGGTTCAAACGCATGCAAAAGTGTATAGATCTTCATGGGGAATATTTGAAAAAACAATAAAGTGATTTTCGATGATCAGTATTTGTTTTTGTTCTCTAATCCCGAAATATAAAAGGCTACCCTCGTACAAACCGTCATTGTATAACCATCTAATCTGCTTTGCAATGACTAGTAACTATCGATACAGCTGCAAGCACTTTACCCAGAAATGCTCCTTTGTTTGAATCTCCAAACAATCATCGACTTCGCGGATAGCCGCCGGATTGAATTCAAAGCATAAACAGTGCAAATATAGAATTCGTTTTCCACAAACGAATTTCCCTGCATATACAAATGTAAGCAAGGGATTCGTTTCGTTCACCAACCCCGTTAGCACCTTTCCCCAATGGCTATTCGCCTATTTACACAAGGGCATCACTCATCTAAGGGGCTCCGCGATAGTATAGTGGTTAGTATACCCGCCTGTCACGTGGGAGACCGGGGTTCGATTCCCAGTCGGGGAGCCTCTGGTGCAAGACTAATGACCTTGCCCGGAAAAAAACAAATTTAACAAGCCTCAGGACTTGCTAAATAAGGCCAAGACCGGTTCCCACTTGTAGTGCCGATGATGATGATGATCACTCATCTAAGACTTTTATGATGCCTTCGTCCAATCTTGCTTTTAGCACATCTCTTCGATGCATCGTCGTCTATTTTAGCCGCGATGCACATCATAAACCATGATCGCCCCGATTCCTTTTGTCCTTGCCGCCTATCTGCTTTGTTTTTCCATTGCCTTCAGCATGAGTAAACAACACAGATCTGAACGGTCACACACATACCACCTTGATCTCCATTATGAGAATCGGTTTACTATTCCACCTAGACAGACTTTACGTTTCTCTGGTGGTAAGTAAAAACATATCCTTAGTGGAGAGGATATCTACCACCACACCACCAAACTCACCCCAAACGAGGGTTGAATCTTTAAGTCGTATTTCAACCGCCGATCCGGACGGTTTGTCTTCCGCTCCCCGTATCGCCGGGATGCGTAAATACCGTCGAGTCGCGAAAGTGCGCTTTTAATTAAAATAAGTTTAATGTCTTATATGTTGTTTCTGTGCGTCCTTTTATCCTTGTGTAATTATTTTGTTTCTTTAATCCAATTAAGTGCAATAAGATTTATGGACCAATAAAAATAACAAAATTAAAAAGCTAACTTCGAACAACATACGCCGGTGTTTTATTTTGCGCGATATGTTTTAAAAACCCCAAAAGTAAATAGCGTGATACACATTCATGATGTAAGGGGTAAATTTATTGTTATCTCACAATTGAGGTGGAATACCTTTAATTTATGGCTGTAGAATACTTTATCTGTTTTGTATCGATACTAGGAAAAAGTTACGGAAAAACCCGAAAGTAACGCAAGATTATTAAAACTTTGCAAATCTGCTATGTTAAACACAATATTTTATAATAAAATCCCGGGGACTCTCAGTAACATCCAAACTGCTGTGAACTTATGTAATACCACTACTTCGAGACTTGTTTAACAAAATACCCACCGGTCTTTTAATAGTGTATAAAAGGAATGTATTTCGGAAAATTTTTGGCTTTGGAGACGGAAAAGGGACGATAATTGCAGACACGTTATAGTAACGATATCTAGGGGAGCTGATGTAGACTGGGTAATATCCCGAGGGAGTTATATGAGGGTAATATTAGAGAAGCGAAGTTGGAATGTTCTTTGATTTGGGATCTATTTCTCATAATACGAGGACAAATTACATTTCTGCTGAGGGGATGGCATTGCTATCAGTGTGTCAGATGACAAAGTGAATGCCAGTAGAGCCGCTGCTACAGGGTCGCAACATCTATAGCTGCCACATTTGTTCTCCAATGGTAGAGCTGACTTTTTTGCAAGTACGGGGTTGATATAGCCATTGTAGTACCAAAATATACAGAACGATGTGCATTATGGTTAAGGCACGGTAAAGATAATATTAGAAAAAATAGTGAAAAAAGATAGCTGGGATACAACATCGTCGACTCCATCGAGCAACGGTGTGCATCTGATTCCAGATCAGAAGACGGAAGTTCGACATTTTAAAATTCTCCAATTTCACTTTTGTTGCTCACAGAACTCAACCGTAACTATTTCAGAAATGAGGATATTGGCACGAAATTGACACAGATTTCCGCTACAGTGCTGTCAAGTTAGGAAAAAGTGAAATTCGATATATTGTTACACTTTTTTTTCACACAATATTAAATGGGTAAAGTAAAGGATACTCACAGGTGTGCTACCCCAAGTTTGCCTCGACGGGGGTGTCGATGGTTGCTCCTTCTTTTACCACTTAGTCTTGGATCGTTACTGATCACAATGAAGATTGATCGTAAGTGTCCTACACAAATATTCCACCACGAACTAATGAGAATAAGCTTTCCACTCCAAAACGGTTGAGCTACGGGGTTATGAAATAAATCACGGACTGATTCCTTTACTCCAGTGTCTTTACTGCTACAATTTTCACAGTGATCTTAATTTCCATACACTTTGTTTCTTTTTTCTTTCCCCTGCATTCACTCACAGTTTTCACCTGTTGACTCTCACCCTATGTCAATAAAAACAACGGTAACAAACCGCAACGTAACAAACCTGCCCTCTCACAAAGATACGTATCAATTTTGGAAGATAAATGACATCCCGACGGTTGAGTCCGTGGGATCGCACCGGGGCCCAGTGTTGGTGGCCTTGCCTATTCTTGTTGCTCCTGATGGTGGTTGGTTGTTTGAAAAAAAAAACTTGAATGAAAATAAGAAATGAAAACAAAAAAAAAATGTTACTGTCTCTTCCTCCCCTTTCCATCGATTTCGTGCTACAGTAAAGAGATAATTCGGGAGGAAAATGGGGACAGACCACCACCATTGAAGTGACCACCTTGCACTCCATAGGGCTTGTCCACCACGGGGCTCTAGACGATAAATGAATTACTTCCGTCTTTTTCCCTATTTTGATGCGTGCACTGTGTATCTACGACCGTTCTGAATAAGGGTGGAAAGCCCGGCTAATCCCTCCTTCACGAGAGTGACGTGGTTTCCTTCTACCGCATTCCAGGTATTCCTGGCTTAGGCAATAGTTGGGTGTTTGCCTCTTTCGCTTTGAAATAACAACGCTCTGAGTGATTCTTGGCCCTCATCCGTGGTCAGGTTGAATTGGTTTGATATGGTTGGGGTTGACCCATTTTGGAGGCGAAACCAACATCAGCTTTTTGGTCTCAAATGCGTGTTGGCATATGTCTGACCAGGTAAATTTGAATGTATTACATGGGAGCTAGCACTGGTGCATGTCAGGTAATCACCTCCAAGATGTGTAAAGTCATCTGACGACTTCCTATCCGAGAACAAAAGGTTAATGTGTTGGAGGTGTTTCCTCCGCAGGTTTGTTCTCGGATACGAGTCCCGTTGTCGAGTTAACTCGCAACTCCAGGAGAATTACTGAATATTCCCTGAATGGGGCAACTCCACTGCCCGATTATCCTTCGTGAGCGCCCTCGTTTGCCCCTATAGTTTGCGCTTATGGTTTGCGCGTGTACCTTTGGGGCCGGTCTTTAAAAAGGTTCCATTTAGAGTCTTAAAATGGCCCCTCTCGACAAGAGCCCCCTACTTACCTTTGCCAAAAAGCGTCAAAAGGGTCGTCGATTTCTGGGCATCCACAACCTATTTCGCGTGGAGTGCCTTCAGCTTTAAGAGGCTCATCTCAGTGCCGGAGTCCACAATCAGAGGCGGAGTTTTTCTAGGGCGAATGTCTAAGGGAGGTTGGACAATCGGGAGTTTGGTTGGCGAGACCTTAGAACAGCTGAGTTGCGAGTTCGCTGCGGTCGGGTTGGGGTTTCCCGCCCCGACCTCTGGGAGTTTTCCGACCGCTCCCATTTTGCTTTGGTGACACACTGCTACCGAATGCATGTGTCGACCACAAAACCCGCACCATTGGCCGCTCCTTTGTGATTGATCAATTTGCATTGGAGCCTCTGTAGATTACGTGGTAGCAGAGCTTGAGCGGCCTCGGCTTGGTTTGGGCCGACTGTGTTGGGGTCGGTGCTGCCGGAGTTTGCCACCTTGGCCCCTGGGTTTCCTGCTGGCAACCTACTGCCACCCATGATTGGCCATATAGGTCGGTGGGTTTCGGCGTTGGCGTTCAGTCGTGGCCACTTAGGTGCATGTTAGGGTGGATGTTGTTCGGGAATTTCTTGTTTCTCACTTCCCGCACGATCCACAAGTGAGTTTTCGAACACGCCCCGATTCGGGTGTGGATCGTGCAGCTCTTCGAGTTCGAATTCGGTTTTCGAAGTGGACGTTGAGGGGGAGCGAGAGAGAAACAACAGGTTAATGTTTTGGGGAATACGGTTTTGGAATTCCGTTTTTGGTTGATTTTAAAAAAACAGAAAATACGGTTGTCCGCGATTCCGTTGATCGATTTTTTGGAAAGAAGAAAAGAAGCCCGTGCCTTTTTTGTTTGAGATTAAAAGTAAAGATGAAAAATTGGAAAGTAATAAGAGTATTTTCAAAAATACACTAGATTCCCAAAAGTGTTAAAATTGTTTGTTACATTTTAAATATATCTCATAATTAATTAAAATTCTCAGTGTCAGATTCTTTCAAATGATTCGGTTCAGAAAATTTACCCTTCATATAAATCCGAACTCAGATATGACCCGAGTGTGAACGTTCGAAAACAGCAAACTATATTTTTTGTACAGTGTCACGAACATCTATTTGTAATTAAATGCTGATCACTGTCCTGGAGAGCTGTTTATAAAATACAAAATTGTTTCAATGGTGCCCATGGAAATTGAAGAGCTTCAATATATGATCTATAGATTCTAACTAAATCATTCACCATTGAAAGGACCAAGCTGGCCGAGAGCGGGAACACTGTACATTTCTGACATTATCGACTATGGACCGAGGTCTATGATTTGACTAGCTGCTGATTTAATTCACCAAAATTACAGGTATCATTTAAATTGCAATTAATTTTCTGTGGCAAAGGAAAAAACGTCACAATCTTAATCTTCGCGACTTGATTACTCTCATTATTGTAGGTTTGCGATATAGCCCGTCCAATTCGTGGTTATGGAGTTTCCTCCATTGTCCTGCCTCCTCGTCATATTTACCACCAAAGATACCCCTTAGAACTTTATTCTCTTATACGCGGAATTTGTTTTCTTCCCGTTTTGTGAGAGCCCATGTTTCGCATCCATATAGAACAATCGGCATGATTATGATGCTATAGACACGGAGTTTTATGTTACGTGATAGCAGTCTGGATTTCATCAGTTTACTGACTGAGTGCCAACTAGCGTTGCCGGAAAGCAGTCTTTTGTTAATTTCCTTCGACATATCGTTACTGGCGGTCAGTGTCGTTCCCAGATATTTAAATTCTTTAACTTTTTCAAATATCTTGCCTCTGACGTTTATATGTGTTCCGTGAGGTCCACCTGCTCTCGCCGTAATCATGTATTTTGTTTTGTCCTCATTTATTTCTAGGCACACCTCTTCTGCCGCTTGCATGATGATTTCACAGTTTTTACTAACAGTTTCTAGATTATCGCCCAAAACGGCGATGTCGTCCACATATGCGGGCACTTGTGTGAACCCGTTCAGGGATGATCCGGCCATGTTGTCGTCTTGTACCTTCCTGATGACATACTCAAGCACAAGGTTTAAAAGACACGGTGTTAGACCATCTCGCTGCTTTAGTCCGTCCCGGATTTCAAATGGTTCTGAGAGGTGATCTTCTATTCTAGCTCGACCTTTGTTTTCGTTCATGCAAATTTGAATGAGGGCGGCATATTTTTTTGGGACTCCCAGCTCAACTACAATATGGGAAAGAATTTCCCTTGCGACTGAGTCGTAGGTTTTTTTGAAGTCAACGAACAGTTGGTGAACCGTCTCTCCGTATTCCCACTTCTTTTCCAGCAGTTGTCTTATTGTGAACATTTGGTCGTTTGTTGATGGGTTCCTACGGAATACACATTGATAGTCTCCCAGTATGGTAATGTTACATACAATATGGTAATGTTATATACAATATAATATATAATGTTATGTTTTAAGTGGGTGTAAAAGAACTGTATTTAATGTTATATTTGTGAGTGAGTGCGAAAAGTTGCATTTGGGGCAAATATGCTGTATTGTTGTTAAGGTTATATATTGTTGGTAATTATTATATGTTGGGGCTTTGATCTATTTTCTGTGTACTGATATATTTAATATTTGATAATTTTTGATGCTATATTTATAATTAGGATGTATTTGGGTTAACAGCCCATGATATACTGTTAATCTGGATATTGATAATGACATGCTTGGGATGTGGCTGCGCCAATTGCAACAGTTTGAAGCGCCATAGACGGTCAGGTGCAACAAAAAGATATCCTGTTAGGTTATGTTTGGCAGCCAAACGCAATCGTAGTCTGAGTAGGATGTGGTTTTCAGTAAAAGTCGTCGACGAGCACCACACCGTGATCACTTATTTCCAGAGGAGTTCGGGAATCTGAGCTTTCAACCTCTTTCCACGGCACACAGTGATGCCTCAGTCCGCTTTCGATCCGCTATTGCAACCGTTCTTTAGGAGCGGTCACCTACCGTTATTGGCCGGCCGTTATATTTCCTGAGAAACCGAAAGTTATTAAATTCGCCGGTTACCTGGGAATTACTCGATGGATCCACCAGCCTGCCCGTGGAAACTCTTGTCCAGAACAGAAAACACAATAAAACACTCTCCAGCATCGATTCTTTTTGATTCATTCTCCATCTATTTTCGCATGCAATCAAACAATGTTTCATGAATATGTAACGGTTGAAACGTTATCACAAATCTTCAATCACGGGGAAATTAATTTGCACAATCAATTATGGGTACTTTTACACAATTCCACATTACATTTATTTAACAGAAAAAAAAAAACACACTCCCGCATCGTTTAAACCTTGTAGCTATTCCTCGTATGTCTTAACTTTTTCTTTTTTTTTACTTTTACCTTTCGAGCTAGACTCGCCCGAACTTTCCTTTCTTTTTTTGACTTCTGAACACAATCACGGCTACCTCTCGACTCCTCATCTTTTGAAGAGAGAACGCGCCACACCTGTTCTTTCGGAACTCACAATTCAAGTAAAGCAAGATCGCGTATTCGTAGTGTTGGAACTCAACGAAAGCAGGATCGCGCATTCGCTCGCGATGACAATCCAAAACGTGGATCGTGGACTCTAATTCTTCCCCCAATCTATGCATATTTATTCCTATTTAAATTTAATCCTAATTAGATTTAATCTTCCCGTTGAGCGGGATATCGGGGATGGGGGAGGTTACCACGTAACACCTGGCCCCTCAGTCTACTCTCTTTTTTAAAGATCTCATTCCAATTTCATTTTTAATCACTATTATGTTATGGTATATGTGTTGCGTTCGGAAGTGAATTATATTTAGTTTTCTTTTCATATATAATTGACCATTATTTACTTGTAATACAACGATGTGTAAACGTTCATAACTTCAGTGTATATACATACATTTAAACTATTTTTATTCCACATGTTTATTCATGTAATTGTTTTATTTCTGTTGTGTTTAATAATACATATACTCGTATCGCGGCGTTTGTTGTTCTTCTCGATTTCTTTTCTCTTCCTTTTGTGTTGTATAGATTTATTCTGTGTTGTGTAGATTTAATGTTTAGTTTTTTTTTCCACAAGTTTCAATGCAATTACTATTTTTCTTTGCGAAAATTGGAAAGGAAGATATCTTCCAACCAACTATAGGTAAAGAAAGCCTACACGTCATTTCAATTGATAATGGAATTCGAATTATTACGTTCGCAGCGTCAAAAGATCTGATAATGAAAAGCACGCTGTTCAAGCACAAGCAAACCCATAAAGCCACATCGATATCACCCGACGGCGTAACGCGTAATCAAATAGACCACTTCCTCATAGACAAAAGACACCACTCGAATATCCTTGACGTAAGATCATCTTTTAGAGATCGGCAAAATCAGGAGTCGCCTCGCACCAATCCCGCATGGCCAGTCACGGCAGACGAGCAAAAAATTCGACATTGATAAACCGAAAGACCTGTGCAGAAGGGCTGAATATCAAGACGAACCGACGAATAGATTTAGCATTCTAGAGAATGGGAGCAGTGAGGAAGAGGAAACCAATAATGTGGACGCTAAATGGATATCGATCAGAGACACAATCAAACAAACAGCCCAAAAGATATTAGGATTTAAGAAAACAATTAAGTCCAAACCTTGGTTTGACGATGAGTGCAGGGCGAAGATCGAAGAACGTAAACGACTTAGAGTGATCCACTTAGAAAAATATGATGAAGTGAACGCAGAAAGATACGCGACAATTGCAAAAAGACAAAGGGACTCTTCAAACGCAAAAAAACGCGAATGAGAGAAGACTCGGTTCGAAAAAAATCCTAGAAAATTCCAGAGCAAAAAACATCAGAGGTATGTATGTCGGCATAAATTCAATTAGAAATTGATACCGAGGGAAGGCCAAAATAATTCGAAACACAAACGGTTGTCTGGTCACAGAAACAAACAATATCGTGACAAGATGGAAGCAATACTTTGAAAACCTGCTTAATGTGCGCACCCATCAACCACAAATAAACGCACCAGATGTACATACAGCCAAGACTCAGATCCCAGAGCCCTATTTCAACAAAGTTGTAGAGGCAATAAATCCATTGAAAAACAACAAGGTTCTCGGGGTCGACTGCATACCGGCAGAGCTTGTGAAGCATGGAGGAGAGGCAACCGCTCGAGTGATCCACCAGATCATCAAAACAATATGGGATAAGGAAGTCACTCCGGAGGAATGGAAAACTTCAATACTCATCCCCATTTTCAAAAACAGCGACAGATCTGATTGCGAAAGCTACAGAGGAATATCATTGCTCCCAACCGCATACAAAATATTAACAAATGTCATACTGGCGAGAATCGCACCGTGCGCAAAAGAAATACTGGGAGACTACCAATGCGGATTCCGTAGGAACCGGTTAACAAGCGACCAAATGTTCACAATAAGGCAACTGCTCGAAAAGAAGTGGGAATACGGAGAGACGGTTCACCAACTGTTCGTTGACTTCAAAAATACCTACGACTCAGTCGCAAGGCAAAGACTTTACCATATTGTAGTTGAGCTGGGAGTCCCGAAAAAATATGACGCCCTCATTCAAATTTGCATGAACGAAAACAAAGGACGAGTTAGAATAGAAAAGCACCTCTCAGAACCATTTGAAATCCGCGAGGGACTAAAACGGGGGGATGGTCTATCACCGTGTCTTTTAAACCTTGTGCTCGAGTATGTTATCAGGAAGGTACAAGACGACAACATGGCCGAATCATCCCTGAACGGGGTCACACAAATGCTCGAATATGCGGGTGACATCGCCGTTTTGGGCGATAATCTAGAAACTGTAAGTAAAAACAGTGAAATCATCATGCAAGCGGCAGAAGAGGTGTGCCTAGAAATAAATGAGGACAAAACAAAATACATAACTACGGTGCGAGCAGGTGGAGCTCAGGCAACACATATAAACGTCAGAGGCAAAATATTTGAAAATGTCAAAGAAATTAAATATCTGGGTACAATATTGACGGCCAGTAATAAAATGTCGAATGAAATTAACAAAAGACTGCATTCCGGCAACTGCTACCACGTAATATAAAGCTCGGTGTCTATAGAACCATAAAGCCGATTGCTCTATACGGATGCGAAACATGGGCTCTCACAAAACGGGAAGAAAACAAATTCCGCGTATTGGAGAATAAAGTTCTAAGGGGTGTCTTTGTCGGCAAATATGATGAGGAGGCAGGATAATGGAGGAAACTACATAACCACGAATTGGAAGAGCTTTACCACAAACCTGCAGTAGTAACAGTAATCAGATCACGAAGATTAAGATGGGCCGGACACGTGACGCGAATGGGCAAAATAGGACCGTGCCTCGAATTCTTGACGGAAGACCTGTGGTAATTCTCCTTTCTTTCGTTATGTGCCCTCAATGGAACAGGTTCACGAAAATTCCACTCATACTAGTTCACCGTACGATTAGTAGCAAAACTCCGCCACTCGCCGTTAACATAAAAAGGAAATGAAACACAACTGCCTACATTAAATGAATGGTCTTTATTGATGGTAACTTCCCTCATTTGCAAATTAACCACTATCCATAGTTCTGCTACACTTCTTGATATAATATTAAATTCGAATATGGAATAAACACTCGAGTTAAACATAAAAGGTTAAATTATAGTTCTGCAACACTTCTTGATATAATATTGAATTCGAATTTGGATCAAACACTTGAGTTAAACATAAAAGGTTAAATTATAGTTCGGCGGGGGGGGGGGGGGGGGGGGACGAGATCGTGGCACCGACATGGGCGCAGGGTTCTACCTCGTCCTCACAAAAGTATCCCGTTGACCACTAGAAGAAATCCGTTCACCAGCAAGAGGGTTCATAACGCGGAACAGCGAATAAAACCACGGAATAGATACTATATGTTGAGGGTTTTTATTGTTTTCTTTAGTTAACGCTAATTGTGCACTAGTTATAATGTCGAAATTAATTTAAGAAACGAATATGAATACGAAACTAGGAAACAGCTTTAAAATATAGATTGCAATTCTGCTGAGAATAAAGGATGACTCGATAAACGTACCGTACCGTATGCACGGCACGGCGAAGAGGTAGACAAAACCGACCAACTCCTTCGATGGATGAATTACGACTCAACGATATCTTGCTCGTTCGGAGCTCACTCGCTCATCGTGGTCATGGTGGTATGTGTGCCTAGCACAAAGAAAGACATAAAGTGCATTCCTAGGATACGATTTCGGTAAAGCAAATAAAACCGAAATCGTCGGATGCATGTGCGTAGCAGCTAAACAAAGAGACCACGATGCGATGTAGAAATGTGCTAATTAGTTTTAGCTAGATTACTGGGAAATGGTGTTTATGGCATCGCTAGTAAGGGTACGTATTGAATACCTATTTGCATTGTTTATGCTTGGATTTCAATTCATGCCAAGGGACGCGGAATGCGTATTTGCTTTGGGTTGCACATTGTGCGAGCCAGGGAATTTTATTGCTGGGAGAAGAACGTCGCCAGTCAATGTATACATAAAGAAATTTATCCTATACATGAATGGAGGTAGGAATAGGCGACGCCATGATAATTATCTCTGGCTGGAATGGTTACATGATATGTGAACCGGGGTTTTTCTTTTCAGGATAATTTATGATAAGGGAAGTAAGAACTCTTACAGGGGATTTGTAAGCGAAGGAATGCTTGAAAAGGTATGAATTCTTTTGCAGGTACTTTTGGGTTATAATAATTGGATCTATTTGATGCGTCTAGCATTTAAGATGCTAATGCGAATTGCATTAGCGAAAGCCTTATTTAGCAAGTCCTGAGGCTTGTTAAATTTTCCATAATGATTTGTTTTTTTTTTTCGGGCAAGGTCATTAGTCTTGCGCCAGAAGCTCCCCGGCGGGGAATCGAACCCCGGTCTCCCGCGTGACATGCGGGTATACTAACCAGTATACTATTGAGGAGCAAAAATTACAAAAATTACTTTTCACAATTTCCAAATTCTCTGACCCGACCGTATGCTGTGGCGGTTAAAGCTCGACTCCATATTTTGTTTATTTAACGTGGAGGCTCGACTTGCCTCCACCGAATCCAGAACGCGATTGATTGAATTTTAAGAAATAAATTCTATCCTTCGCTCATCGACCAACAGGGGATGGTCCACCATACGTTGGTCCCAGCAAAAGGGCGCGAGACACACACGGTGATTGCATCCGTTGCTCATGGTGTGTGTGTCCGCAAGTATGCGGACAGTTGTTCGATCAAATCCACTAGGGGAACACCACGAGCAACGATCCGCAGTTGGTAAGTCATTCTGCAAGGGCGGCAGCATGTTTACATTAATGTATCGCAGCGTACAGCATTTGCGCCGTTTCTCTGTAGATGTCCGCAGACAGCCAATAATTCCAAACCAGCAATTACTGCCGAAAAGGGTTGCGACAGAGCGATATGGTGCATAGGGGAACGTTGGAAGTTTATACGATTGTACATCCCTAATCAGCATCTCGTTGATGCTGCGTTTGTTTGGTTTTTTCATGTCCCGTAGAAAGGGATGCTAATGCCGATCGATACGATCGACCGGTGGCTCTGTGTACATGACTTGCCATGCACATGTGTGGAAAATTTCTCTCTTCTTGTGTGCATGGTCAAGTTCAGGGATTATGTCGGTTACGTAATGTTGTACCGAGTTGGCTCTTTGCTGTGTTGTTGCCCGTGCTTCGCTTGGTCGGGTGATTGGCGACCGATATGACGTGGCAAATGTTGGTTTACAGATAGTGCGACCAAATTGCTTAAAAGAAAATTATTATTTGGCGCATATGCTTAATTCCCTAGCGCTAATCGTTAGCTTAGATTCTTAAAAACCTTTTATGTTGGCGATTGGAAAAGGTAAGTACCTGAATGGGTTTCTCTTTCAGTTGTTTTTGGTGCTCTAGGGAGCAGTTACCCAGATAGTTGATGGCAAGGTAAGTAGTGGCGTTCAGAAGAACCGCCACAGACCAACGGGAAAGAGACCGGCAGGACGGACGCGTCGGGGATGGGAGGACAATGTAAGGTTTGACCTTGAGGAGATCGGATCAGATGATCAGGCGTGGAAGGAGAGTGCACAGTATAGGGAACGATGGCGGAGTTGAGTCGGTGAGGTCATGAACTTCCGGGTTCTTACAGGCCAATAAATAATAATAATAATTTTTTCTGTTCTGTGTTGTCACCATTGTTACGACCACAACCACCCATCCCATAAAAATTACCCTTTTGGAGCTAGTCTCCACCACTAACGGCGATACACGCCAAAAACATCCACTTAAAGGATGTGACATAATGCTAAATCAAAGCATTACCCCATACACCTCGTCCCGCATAAATTGTAAGCAAGCAAATCGAACTAAACGTTCAATTTGCACTAATCAATTAAACTCCAAGCAAATTGAACTAAACGTTCAATTTGCTCACATAAAAAACTGGGAAACATAATCATTGAACCAAGGGTTCACCACAACAACCCCTAAGAGCCAAATGTGCAGGCCAGATGCCGTCCTTCAAACAAAACCATTGAGTATCATAAAAAATTGCGCGCCAGCAATTTTACGAGACCTCAGAAAAATGGTTATCTAAAATAATTAAAACAACCAACGCCAGTTTTCGTTTTAACAAAATTAAGTTAAAACAAACAAAAGGAAAATATTCGCCTTTGTATCGATTCCCCACGGAAAAGATCCTTGCCCATTCGGCTAAAATAAACGACATAGAGAATCAGAAATGCTCATTAGCACAATTCTCTATTTGTATTCCCTAACGTATCCTTACAAAAGGGATCCTTGCCGCGTCGGCTAGAACAAACAACAGGCATCATAAAACGAATTACACATTCGCTTAGCGCATATCAACATAGAGGATTATAAATGTGCATTCGCACGATCCTCTGTTGATTTTTCTCTTTGTGTTTCCGCGTTTGAATCCAAGCCGGGAAAGATAAAGAAAGAAATGCCATATCCTTCGACCTTCAGGATGAAGAAAAAACAGGTCTTCGTTGGCGAGTTGAATTTTGAATCTCGACCGAGACGGTGAGATAACAAAGAGTTGGTTTTGGAATCTGGACGAGAACGGTCCGTTCAGAGTTTGGGTTTCGAGTTGTTATGTGTTGAGTGTGCTTACTAAGAGTATTGCTTCGTGTTTAACTAACTTTAGGAGCGTTCCGGTGTGTGTTTATTATTTCGATATAGACAATAATAGTTTGTACAAGCAGTGGTGTATTAAATTAATTTGAAAAATACAAAACATTAAGAAGTGTGCTTTTTTGAAAATAAGTCCTATTCGACCCAGTAAACAGTGGTGAATTAAACTAAGTTGTAAATACAAAACATTAAGAAGTGTGCTTTTCTTGAAAATAATTCCTATTCGACCAAGTAAAATCGTTTCTTAATAAAGACCAGCTTATATAAAGAGCAAAAGATTGTTTTACTTAAAGTGTGTGTGGTGATTGTACGAAAGTGGTAGAAGAAAAACCAACAAATGGCGCAGCCGGTGAGCGCAAGGAAGCCCGAGACTACCGTCTCATAAGAGCTTGAAAAGCCTTGTCGACAAACAAAAGAACAAATTAAAATAGACAACACCAACAAAACATAATAAAATAATAAGAAAAAATTATAAAAATACAAACAATAAACACACAAGTGTACCGCATCAACACAAAAAATAAACCACCATAATAAGAGACACTCATAAGAAAATATTAACAAAAACGTATAAAAATAATAACATAAACAACCAACACGAACAGTCTAAAATTACAATAAAAAGCACAGATACCAACGGACAGAAAGCGGACTATTTAAAATCAACAAAAAATCAACATACTAACTGGGAGAATCACACGACAACAGTAGCAGCACCATCAGCCACAGAAGGAAACCAGTAACATCGCCATCAGGACTGGACCACAAAGAGGACATCAATTTAAAGATAAACTTCTGCAATTTTGGTATGTTTTCGTTCCTCTTTTTTGAAAATATTATTTTTCCATTAAATTAGTGAGAAAAAGCAAAGGAGAGAATTTTATTAAAAAGAAGAAGCTTTTTAAAATTAGTTAATGTGAATTTCTAGAGAATAATATAATTGTAAAGATTCAAAAGTAAAGAAATTATTAAAATAAAGATAAATGTTCAAAGATTCCTAAGGGATATAAACTAATTAGTTCGTTAGAGACAGGTTTAATCAATATTCAGAAATCTAAAATCTGCTTTTACTTGAAAAATGTGTCCTCTTATATTTGTCCTGTGACATAATAAATTAAAAGATAAGCGGGAAGCATTTCCACTCTTAAATATATATATACACAACCATATCAGTGACAACTACAGCAGAAATGAACTAAAGTTAAGTCACCAGGTATTTTTCTCTTTTCTAATTTTCGTTAACATAGCTTATAAAACAATAAAAGAATTATACACAATTTTAATTTTATTACAAAACATACATTCTAACCCACTATTAAACAAACTAAATTAAAACAAAATCAATAAGTTTATAAGTTATCTATATAGTTGTCCATAGTCCTCAGTCGCGTTACAAAAATTTTGAATAATTGGGAAGTATTTTCACTCTAAACCAACACAAAATTAACATTTGCAAACACCTCCAAAGTAACTTTCCCAAAGAACGCCCTTAATTCTTTCACCATTAATATACCCAACAAGCCCTACTGTTTATGGAAGGCGAAGAATGCCAAGATTCGGAATACGTCTCACCTAACTCACCAAGGCGACTCCGAAGCGGAACCGAACGATTAGGGAAAAGAGACAAGATAAGTAGGAGGAAATTGGATTTTAGCAATCCCGACTCAACCCTTACACCTCTCACAGACCAAACTCTTAAACCTCTCACGAAATCAACCCCTACAACTCCGACGGAACAAACCCGTAACCCCCCTGCGGAACAAGAAGCTATAACGGATTCGCAAACGCACGAGTTAAAAACTCGAAAAAATTTCTGTAGATTATACAAAAGTGGCAAAGTTGTACTGACAAACTAATTCCCACCTTCTCAGGGGAACGTAACCCACATTTAGGTGCCGAACTCCATACATTTTTAGATTGTAGTACGAGGGTTTTGAATTGTCTCCCAGTGGAACAGCACAATGTTTTCCTGCAGATATTCCCTACTAGGTTGCGAGGAGAAGCATCTGCGTTGTTCGCGTCCACTCCGTTTTCATCTTTTGAAGAAGCAGAGGATCTACTAGGAAAGCTTATCAGCCAGTAGAAAGGTACCAAGATTTGGTCAATAAACTACTGGCTACCAAACAGAACCCAGCGAAAGCAGTCATCTTGTTCCAAATACGTTTGAGGCAAACGTTGGAAAGATGCTCACTGGCAGCGGAGAAGAGATATGGCTCCGCGTCCGCCGAGGGTATAAAAATACAGCTAGACGACTTTGCCAGGAGTGTGTATAGAAGTGGACTCTTAAATCCATACTACCGTCAATTTCTATTATTAATGGACGGAGAACCACTTGACACTCTAATGCAAAGGACGTTAGATTTGGAAGAGCTCGAAAAACCTCAGTCGAACTCACTCTCTTCTGCGCAATCTTCACCAGTATACCATTCTTCTCCACAGATATTTAACCCAATTACAGGTACAGTGGTGGATCCTCCAGTTATAGAGCATAAACCTAATTCCCCTGAACCCAAAGTAGTTCCCTACACAAAACCCATTACACAGGATGCCCCTATCATTAAAATAACTTGTAGCTACTGCCAGAAACGGGGGCATACCTATGAAGCGTGTGTAAAACGGAAAAACACACCCTTTTGTACACAATGTCAGCGAATAAATCACGATATCCGCGATTGCTGGCGATTAAAGGAGGGAAAAAGGATTCTTCATATAAGGCAGATTTGCGACTTCTGTGGCCAGCAGGGCCACAACATTGGTTCCTGTCAGCAAATGCTGAAATGGGAATCGCGAGTTCAATGCCAATTTTCTAAAAATTCTCCCCCTTCAGAACAAGAAAGAAGTGGACCAAAACACTCCGTGGCAAAAAAGAGTTACCACATTAGAACTCCAGGCTCGCCAATAACCAGCGTTCCAACTGTCCAACTACCAATAGATGTAGGTGTAAATAAAAACACGACTCTAGTAGTGGACTCTGGCGCTGAGATCAGTCTGATTACCAAAAGTAGTCTCAAGGAATCAGACCTTAATATTAATCGGCGAGAGGCTTGCACCTTACAGATGCCGTTTGGAAGTATCCGAACCTTGGGAAGCTGCAAGGTGAACTTCCAACTGAATGGTAGGTCTAAACTCCCATGCAAGTTTCAAGTAGTGAGCAGTATGCCCGATCTACCGGAAGACGGACTACTTGGAAACGACTTTCTGTCGGAGAATTGCAATGTGGAAGGCCCCAAACAGTGCATCACATTTCCTCGAACGGAAATGAATCCAACAGTATTTAGTGTGCCGATCAAATTCTCAACGGTTGAGAAAAGGGTACCTGAAAATAAATACTATAAAGGAAAACAAGAGCAAGCCCAAAATAAGTGGAAATCTTTCAGGTTAAATTGTAACTATAAAAAGAGGAACCCCAAAGAGTCAACTGGTCATAATACATATGTTGATCGAATCACAGACACTCTACCAGCAAATCCATCAAACTCGCTTCCCCGCTCGCAAAATAAACAAACCAAAAAGTTATTGCAGAAGCCCGAAACACCCGAAAAAATTACGAACCCCAATGAGATTGCAACTTTACTCAGGATTTATCACAATTCCCCTTCCGGTGGACATCAGAGCATCACCAAATCGTATAATAAAATACGACAAAGGTACTGGTGGCCAGCTATGCTATCCGATATTAGGAGACATAAAAAGCAGTGTGAGGAATGACGTTCATTAAAGGCGAGCACCTGCTCCGGAAGTGAAACGAAACCACAATCGTTTCATGTGGGAAACAAGGTGTTGATGAAAAACGAAAATAGTAAGGGCAAAATGACATCTATTTGGAAGGGACCCTTCCCGGTCATAGATATAAAGGGCCCAGTCAACACGGTCATTAAAATGGGCCGAAGATCAGTGGTAGTTCACAATAATAGGTTAAAACCGTACTTTTAAAACCCCATCCTTAACAACTCCAGCTTCCTGTCTTCTATAAATCCTACTGGTATTCCCAGGGTGTTCTGCAAATCGAAGATGCGTTTGTCGATTAACTAAATATAAAAGTAATAACGGTACGTAGCCAGAATTAAAACGAAAAACAATATGGACAAATATAGAAGTAAAACTATATTAATTTGTTAACAAAAAGATAAACACACAAATGAAAATATACCCACAAGTTAACATAGCTTGCACAAAAAATACAAAATAAATTTTTAGTACATATTAATATATTATAGAATATATAAGCAAAATTACTACTATAGATAAAAGTCACTCCTATGTGACTACCATTACTGTAACCACTAGTATTAAGTCATTTAATAAATAAATAAACAAAACTATTATACAAACATATAACAAAACATAAGATGTACAGATTAGGTAAATAACTTCTTTGACTATTGTCACTGCTGCTGTTAAAATTAAATAGAACATAAGCAAAAATATTAATACGCATATAAGGTGTATTACAATTAAACTAATTAGAAAAATAAAACCAGTAGATAAATAATTGCACATATAATAATATTACTGTTAGAACTAATAAGCAAATAATATCTGTTATTACCAAACTACTATTGCCACTAACGTTAAAATTAAATACTCTAAGGAGTGAACATTATTGCACATTCAATTATGATACAAAATAAGATACAAATAATTTCTATTATTATAAAAACTATTTAAATGAATAAGCAAAACTAAAATAAATAAACAATTACAAAAAAAAAAAAATAATAATAATAAGTAAACATATTTTATTAATAATCATTTGATTTGTTAGATCTCTGCTTTTTTGAAAATAAGTCCTATTCGACCCAGTAAACAGTGGTGAATTAAACTAAGTTGTAAATACAAAACATTAAGAAGTGTGCTTTTCTTGAAAATAATTCCTATCCGACCAAGTAAAATCGTTTCTTAATAAAGACCAGCTTATATAAAGAGCAAAAGATTGTTTTACTTAAAGTGTGTGTGGTGATTGTACGAAAGTGGTAGAAGAAATAACAACACCATTCCACCTTTTCGTCTAATCTTCGTTGTTATTTCTTTGTTCTCGTCATCTCGTGCTATCGTAGATCAAGTTCAGTAATTTCGTACTATTCTCTTGATCTGCCTCCCCTTGTATTGTGTCACAATAAAACGCAGTAGAACTCAGTTGTCGATAGTAACACAAGATGAGTGCCAAATGTGATATAAAAAAATATGTTTATAACAAATAAATTCTTGTATATATTTATAACAAATAAATTCTGTCACTCCGCTTAATTATTTTAGTTACAAAGGAGCTACGCTCACCATTCTATTTGGCTCCTACATAAGGATAAGTTTTAATTGCTTTCATGCTTTCGCAATATATTCTTTAATTCGACAGTACTTTTTAAATTCTCCGCTCCACCGTAGAAACAAAAAAAAATGTAGCCATTGCTGACGGGGTTAGCGTCCACTATATATTTAGTTGCTCAGTCTCGTCAAAATTGTTTTATACACATGTCACAGCGAGCATCTGTTGTTGGAACAAACAACAACATGAAATAGATAAAAATGAACAACCAAGGACTGAATAACAAAATAAAACCGGATATATGGAACAACAAAACATCCATTTAATGAATGAGAATGAATTTATCACTTGCAAGCGCTCTTGACCATTAGTGACCATTGCTGAAGTCAGTCCAAAGGAATACCTAGACCATCAAATATGGTTTTAATCCAAGTTCCTATTAAGTAAAGTATCTATTCTCAGTTATAGTCAGTGTTTATCCATAGCTTACGTGTTTCCATGGAACTCCAATGCCTATAATATTACAACCAAATTTTAACTATAACGACGGTAAGTTATACTGCCCCAGGGAAACACTAGGGAGCAAGAATATTATTGGGTATATGATCGTATCCAAAACAAACACCAGAAGATAAAAGCTCGATAAAAAGCTGTCACTAAGCTGTACAAGGGTTTTGTTGCCCCTGAGAAATGTTCATGTAATAGAAGAATATAAAAAATGTCAAAACATACGTATTTCACGTTAACCGTCACTTGAACTTGTATGCTAACAGCTCTGTAACAGTGTTTAATAACTAGCGAATTGGCAAATCCTTAAAAGACGTAAATACCATTTCAATTAATAGCGAACAATATCAGTTACGTTTGATATACTACAATACATTTTGTTGTACGTGTCGGAACCTTATGACATGGTTGCTTTCTATAATCTGTCTTTATAATCACTGCAGGTCTGACCGACGAGTCATAAATCTTTTGGTAAACTCTCAATGGCAACTCAAAACCCGAAAGTCACAAAGGTCGTTAGTGATTTACTAGGTGTACGCACATTATCCTGTTCCTGACTAATATTGTATACGATTGTTACACCCTTACACATATGACCAGAAAAATGCCACCAACGCTTTGTCAGCCGTTATACTAATTATAATGCAGGACATTTAATATTTAATCTGAGATAAATATTTCGTTGAGCACGTCGACCTTATTAAAAATATTTAACAGAAATAATAAGAATCCGCAATAACGTACTATAAAGGGAGACTTTATAATAGCACATTGAAATGGAAGTCCCTTTCAGGGCTGGAAATCATGGCGATGCATGACAGGCTTCCCTATTGCCTTTAGTTTATTGTACGTCGGGCAATGTACTCTGTGTAGCGTTCACCGCAACGTGGCCAGGACATTTAATTGCATTCATTTCATTTATATGTGCAATTACGTTATATAACAGCACAATCTACGTGGCATAGTATATACGAGTATGCGTGGGTTGCGTAAACTGCTGCTCGCTTAAATGAGAAATAAATTCCCTTAAATTAAAAAATCTTCTGAACCATTATGTCGAAATGGGAATTTGCCTCCTTTCGAAAAGGCAAAGACAATAATAATCCACATGCGGATGTGGGTACATGTCGTTATGGCTAGCACCGCATAATGCCTCCCATCATTTAGGTGCTATTTTTCGCTATGAAAATGGCAATGGCTGCGATGAAGGAAGTAGGTTAATATAGATATTGCGCAGGATGACTTCCACTAACTCAGTAAAATGGCATTTAAAAAGCAAACTGCAGTTGTTTCGTTTTTTTTTTATTTTCTATCTTTTTTGTGAATACGTACAGTGAAAGCGTAATTAAGAACGTAATGATAGCTTAAGATACAGTGAAACTAGTAGAATTTCACAATTGTGGATTTCCAAAAACACTGTTTTGTGTTGATGCTCAAAAGAATCACCTATATGCACTATATATTGTAACATAATATATGCAAAATATAAAATAACTATTCTCTTCAAAGCAGAAACAAAATATCTGTTGCAATTTACTAAAATAACTGTGTGACTAAAGAACTTGGTTCGTTCGCAAGAAAAGCCGAAGTCTTTCCATTTGGGCCAAAAATATGCAGGGCCACATGGGAAAAGCGTACGATATTCCAGACCAGATTAATTGCTCATAGCTATAGCGCTCCAGAAAGTCCTATGGGGATACGTAGTAGGGCTGCCGGCACGGGCCCTGGTTCACTGCTTCCCCACTAATAAGTTCACTAGATGAAACACCGAAGAGATTTTGTTAGGAATTTATTGTTATTGTTTTCTCTACGGGGAAGATGGTAAGTCAGTTGAATAGAATGTGGAGTGGACACGGAACAGGAAAAATAAACACTCAGATGTTGTTGTTTGTTTGAAGTTTGTTTTTATTTTATTGTTCAGCACTAACATGTTTTTAATAATACGATTTAGGTTACAAAACTTTACGTAATTACTTGGATTAATGGATAACTTTACATGAAAAAAATAAAACTAAAACTTCCCCGAGTTGGAAAATAGAACACACACACAAACGCGCTTGACGTTACTCTTACTTCGGGGGGCACTTGTGGTGTACGTTTTTACTATGGCATCGGCGATGCGAGGATGCGAGTTCGTTAAAAACACACCGACGAAAAGACAAATCACCAAACACCAACGATGAGTGCTTCACCAAAATTGTCTTCAAAAAACACAAGCACCAACAACAAAAATAAATAAAACGGCACCGTAGGATTTTTGTTTTAACAGTTTTCTTTATTTAAAATTGTGGAAGGCAATATTAATAATGTCACTCTTACTTTCTAAAGTTTATTTGTTATTCGTACAGTAACACTTGTTTTGATTTAAATTACCAAAATAGTTAACATTATTACACTACTGTTCATCCCTGAGGGAAACTTCTGGACACAATAACTTAGGCACGTAAACTGTTCTGGAAACTGATATGCCACTTGATTGTTACGTTTTAATATTATAGTTCACTTAAACTACGCCCCCTAGCGCATTCAATTTCGGTTTGACTTCCAAAGCCGGTTTTCGCGAATCGATTTCAATTAACGACAAATGATGACTTTTAAAAATAACTAATTAACCACGGGTAAGGACTTTTGACAATAACTTCTCAAGACACTTTGCGACTGGTGAATCTCGACTCCTGGCACGCGTGTAATCCCGACAGGAGATAAAATCTGACTTCACGAGCTGGGCGATGTTGACCCAGTCTCTGGTGATTGCGATGAGTTTCCACGCATATCATCGCAGGGGAAAACAATCTTTCCTTCGCCCCAACCTATGAGAAATCGATTCGCATCAGGTTTCGGCAGGTTCCCCTAAACATCTTCCAGATAGGGTGAATGTCTTTTCCTCTGCAAGAAAGACACCGAAACACTCGCTGGGCGCAGGAAAGGAAAAACAAACATGTAACGGGTCAAATATGATGATCGGTGTACGGCTGGGGGTATTCCCATCGGACGATAGGGGATCGATGTGGGTTGGCGATAAGTCAACAGAACTTTGCTGCGACGGCAAAGGCTACTAGATTTGGGTGCATGTTTATTTTAGGCATTGGACTATGCACAGGAATACTGGCATGCAGGCGAAAATAATTTCTTCTGTTTACGTAGAATACAGTCGTTTAGAATAGCCAGCGTGAGAATAGTGGGTGGTCGTTGTTTAGACAACGAATCATTAGATATGACCGATGTTGTGATCGTTCCTCGATAAGACGACGGATCATGTAGTCGGTCATGCAGCTGTACAATTAAATGTTTGTACGTGAAGGCTAAAGCCAAGGGGCTGTAGGCAATAGATTTCTCTGTTTCATAGGACGATGGATCGAGTGTGTGTTTACTTTAAATAACACTCGATCGCTTGAGGGTAGACAGCGATGGTTATGCTGTGTATTGTCGATACGACGATCAGCCGATGGGTCTGCCGATAAGGCAAGGGTAAGCATGACATGCCGATTATGGGGAAAATGCTCCTCAGCCATGCGTATTGACATGTTCTGATGTTAATGTCGGTTACGCGATGGGAAAACCGAATTGGTTTTTAGGACATGATAGTTTGTATGCAAGCATGCCCCGGGGTGAAAATTTGATGCCACGGCAAGATGGTAATCTTGCCGTGGGTTTATGTTTTCAGGTGAAAGGTGATTCAGAGTAGTTTACGATGCTCATTTGCAGGTAAGTTGAAAGCAGGTAAATTATGGTAATGGGAGGTTCTTTGGAAGTGGGGTAAAGAACCCCACACTCTCCGCTGATGGTAAAGACTCGACTCTAATGGCGACATGTGTCGGTTCCGCCAAACCTCACTGACTACTTACCTAAAGAACCCCCATCCCTACAACCCAGTCTGTATCAACTTTCTGCTAATGCAATCGCATTAAGCACCTGTAAATGCTTCACGCAACAAAATTCACCAAATGTATTTACCTAAAAGCTCCTGGAAGAGAATTCTTACCTGCGTTCATTTATTCGAATTCAAAATTCCTCTTAAGAATTCTGTTCCAAACAGTATATCCCTGAAAAGAAAACTTATCGGTTCACATCATGTATCATGATACCATCCCAACCAGGGATAATGATCAATGCGTCGCCTATTCCCAGCCTCATTCATGTTTGCAACAAATCCCCTTTCATACACGTTGGCTGGCGACCTACACACAAGGGACCAAAACAAATATACGCATCTCGCGTCTCTTGGCACCAATTAAATCCGACAGCATAGGCAAATGCAAATAGGTATGGTATACTTACCCTTGGCAGCGATGCAATAAACACCAATTCCCTGTAAGTAAGCTAGAATCAATTAGCACCATGTGCATGGGCATTGCGGCTATCATTACAGCTGCAATGCATAGCTTAGACAATGATCTACCCGATCCGTTTGTCTTCTTATATTTCGTGATCTGCTTCTCATCAGCAGCGGTATAAGCAAACACAGATCCAATTAGCATCCGACGAGTTTCGGTTTTGTTTACTTTACCGAACTCCCATGAATGTGTGGGGTACGTTTACTTATGCACCAAGCACGGGCGCGGATTCAGTTAACTCCCACTAACTTCTCCTGATATTCGTTCACTAGTATCCAATGGTCACTAACTAGACACCGCAGCTAAATGTTCACCAAAAAGGAAATTAAACTCCGGGTTGTTAATTGCAAAAAACGTTCTTTTATTTTTTTGTTTTTATTTACACTGGTGATTCGCATACAACTGTTTCTTTATTATTATAACTTTGATTCACTTCCTTTATATATTTACGTAAATTCACATGAAAATGTTTTTCCACTTATTTTCGATATTTTTTACTTATGCGCATAGTCAATCCGTACGATCGAACGTTTTGCTTAAAATACATCACCGGCTCTCATTAGGCACCATCAACAACATCAAAATCCCGATAGTCTTGTGAATTTGTTAATATGAAAGCAAAATATAATAAACGCACTAAATGACGAAAGGCCACTGAAAACGGTTTTAATTGAATGATCCCATTAAAAATAACTTCAGCGATAAAGCATGATTAGAAGTAATTGAAACTAATAAATAAACTGCCGACGGAAATAAAGTATCAAGACTCGCCACACACAAGTTGACTCCGAGGAAAAAGGCTGACTGACTAATTGGTGCTCACCAACGAAAAGGGAAACCTCAAGGAACTGCAAAAAGAGGAGGAGCTACACGATTAACTCGAGGTAGTTAATCGTGATTGGACCGGGGGGAAAATAGGCATACATGATGCGTATGTGTGTACGCCTCGCATACGATCGTCCGGCGACCCTGGACGGATGCCAACATCGCTGCAGCATCTTACATGAATGCAAACAAAAACATCTGGTCATCCTATGGGAGGCCATAAATCAACATCTCGGTTGACGATGTGAATTCCCTTTGGTCCGCCGACGGGTGGCGGCCGTTATTAGGGATTTTTTGTATGCATAGCATTCTGTGGTGCCAATGCTATGTTTAGATATTGCAACGAATATAGGGTGCAGCCATTGCCAGATGTTGAAAGTAAACACTTGCTGGCTGCCTCCAATTTGCTGCTTGTTAGCGGTCCCTGATCGGTGGAGACCGATAATAGGAAACCAGCGATTGCTGGTAATTAGAGAAATGTTTGGTTTGCCTCAGCCGAAACCTTGTCGGCGGTGGCAAACCAATGGGACCAAATAGCCGCATGCAAGAAGTGCCATGGGCAAACAAATAAAACGAGTCAACAAGGAACTCTTTGTTGATGTTGTTTCCATAGCATACGGCTATGGAAACAAGATGCCCTGGGTAGAATGTATGCCTAAGGATAGGATTTCAAATGCCACGGCAATGTGATAATCTTTGCCGTGGACTTATGTTTTTCTTAGGAATCAATGCCCGGTCGAGGGTGAATTTTCGATGCCACGGCAAGGTGATAAGCTTTGCCGTGGACTTAATGTTTTTTTTAGGAATTAATGCCTGGTCGAGGGTGAATTTTCGATGCCACGGCAAGGTGATAAGCTTTGCTGTGGACTTAATGTTTTTTTAGGAATTAATGCCTGCCCGAGGGTGAGTTCTCGATGCCGCGGCAAGGTGATAAGCTTTGCCGTGGACTTAATGTTTTTTTAGGAATTAATGCCTGCCCGAAGGTGAGTTCTCGATGCCGCGGCAAGGTGATAAGCTTTGCCGTGGACTTAATGTTTTTCAGGGGTGGTGTTGGAGAAAAAGGGGTTTGGAAGGAAAACCCCCCACAGAATAGGTAAGCTGCCTAACGGATATTCAAAACAGTTATCCGATTGGGTAACCGTATTAATTCCAGCGATTTGGCTGGGGGTAAATGCCGTAGCAAGGTTACGCAACCTTGCTGAAGTTCGACCGAGAGGTAAGTCGTTCGCCTGGAATAGTGGGGATCGAGCGATGCATGGCTCTTCGGGCCCTGAAAAGCCCCACATCACTCCCTCCCCAGTGACGTAGTCACGAAACAGGTAAGGCAGGTTAGGGGGTGGTTAGTTGGTTATGGGCGCGCGCTTGAGCGCGAGTACGGGGAGGTTGTGCCGGTAGTGTAGGAGTGGTATTTGAAGATGGAGATGATTCTGGAGCGGAAGCTTCCAGAAAACAGGGCTTAAGTCTTTCGACACTGACCGTGGATCGCTTGCCTCTGATGTCGATCTCGAAGAAGCGGTCACTGATGCGGCGGAAGACTTTGAATGGGCCATCATAAGGTGGGTCGAGGGGTTTTTTGACCTTATCCACCCTGACAAAGACGTGCGTGCAGCTGTGCAGTTCAGGGTGGACGAAAAGTTTTTTGGAGCCGTGCCTGGTTACAGGGGTTGCCCTAACCTTACGTAGCAGGTCACGGAGATGTCCCAATTCACGAAGTTGGTCACGCGGTGTTTCGCCATTCAGGAAAAGTTCTCCTGGAAGAAGGAGGTTGGTACCGTAGGTAAGCTCTGCTGCCGAAGCACCCAGGTCCTCCTTAATACTTGTCCTCAGGCCGAGGAGGACGGTTGGTAGGGCATCAAACCATTGTGTGTCATTATGACACATGAGTGAGGCTTTTAGAGATCTGTGCCAGCGCTCTATCATCCCATTTGATTGCGGGTGGTAGGCGGTGGTACGACTTCTTTGGCAGCCGAGAAGATTTGTTAGCTGCCTAAAAATTGTCGCCTCAAATTGTGGACCTCGGTCCGAAGTTATGGTGGTTGGTACACCGAAGCGTGTGACCCAAGTTGAATAAAAGGCCTTGGCGACTGATTCGGCAGTAACTGCCCGGAGAGGTGTCGCCTCTGGCCATCGCGTGCAGCGATCCATCATAGTGAGGATATAAGAAAATCCTCTTGATGGAGTAAGCGGTTCCACTATGTCTATGTGGACATGGGCGAAGCGTGCCGTGGGAAGCTTGAACTGCGCTGGCTCCAGTACATTATGTCGCGCTACTTTGCAGCGCTGGCACTGGAGACAAGCACGGGCCCAACCGGTGAGATCTTTGTTCGTCCGGGGCCAAATGAATTTGCGACGGACAGCAGCGGCTGTTGCTCGGCCGCTGGGGTGGGCTGGGTTGTGGTAAACCTGGAACACGCCCTTACGAAGTTTCTCGGGAATGTAAGGTCTAGCGGTTCCAGTGGAGACATCACACCAGATTTCGCCCAAAGGGTCGCGAAGGGTAATTTTCTTGAGCTCTAGTGCCGTATCGGCAGTTAGGAGGGACTTGAGCTGTTCGTCCTCCTCTTGAGCTAGGGCAAGATCAGTGTTATTCAAGGCGGTACGCAAATGAATCGTATCGATTCGAGAAAGGGCGTCCGCCGTGACATTCTGTTTACCGGAGATATGCCTTATCTCCATAGAATATTGCCCAATGAGGTCTAATTGACGCTCTTGTCGGGGGGAGGCATTTCCCGACTTCTTCCGGAACGCATAGACCAATGGCTTGTGGTCTGTTAAGATGGAGAGTGAGCGACCTTCTATCATATGACGGAAGTACTTAACAGCGCTGTAGATCGCGAGCAATTCACGGTCGTAGGCGCTGTAACGTCGCTCAGTGGGACTCAGCTTCCCTGAAAAGAAACCAAGTGGTTCCGGGCGGCCTTCAATGTCCTGTTCAAGGACGGCTCCGATTGCGGTATCCGATGCGTCGCATTGGATAGAAAGTGCCGCTCCCTCGAGAGGGTATCGGAGTAAGGTGGCATTTGCCAATTGTTCTTTGGACAGTTGGAATGCTCTGTCAGAGACTTCTGTCCAATTAATGGAGCGCTTATCATTGCGCTTAGCTCCTTTTAAGAATTCATTGAGCGGAGCTTGAATCTGGGCAGCATTCTTCAGGGTCGGACGGTAGAAGTTCAGCATGCCCAAAAATCGACGAAGCTCACTCACGTTAGTAGGCCGGGGATACTTCATGAGGGCCTCCACACGGTCTGGTAGTGGGCGAATGCCCTGGTTGTCAACGACATAACCCAGATAGGTGATTTGCTCCTTGGCGTATTGACACTTATCTGGGTTGATGACAAGACCGAATTCACGGAGGCGCTCTAGGACCTGACGTAAGTGGCGCTTATGTTCGGCGTGGTCTTTGGAGGCGATGAGAATGTCATCAAGGTATGCATGGCAGCAATTAAGACCTCGTAAAGCCGTGTCGATATACCGCTGGAATGTCTGTGCGGCATTCCTGAGGCCGAAAGTCATCACTTTGAACTCGAAGAGTCCGAAAGGTGTAATCACTGCGGTCTTGGGGATGTCTTCTGGTGCCACCGGAATTTGATGGTATGCCCTGGTGAGATCCAGGGTAGTGAAGACATTGCACCCTCGTAACTTGTACGAAAAATCGTAGAGGTGTGCAATTGGGTATCTGTCCGGGACAGTTGCTGCGTTCAACAGCCTGTAATCGCCACATGGGCGCCACTCACCAGAACGTTTCTTCACTAAGTGGAGTGGGCTTGCCCAGGGACTGTCCGACGGTTGGCAGATACCTAGTTCGATCATATGCTCGAACTCCGCGCGCGCCGCACGTAATTTTTCCGGAGCCAGTCGACGTGGACGCTGGCTCACCGGGGGACCACGTGTTTCTATATGATGAAACACCGTGGCTTTATGTCGGCGTTGGTTAGGTAGAGGAATTGTCGTACTAACAAATTCTTGTACCATAACCTGAAATGGGTCTATGCACTCTGTGGCCCCTGAAGTTGCCGCTGGAGATGCCGTCATGGGCAAGGGGGGTGCGGTTGGAGCCACAAGTCTGTTATGGGTCGAATCGACCAACAGATTATGTGCACCTAATATGTCGGAACCTATCAGGGGTTCATTTACGTCCGCAATGACGAAACGCCAAGTGATCGGACGACAAAGACCCAATTGAAGTGTCAGCTTTTTACGTCCGTACGTAAGTATCGGCGTATTATTTGCAGCTGACAATTTAAGTGCGGCTGGCACGCGGTTACGCGGAGCAAACGATCGCGGGAGGACTGAAATATCGGCGCCGGTATCGACAGTAAAAGCGATATTCAGTTTCGAATCCCGGATGGTTAGGCGACTTATCGTATGGGTGCCGGCCGATTGCGCGAGGGTGTCGGTCGGCAAAATTAGTTTAAAGAGCGCCTTTGGTTGGTGGAAGGTTGTGTCCAACCACAAGGCGCTTTGCAGTTAAATGCGCGATCACCATATCGTTGGTGATTGGCGCACCAAGGCAGAGTAACGGCATTATCAGGTATATTCTGCCTGGTGCTATTGCCATTACGGGGAGGTCGAGCCGGAGCTCGCTGGGAGTTGGCCCGGTGAGGGCCATTTTGGGTGGGATTGGCCCTCTGTGGGGCATTTTGAGGGATATAGGCCCTCTGAGGGGCAGTTTGGGAGTAATTTTGCCGATTAATAGGACGGCTCGGCATGGCTCGATTCTGGGCGCTTCGAGGATTGTTCCTCACCTCCGCACGCAATTGAGTTATCTCGCGGAGGAGTGAGGTTTGGAGCGCCCGAAGGTCAGCAGGGGTTAATTGTGGTGGCGAACTTCTTTGGTTAAATACGTTGGGGCCTGCCTCCGGATTCCCCTGAGGGAAATTGGTTGAAGCGGGCCTTCTAAGGGGTAATTGAGTTTGAGGAGAATGGAGAGTTGGGACCAATTGAGGGGCTGAAAAAGGCAGATGAGGGTGCCGTGCAGGCTGGGCGGCGTGTTGAGAAACCGCCGCTACCTGGTACGCTGGAGGCTCAGAATACTGATCTGAGCTTTCCATAATTCCGTCCGCAATTTTGGATAAATAGCCCAAACTCTGGTTGGGTTGGGCTATTAGTGCCGAACGGGCATGCTGGGGAAGACACCTCAAAAAGTGAGGCCTTATTAGGTCGTCCCCAATCCTGGTCCCCGCTATAGAGCGTAAATGGGTCAGGAAAAGAGATGGTCGCATCCCAGAAAGGTTGGTTACAGCGGCTAAGCGTTGTTGCCGCACACTTCCAGGCTCGTCCAAAGCGTCGAGCAGAGCTTCACGCATGTTGCTATACGGGTTGCGGCCGGCCGACCTTATTATGTGTGCAACATGCGGTCGCTGAGTGCGGTCAAGCACTTTCAACAGCTCGACTGCACGAAGTTGTTCGTCGTGCAAGGCTGAGGCCTGGAAGATGCGGTCTGCCACTGCAAACCAAAGGTCTGGGTCCTCCTCATCGAAGGGGGGAAGCCCTATATTTGAAGGACGAGTCCCATTCCCGAGGCTGGAAGCATCGTGGAATTCTTGGGGCTCTGGTTGCCTATGGGCTTGTCTGGAAGTACCGGCACTAGTTGTGGGCATTAAAATGCCGGAATTTACCAAAGGGCCGGTACTAGAGGCGTTAGGGGCAGTCGGGGGTGTGTCTGTGGAAGTAGGCTGGGGTCGGTTCACGACGCTGAGGGCAACGGGTGGTGCCAGGGGAGTAGCTTGTCCGGGCAAGTCTAGGTCAGCATCGACTTGCTCAGTGGGGAAATCGACGCTGGAGGCGTCGTGAAATTCAAGGGATTCGGGGTGTTCCTGAGCCTTTTTGGCCATGGTGTTCCGCGTGTTGACCATTGTGGGTTGTATGACGCGAAACTAAAGTTAAAAGCGTAAGAGGACGCGAAGAAAGGTGAAGGGTGACGATTCGTCAAAAGGTATCGCAGGGCGTTGGGAGAACCACGAATGTCCTAAAACAATGGTTTTCACTAATCAAAATAAGTCGTGCGAAGGTCGGAAGTGGAGTTAAGTCGAGCCAAAAGGGAATCGAGCCGAATGGCTCTTCGGGCCCTGAAAAGCCCCACAAATGCACTTATGCCCTATCTGTGTTCTCAGATTCGTTTCCATGGCCTTGTGTATAAAAAACCAATTTGATCTTCATTCACACATACATGTGTACCATTATAGATCTTCGCTAAGAGATCAGGTTACCTTCCCCCAAAGAGAGACTTTACGTTACGTCTGGGAAGAGGAAATACACCCTTAAAGTAAGAGAACCAGTTTCACTGGCAGAATTTCCTTAGTCAGCGAATTGAATCATAGAGTCCATTTCCATCAGCCGACCACGTTGGTCGCCGATCTCCCGCCCTCCGTCGCGCGGCAGAGGATCGTAGATATACACTGTCGAGCCGAGTAAGCGTGAGTTAAGGCCCCATTTATTCATATCTTTGTGGGACTATAGAACATATAGAATTATATAAAAATATGAATCACCCAAGCGATGATCATTTATTGACACCCAAAAGACGAATCGTCTAATTCCATACAACTTAACGAAAACGCATCACCATCCAAACTACTAGATGTCGCCTCGGATAATCCTAACGAATCGACAGTCAAATAATGGTGGTAGAGGGATTCTATTTCCTTTTTCTGCTGGGATACTGAGATGGTGAGCATGGTTCTTTTTTAAGTAACTCACTCCGCTTAGAGACACCGATCGGCATAGCCGCAATTTATAATACTAAAAATAAGTAGTCCTAAATTTAAGTTAAAGAAATAATAAAGTTATTTTTTTGTTAAAAGACCCACAATCGGACTACTTAATTCGCGCGAGCCATATAAATAATTCAAATTCCGTGTTCTGCCATATAATGTAGTGTTGCGTCGTATAAATTATTCAAATCCGTGTTCTTACATCTAATTAAGCGTGGCGGCATATAAATAAGACTTATGGATTAATTAAAATAATCAAATTAAAGGACTAAATTCGACTAACTAAACCAGTATTTCATTGTTACTTTTGTCGACGTTTTGTTTCGGAGTTTCGTTTCTGCTTTTCTCCCAGTGCGTCCGTTTTATGCTTGATGTGATTGCTTTTCTGGTGGACACAATTGCTGCGGCTCAACTTTTGATCGATGGAGGAAGGAAGTGAACCGAGTGCCCGTGTCTTGGCACAACACTTCCTTCCCCACAGACACACTCGGGGGCACACACGCTACGATAGATGAAAGACGACTCACTGGTAGTTGTATTTCGAAAGACTTACCCAGTGATTAACCTCGAGAGACTCTGGTGAGTCCTCTCTCAGCTAAGGGTGAGTTTTCTCTTCCTTGAGAGAAACGTGAAGTTTCTCTTTGTGGTGGTGAGTTGGAGAGGATCTCTCCGGGTTGATCTTAGCTAGTGTGCTAATGATCCATTGTTTACTCATGCAACGAAGGTCATGGGAAGACGAAACTGAAACAAGGGGATGAACAAAGGGCATCATAAAAGACTTGGACGCAGCTGTAAAAATAATCTGCATTGCAATTAGGAAACTGATACTAAGAGTAATTTAGGTACACAATGGTGATTGTGCACTGTATCTTACCTGGCGGACAGGGTCAAATTCTTGTATGCATGTTTATATGCTAAAGAAATCGATTCTTGGCGACAAGACGCTAGATGCGTAAATTGCTTTTGTCGTTTTGGACAAAAGCCTTCCGAGACTGTAGATAACCCAGGAACATATGCTGCGCACGTATGTGGCAGGGTACGCTGGTTGTATGCAAACGAATTCTTTTCCAGAAAATGTTGACGATGCATTGGTAGTATGCACGTTAATGTATTCTTTGCAGCGAATTTTAAGTGATATATTAGGTACATTAAAAGTCCTTGATGAAGGAAACGTTTGCAGGTTTGCAACGGGAGTTGGGATGGAATTGTGGGTGGTTCTTGCTTATGTTTAAAGAACCCCGACAGCCCCACCCCCCCCCCCCCCTCACATACACTCCCATCATATCCTATCCATCATCCTTACTTTTATTAAACCCATGAATCTAAACGATTCCAAAATCGTCATCGAGCAACCATAGCAGCTGCTCGAAATAACAAACTCCCATGTTTCTCAATCCAAAGACCAAAGCTAATTGAATACCATCAGCAACCGTGGGAGCTGCTCTAATATGATTGGCCAAACAAACTTTCATGTGTTTCAGAGTTTGATTAGAAAAAAGAAAACAAAGATGTTTTCAGGATCTTTATTCAATCACAAGTCAACAAATTCGTTCATTCAATCACGTTACAGTCTCGAAGCTCTACACACTATGTGGACGAGCTCATAAAACTATTAAAATATATGTTTTTTTTTTTAAATAAGAAAAACAGTTTTTAATCCAATGTCCAAAACTCCGAATGCTACGCACTTCCCTAAATCAATGGGGAAGTACGGCGCGGCATAACATAGCAGAGAAGCTTAACTTTGGTGTCAACTTTGTTGCTCCACTTCAAAATGTGGAATTGTTTAGACCGGCCGAGGGCCCTTTGAAGAATGTGAGTCACATGTTTGATGAAATGCCAAGCTATTTCATCCTGTTCTGTGGTCTAATCGTAGTACCTCCTATTTATATTCGAATATCGAGAAGTAGGTTGGGAGTGTTTACTACTCAGAATTATGGCTACTATTGGGTTGTACCACAGGAAATATCCGATTTTCGCTCAGTCGGAAATAAGAAGTTCTCGAGTGAACACCTGTGCCAGAACGTTAACTTGTTGTTTTTTTTTTATAAAGTAAAGTGGTACGTGTGCTTGACGTGTGAGAATTTTAGCGTTCGTTACAGGTACAGTAATTTTTTTTCTGGGAATTGTTTACCATGCTGTCGCCAGCTCAAATTCGAACCCTCTTCCTTTATGAATTTAAAACGGGACATAATGCGTCATTGGCAATGAAAAATATTAATGACGCATTTGAGGATGTAGCCGTAAACAAACGCACTATACGACGTTGGTTTGGAAGGTTCCGTTCGGGAGATTTTAGCCTCGAAAATGAGCCACCTGGGAAGCCGGGTACGTTAGTTGACGACGATGTTTTAAAAGCAACGGTGGATGCGGACCCAACCAAATCGAAGCGGAAGATTTCACAAAGCATGGGAGTATCATCATCATCATCATCGGCACTACAACCGGAAACCGGTCTTGGCCTTATTTAGCAAGTCCTGAGGCTTGTTAAATTTTCCATAATGATTTATTTTTTCTGGGCAAGGTCATTAGTCTTGCGCCAGGAGCTCCCCGACGGGGAATCGAACCCCGGTCTCCCGGGTGACAGGCGGGTGTACTAACCACTATACTATCGAGGAGCCCGAACAGCATGGGAGTATACCCGACAATAATTCGACACTTTTCTCTGATAGGAAGGTTAAAGGAAGTCGATGAGTGGGTACCCCATGAACTGAACAAGAAATTGGTTGAAAAGCAACCTGCGTTAGTAAACAAGCACGCCCCGATCCCTTTGCATGGCACTGATAGACCCCATATCTCACAAATAACGGTGCAAAAACTGTTGCAGTTGGGATTTGAAATTCTCCCACATTCATCGTACTCTCCTGACATTTCCCCAACGGTCTACCATCTTTTCCACAAGCCGGATTCATTTTGCAGAAGGTCTTCCGGAACCGAGCAGAGGCCATAAAAGCCTTTGAATATTTCATTGCCTCAAAAAGTCAGCACTTCTACGAAAAAGGGAATATTTGACCTTGTATCACGTTGGAAGAATATCATAGATGCCAACTATCCTATTTTGATTAAATACAAATTTACGAAAAAAAATATTGGCTTTTAACTGTTTACTATAAAATCGGACATTCCATGCGATAGGGCCCAATACTTTTGATGGGTTAAGTTGAATTTTCCATCAACTGTAATACTGATACGGTTCGTCCAAGTGACGGTTGAGTCGAATTGTTGCGGGTTTGAAACTTTTGGATGACGTGTACACTAGGACGTCATCTGCATAGCATATCCGGTTTATTTTCCCGTTCTTAGGGCGAGGAATAACTGAGGTGTAGATATTAAATGGGATGGGACCCAGAATGCCTGCGGTGGAATTGAAAGTGCGGGATCGATTTCCTTTCAGTCGAACTTGAAAGGTTCTGTTTCGAACGAACTGGTAGATGATACTACACAGTGTTCTACTGAGACCAGTGTTCAATAATTTAAAGACAAGACCTTCGATCCACGTCGTGTCAAAAGCCTTTTCAATGTCGAGGACTACGGCAATAGTGGGTTCCTTATTAAAGAGGCGCACGCAGTCGTGGATTTGAAATATGTTGAGACCCATAGTGGTGTTGTGCGCTCTTCTAAATCCAAGTAGGAAATCAGGTATTAGTTTCTTGGCAGTGATAAAGTTACTTAGCTTCTCGCAAATGAATTTTTCATATATTTTGCTATGATGCAAGTGAGGAACGAGATGGGCCGAAAACTTGAGGGGTGATACATCGGTTTCCCAACGGGTGCATTGTATGCTTCCCAGCTTGGGGAAAGTACTGCATGTTGTATGCATCGTTGAACAGAATGGAGAGTTTTATAAAGAATAATGCAGAAAGCCTTCGCAACGAGTGTTACAACATGTTATCGATACGGGTTGGCTTCTTAGGATTTAGAAAGTTAGCTAGGTTTAATACCATATTTGCTGTGAGGGAACCGTGATTGTTATGACGTGTATCGTCGAAGTATGCACTGTTACCTGGGTTGAAGACAACAATTGGCTAGTTAAACTTGTTTAGTTAATTGTGAACATATGAACTAATGATTGCATTAGTAAGCTGAGAGCAAGCCTGTGATTATTTTGAAAGGTCTCTCCAGGGATATTTGCTTTATTTTTATAAACGTGTTGGTCCATCTGAATACCCTTCAGTCTGTCTCCGAAGTGTCGGGTATGATTGTTTTAGATTCACTGTTTTATCAGTGTACCAATATTGTGACTAAAGGATCGCAGTAATGGTTCTCTTAGTGTAAAGCGGTGACGATATCTCATTTTGCAGAGCTTTTCACGCTCCCTGATGAGACGAAAAGTGAAGCTGTCATGGGGAATCTGATAAGTCTTTTCAAGTTCGTTCTTCAGGACATGAGTGTGAGAAGTTTCAACTAGAATCTCATGTAGTCGGGTTGCAGCGCTATTTATCTCAACCCTCGTTAGATTCCTGTCAGTGGGTATAGAAAATTAGTGGAGTTTTTCGTTCAATGTGGTATTGAAATTATCCCAATTTGTGCGCCTATATTCGGGTATGTATTTGATATGAGCCCGGGAAGCTCGATAGCTGTGGATGAAGGTTGTCACTGCGTAGTGGTCAGATACTCCCACCGATACTTGGGGAGGAGTGATTTGGGGAAGTATGTCTTTGGACACAAAAAAGATTTCCAGAATTGAGTTTCCTCCCGTACCAACCGTAGGTGCGACTATTTCGAAGTTGATATCATGACAGTTTTCGGTGTACCATTGGTACAATTTTATGCCATTTGGAGAAGAGACGAAGTTGTTCCAGCGGGGACACCTGGAGTTAAAATCGCCGCCTATGATGAAGGGTGCATAGCCTGAAGACCTTATTAATTTGCCAATCTTTTCGAGATTAATGACGCCGTTATTGATTTTATGCGAATGGTACACGGAGTATACCATATATTCACTCTCTCATTATTAGTCAGATGCAGTTCAACCCCGGAGACTTCTATGGACCCTATTTGGGAATACGCGACGGTGACATGGATACAACCTAGTTTCGGTTACAAGAACCACGCCCAGCCGGTTATCCTTTAGAATCCATTTTATAGGATATGTCCTACATATTCCTTGAAAATGAGTGCATCCCTCTCAGCCTCGGTTGCTAGTTTTTCATCGAATATCTTCAATCAAGCGGCAGAGACATTGTAGTTTCCCGACCATTGAGGATTGCCCCCAAATGTTGTACGGCGATTAGCTTAGGGAGCTGAATATGTTGGAGAGATGTGGGAAGAGTTTTCATATTCTTTGTTAGTGTTCCTTTAAGCATATCGGCGAATGTAAATACATTTTGGAAACAATTTTGTGTGGTCTCTTTTTTGAAGTTTGAGTTGGCTATTTGTTTAGCTCGCGTCTCCTTGGATCTTTGAATTATTATATCTTTATATTAAGGACAGTTCCTGTAACTGGCCGGGTGCCCTTTGTTGCTGCAGTTGCATCAAGTGCGTAAAGTTATTTCATCTTGTGCATTTGTTGTGGGATCATATTTTGCTGGCGGGAGTTCCCACTTGCCAATATCGTGGGATTTTCCATATTATATGTAGCGCCCGTCCATGTTACAGTTCCGGGAGACATGCCCGTAACGTTTGCATTGAAGTATTTCACTATTATGACATACCTCGAAAATAACTTGCTGATGCAAGATGGGAAGCGACTTTGTCCATATTAGAGAGTGTACGTAGGCCCCTGGGGCACGGCGAAGTTCCAATGTGTTCACCTTGCTGTATTTTTCTGGTCTGATTGTAGGGTTTTAGGTTTAGTCCGGGAGCCGGCAAGGACGCAGGGTTCACCAAGCCTCCCACTGTCTCCAACACGCCGGTTAATAAGTAAATAACGAGCGAATTAATCACCAAGAGAAAACAACATAAATAAAAAACACACGTATTATTTGCCATTTAACGTTCCTTTTATTTTTGCAGATTTTCGTTTTATTCTGGCTAATCCTCCGGATCGCAGCGGAACTCTTATTACTTAACACAAAAGTCATTAATATTGAGGATCACAATGTTTACAGAAATCTTTGTACAAGAATAACTTTAACAGTAGGCAGCAGTCGAGTCTAAATATATTTGGTTATGCACATACACTATGTGATGACTCTTAAAATGTCAATTAATTCACCGTGTTACGAGTATAACGTAACTCACTAGCGAACTTTTTATTTAGTTACAAGCACTTCGATTCTTATTAGATGTTTGACAACTCTCTGAAAACTTAATTTGCGACAAACGACTCGAATAAAAAGAGATACGGGGTTGTTAACCGGCAGCGTGTGTGCGCATTTCACAGGGGTTGAAATCTGACTGTATGAGACATTGACTCGATCCTTCGGCCAGTCTCAACTGGTGGTGAATTTCCACCGATGTGGGAGGAGTAAATCGGATCGTTTCATTGGCGTCGGCCAATGGACGATCGGTTTGATTTTGTTGGCAAGTTTCTATGGGGGACCGTATAGGCCAAGATAAACACTTATTCGTTGGAAACCAGGACAGAGAAGATGCAAAGGGCGCGCAAAAGGAAATTCAAATATCCGGCTGATCAAATAGATGATCGCGAACGGAGGCTGGCTATATTGTTCTAGTGAACGATAGAGGAGAAACATTTTTGTTGACGTTGAGTCAACAGAAACTTCGCCAACGATGGCAAGGGACCAGGCTGTATGGCTGTATGTTTGGTTTGGGAAAACATCATAGGGCATGGCTATTAATATGATTGTTTAAATAACAATCATGAGTCGTGTGAAACTCGATCGTCGCTTGGATGGCCGATCATGAGGAATTTGCCTTGCAGATGTGCAAGCATTGGACTTACCCTGGGTGGCCATGGACCAACGGATGGTTGGTAGAATAAACACAGTGGGGTTACTGTTTTGTTTGAGGAAAACCGATTGTGGGATACGGCCGTTGATTGGATTGTTTAAACAATTAATTATGATCGTGTCCCAGTCGATGATCGGCTATCGGTTTAGGGGATCATCGTTGGAAATTCGGCATGCAGATGTGCAAGCAAGCAAGTTGCCCGACATGTCTTTCTTGTGGACCAACGGATTGTTGGAACAAGAACACGCTGAAAGATTGGCGTGTGTTTACCAATCATGCTGGCAGACGTGCTGAGCCGATCGGGTTGGCACATGGTTCATGTGTTATGAACGGGATAATTTAATTGATATGCATGCCTTTGGTGAGGTTTTACTTTCAGGTGAAAGCTAATGAAAGGTAGGTTACGCTGCTCGATTGCAGGTAAGTAAAGTAGCTTGTGAGGTGAGGAGAAGGCAAATTGATTCAAGGAGGTGGGTGGTTCTTAGGGAATGCTTTAAAGAACCCCCACATGATTTTAACAAACCGTTGTGGGTGACAGTCAGTGAAATTGGCGTTAGGAGATGTTGCCTCAAGGGCAATGACAATGTCGTGTTTATTCCAACAAGAAATGACGCGATTTAAAAAGCGGTTCTCGATCCATCGTCGGGCGGAGTGAATGTAATTAACCTTCTTTGCCTTCAGATTGTCGTTAACCTTGTGGCAGGTCTCCCTATCGTAGGTTAGAATTGTGTTTAAGGATGGGCTTAAGGTCTGTGTCTTGAAGTTGGAAATCCCTAGTCGGTTCATGTCACCGACAAAATTCTCCAGGTTGAGGTCTCTTGCAAAGACTGGGTTGCTGTTTCTTTTTAGAGACGGGTGCGCAGACCTCGACCGCTGGCTGCGCAGTGTTGGGAATATAAGCAGCCTTTGGGTTTGGGTCAATTAGTGTAGTTGCTCTCGGTGCGCAATACTTCTGCAAGGTACGATTTTTTCCGTGTTCGGGGTTCTCGGTGGTGGACATTATTTTAGGGATGGATGATGTTGATGAGTGGGGTGGCGTGCAGTCAGTGTCGATACGCCTATTGGAGGGGCCTCCCTCGCAGCTTACTGTTGACAGTGGGTGTTTTGCGCTTTGATGTCCAAAATTAGTTTGGGGTGGGGGTGAGTCAGAATTGTCAGTGACATTTTCTAGTTCGACCCCAAACTTTGATTCCGAATCAGAAGTTTCTAATCTGCTACTGGAATGTGTGCGGATGAGATGGCTTCAAATCGCGATTATTTATTTTTGAGGATAGCGTTCTCAGCCTTGAGAGCCTCGAGGTCCTCTTTTAGTTTATGAGAGCCATCATACTCTGATTGGGCATATGACAGATGGCTCACGCCATAAGAAGAGCGTGTTTCCTTTTTTAAAGAATATGTAAACAAGAAGATAATCGATACAGCACGTCAAGAGGATGAAAAGGAAACAAGAAACACGAGGAAGACAAGAACCAGAACCAGACAAAAAAGAAAAACAAAACAAGAAATAAATGTTGATATTAAACAAACTAAATTATGAACGTAAATATGAGGAATTAAATAATTAGAACAACGGATTACAACAATTAAGTAAAGAATAAAATAATAATTAAATAATCAAATAAAAAAATAATAAATCAATAATCAAATAAGAAAGGAAAATACAAAAGATAAAGATGCATACCACTGTGGAGGTACGAAGAAGTAGGTATGCTTATACACGGGCATGGATTCACTTCCTTCCCACTGGTAGTTCCGCTGAAATCCAAATCGCCAATTAAATTTCCCACAAAAATATATCCCAGTGTCACGGGAAGAGTAAATGAAACGCTGGAGCACAGGAATGTTGTTTTGATATTAATGCGTTTTACTTTTTATTTTTCTGTCTTTCTTAACTTAACTTAGAATTTATGATTAATGTAATTAAATTGAATTTTATAAATTCCATACTAGTGGTGAAACACTTCTTTTTCGGCACTGTGGCCGCAGTAATTAAAATTTTGATTTAACTTATTACGTGACAGTAGATTGTACATCGACTCAGGAGACGTGTGCTCCATTTGGGTGATGATTAGCGACTGCGTTAAATAGACGCGAAATAAAAATCTCTCAGAACGGCGGCGTGACCAACCGCGGTAAAGTATGACTAGCGACTGACTCAATTGATGACAAATCAGTTTTGAATTCGAGCAGCTATTAGCCAATGATCATTGCGCTCTTTCATGAATCTTCTCATTTGCATGTCTCAGTGAGGTGAATAATACTCGCGCACCATTCGACAGTCGCTGGACATGCGAAGGATGAAAAGAACAAAAGAAAGAGCGCAATAACTTTGGGGGTGGCTTGGCTTGTGCGCTTGTATCAAATGCAGTCCCTGAGAATGACCTACTGCCCCAGTGCTATGGGTGTGGTGATCTCAGGGTGCATTGAACTGTAGGGAGACAGAATTGTGGAGGAGAAGAAATGTGGCCGGTGCTATTCACCTGCGAAAAGAGATCATTGACCCCTAGCGAATGGATGATCTGCGGAAAAACCGAAGTGATGCCAAATTGGCTAGGGTAATTTATCATGAGAACTAATTAAATATTTTGATAAATTCCCCAGCGGTTGTATGATTATGCAACAGTGTCGTCTGCGTCGATTTGTTGTTGCTAACCGACATGATGTGATTTCTGATGGAAATCTCATGGGCTAGCAAAAATGGAGTTGCCGTATGGCAAAAAGGTAGCTGAATTCAATTATGCATTATCTGCATAGAAGAATGAATTCAACTATGTGTCCATTAGGGAAATATGATATTTCAGGTGAATAGCATGAACGGTGGTATACGGGTTGATGTGACGCGCTGTTAGCGGTCGAAATTAGGTTGGGATTGTGGGCTGGTTCTCCATGTGATATAGAGAACCCCCACACCACTGTATTGCATCCTTTTCGAAAACACCGTGAAACACTTTCTCAAACACTTTCGCAAACAATTTATTAGTAATATGTCTACTGAAACTAACCACTGAATGAGCAAATTATTACTGAACTGACATCGAAGCCAAAATACACCAGCCATTAATACAAATCTCGCTTGAGATTCTTTAAAATAAAATACTTAAGAAAATTTAAAAGAGCCGAGATGATGTTGTGTCGTGTGCAGTAAATTGATTTTCCGGGGAACTAAAAGTATTACATACATTTTTGGAAGGTGTAATTCTGGAATTCATCCGTACATATGTATTTGAATTAAACTCAATCCATGATAAATGTCCATATGGTTTACATGATCAGGCTGTTGTGATTCCTGTAGGGGTTTTTATTTTCAGGAAGCGTCTCCTAGTCCTTAAGAGGACGTATGATCTCTATATTATACCTGCTCCTGAGAAAACCGTCCTACAAAGGGACCGTCACCGTGCTTCCTCTGATCCAGAGGGAAGAGCAATGTCCTAGATTTCGGCCTCAGCCCTGTGTTCCGTGGGGGGCAGGTGTTGGATAAAATTAAAAGTTCGTTTTTGTTTTCTTTGATATGTGTTTATTACTTTACTCAAGATTATTCAAAGATTTTCCTGGGGTACTTCCTCCAGGGACAATAGACGATATTATACTGCGGCCCGCAGATTACTTTTTTTTTTTTTTTTTTTTAATATACTGCATTTATTTGACCAAAAATTAATAGTTACAATAAGTAATACAGCTAACTTATAATAGATTGGTTACATATTAAGTGTTTACATGCTATTTGTTAACATTTTTCAAACAATTCTTTTTAGATGTGCCTAAGATTTAATGTGGTTTATATATATTGATAATTTTGTTTTTCCTGGAAAAGGTCAGAAAAAACCAGGAACTCTGTTTATTTTAACTTAGCCTACTTTAAATTACTTAACATAACTTAATCTAACTTAATCTAATCTTATATACAATTTACAATATTTGATATTGCAATGATAGTGACAATTCGAATTTGACTTAAAAATAATATTTACAATTTTTTGTTATGGATGTGGGATTTCTCGTTGGGATTGAGGATAGTAAGGGATAGGATCAGGTAAGTTCTTGAATAAGGGGAGAGCCATTTGGTTCTGTATTAAAGGTAAGGATCTTGGATAATGGTTGGATGTTGCTGTATTTGAAATGATTGGGTGCCAGTTCGGTGTTGTGGTACACGATCTCGTTTAGATCGTTAACCACGCAATTTATCGCACAACAAGATATTCGATTCGTTTATTGTGAATTTTAGTTTTAATTTTAAGATTTTGGATTTAATTATGCCGTTGGGGCAAATGTTAGGCGATAAACGAATGTTTGATTCGTTTATTGCGAATTTTGGATCATATTTGGGTTTTTGTGGGTTTTGATAGGATTTTACGTTTTAGCGTATTATTGCTGGGATTTAGATTAGGAATGGGGGGGGAAGGTGGTAGGGCTTTTTGGGGCACTACAAGGCGTTCTCTTAATTGAGGACATTTAATTTATGCTTGGATAGGGGCATATGACATATTTAGATCATTGAGCATTGGTGAATACAAATCGTAGGTATGAATTGACGTTTTTCGGCTCTTCTTAATATATTTATTATTCTCTTCTTAATATATTTACTATTCAACTTTGACTATCTCTCACAAATCTAGAGGAGGATAAACAGAAAGATCTTTATATTTACTTGAAAATGTTTCCGAATGAAATAAATTGAATCGATTCTGGCCATCATCTTAAAAACAACACTTTTGATATCGAAATTGTGCTTGCTGCATTATATTGAGATAATGAGATAAAGTGGCAAATTCTTTATTTTACCACATTACGAAATTCAGTCTAGTTCCTTTTTATAATCATACAGTTAAATTCGATTCGTTTTGTTAATAAGGATTATATTTTTAATATAGCTTGTATTCGTTGACAGCAGTGAATAGTTGTCCCACTAATCAATTCTGTCTGCAACCTTCAGATGCTATTTTATGAGATTCTATAACTTTCTTTCTTTGACGAAAAAAAAAAAAAGCCTAAACTGCTCGGTTGTGAGCTTCATCTTAAAATTCATATTGAATCAACAACTATGGACAAGTGCGCGCATAATTTGCCTCTGAGGTAACCTAAATGCTCCCAAACACCAAAAGGTAAAAACTATAACACTACCAGCGGCACAATCGAACATATACTTTTGCCAACATGAAAGGTGTTGCTAGGCGACAGAGGTTTTATTTATAATCAAATTGATAGTCTTCAAATAATTTCAGGAAATGGTGACGAGCTTGGCTGAGTTTTTATTTCTCTTTTGTCATCAGATAGAGCTTTTAAATAAAAGGGAAGCATTGATCACCAAATGCAGATGCTGCCCATTAAAACACTTCAAATTGGAATTAACTTGATGGCATGATGACCGAATTGTATTTGTCGTTAACCTCTTAAAATAAAAATCCAAACTAAGGACAGTCAATGTGCCTTAAATGTACGAGAACATGTGCTGTATACTGTCTTTCAGTCTGCAGGGATCTGCAAATTGTCAGAAAGACTGTGGCAAATAAAGATAAAACTAAGTTAACAGCGTTCTATTGGCGGCGCACAGATGGAGGAGGATGTGGTTTCATATCACCTAAATTATCGTCCAAAACTACAAAGTGAACAGTTTCTAACATCCTAGGAGCCCCACCCGCACGTTTACCTTATACTCTGTACCATACTTAAGTCCATAACATTATTGCCCCAAATGTGGTGGAAGGTTGAGAGCTCCGTGTGGACTAGAGCAACAGAGCATACAGTGAGGTAATGAACACAATTTCGAAACTCATTGTCAGGACTAAATACAAATTTTAATTTGTTGCACAGTCAGGGGTTTTATGCACAACGTGTACCCCTTGTGTGCCGAGCGGAATTACAAGAATACTGTGGCTCTGGCAATGAAAGTAACGTTTATTCAAGACCATGATCATTGCCACGAATTGCATGTACGATTTTATTTTATATTTTATGTACCCAATAACACCTCGGTATAATGGCAGTGGTACTAGAAACCATGGAATAAGGTTCGTTTTCGTTGTTCCGAATGTGAAAAATTCGTACAGTGGGGTAGTGCATTGTAGACATGGATGGTAAAATTAAGCAAATGAAATAGAGGTGTAGTTTAATATTAGTTGCGAACACTTGAGTATGCTCACAGGCTGTCGAAAACATAAATTTGAAAAACCATAGCTGGGTCTGTTATTATAAAAGCTAGACTCAGAGGCCATTCATAAGGAGCGAACTTCGCGGAAACCTCGATAAAGGTCATTAAAAATAAAGAACAAAAAGGGCAGAGTATCCCAAAGAAAGAAATTGCTTGTATTTTAACATACGGAAAGGATAGCCTACTACTACGTGTCATTTACAAAGTATGCGTTATGGAAATAATGCGTACTTGTGTTCTCGCTCGATTCAGTAATAAATAGAAGTTAATTACAGGTTCTGTGAATTGCCGAAATTCATCGGCAAGAATAGTCTTTTCATTGCACCCACACACAGTCCCGCCATGTCGTGATGTCCTCGCGGTAACCGACAAAAAGCTAAAAATATTGGACAAGAATGTCTTTTCGGCATGTGGCCAACAAAAATTTAATGTACTTTTATTTAGCGAAAATACGCGAATCAAGCTTAGCCAGAAGCTAAAATTCGGCTGCAAAAATTACAATCTGATGAGAAGACATAATGACACGGTGAGTGGCTTGTCAGTTGTGTTTGACAATTATATATCCATTATCCGTAAAATGTTGTTGACATTTGATATTTAAATTGTAATTTTGGCGACCTTAAAATGTAGTCGTTAATTTTAATATGTTTAGAGGTCAAAACAGTTGAAACAAACAAATATAAAGTGTAACTAATTTGGCATAGGTTACTGTATACAACCGCGATGAGAAAATGGTTTATTTCGCAAGGTATTATAAAAAAGCCAGCACTCCATATATATAATTGTTCTCGAAAAGGGAAAGCATAAGTTCTTTGACAACATTTTATCTACAGACTGATTTTTTCTATTGGGTATATAATATAAAACATTCGTATTCCCTTACGACCTTCATATCCGTCAAACTGAATATCGTTTTTTTTTGTCGCAATGATAATTGCCTTATTTTAAAGAGCGTCAAAAAATCTATTAATTTTGATTTTTCCAGGTAAACAATAGTTAATATACATACGTTTTTATTGCATCAAAAGTGATAAGTTATTTGACTACAAACCAGCATTGGCGGAACATTTACTTTATGAAGAAAAATGCCTGCGAAGATCATTGTTTGCTCTCAGAAGCATACTCTGAATATCATCCCGATGTTAAAATACCTTAGAGGTGATTTGCGTGTTTTAAAAGCGCTAATTTTGAAATGGAAGACAAAGAGCATCCGGTCCAGCGAAAAAACTTTGAAGATGAAGAATTGGAGACTTTACTCAGAGAAAATTCGCCAGACCCAAAAAGAACTCACAAGTTCAGTGGGCGTGACACAAGCAACAATATCCAAGCGTCTACAATAAATTCATTAGGATTCATTCAAAAGCAAAGAAATTGGATGCCGTACGAGTTGAGGCCGAGAGACGTCTAGAGGCAACTTTACACATCTGAAATACTGCTTGAGTGCCATCATAAGAAGTCGTTTTTGGATCTAATTGTTACTGGCGACAAAAAATGGATACACGATGAGAACGTGAAACAAGAAATTGTGCATTTAGCCCGGCCAACTAGGAAGGATAACCAGAACCAATTTACTCTAACATACGTAAGCAACACCTCCGGTTGTTTGTTAAAAAGTTTTCCCCAGATATCCTCTTCCCTTCAGAGACCTGGCTCAAACCAAATTCCCGAGTTTCCATTCCCAATTATACTTTAGTTTCTAACCCCAGAACTAATGGATCTCATGGAGGTACCGGCATCTTAATTCACAAAAAATTTCAATTCAGTGAAATTAGATTCACCGGTATATCCAGCATTGAATACACAGCAGTAAAACTTTTCTGTGAGAACAATAAAGCGCTCGTCTTAGCATCCATTTATATTCACCATTCACGACAACCAGATTTCCCAGATACTGACATTTCGCAGATTATCCAACAGTCCGTTCCCGCTCCATTTATAATCGGAGGAGACTGGAATGCTCGTCATACAGCAGTCAATGATAATAAATGCAACAAATATGGTCGCCAGTTTCTAGCCCTCCTCCAGTCTTATCCATATACTTACATTGACTCCCCATTACAGCCAACTCCTGTCTCTAGCTCAGCCAGGTCAACAATCGACTTCTTCCTCAAGTCCAACGATGTTTATTCAACGGGTCCACCTACAGTCTCCTTTATATTTCCTTCTGATCATGGTTCCGTTCACACCACGATCCAAATCCCCTCTCTCGACCCACTCTACTCGTCAAACCCTGTCCCAAACTTCACCAAAACAAATTGAAGAAAAGTCAATAGAGACATAGCGATAAGTTCTCTCACTTGTATATCCCGGAAGCATCTAACTTACTCCCTACTGAAATCGATCAAGCATCTTTAAGAATAGAGCAAATTCTTAAGGAGGCTCTCAACAACAACACTCCGGCAACCATTCCTCATAACTATTTAGGAAAGCCTTGGCCCAGCATCCTAACCAAATTATTGCGCCTTAAAAAGCAGCTCCGCCGAAAACTTCATACAAGATACTGCCGCTTTATTAAAAGCCAGATCCAACTCCTATCCACTCTGATAAATGAGCAGTTAAAAAAGTTCGCAGATGAGAACTACATCCCCACACTTAGTAACATCAAACCAAATCGTGATCTTTTCAAGAACATCAACCAATTAACTGGTCGTAAATATAAACCCCGAATTGACCATCTCATTAACCCAATCAGCAATAATATTGCCCAGTCCGATACGGACATAGCAAATTGCCTCGCAGAACACTTTGCAAAGATTCATCACCAAAATAATTCTCTCGCAACTCCTGGCTTCGAGAACACTGTAAACGAATACATCTCAAACAGATTATTCTCATCTTTTACTCCTTTCATCGGTGAATTTAACAACACAAACTTAGCTACACTAAGTAGGATACTGGAACGCAAGATCTACCAAAATCTTCTCTCATTTGCCAATAAGCCAATGAGAATGCCCTCATCCCTAACTATCAGTTCGTATTTCGTAAGCGACAATCCACGTGTCATGCTCTACTAAAACTTGCACACGATATTACAACTGGTCTCCAAAACCAAAGCCCTACTATATGTATATCTCTCGATATTTCTAAGGCGTTGATTGCGTCTGGATCTCAGGGCTTCTTTACAAACTGCAGTCCATATTTAATCTAAACTCTCACACAACAAAGCTCTTAGCCTCTTATCTTTCTGACAAAAAATTCGTTGTGAGAATAAATTCTTCCGTCTCAGAAACCCGCAACATAACTGCGGGTGTTCCCCAAGGCTCTATTTTAGGGCCAATTTTATATCTGTTATATACCGCGGATATTCCTCAACCCGTATCTCCTAATGTTGTGATGCTGAATTATGCTGATGATACATTAATTTACTCTAGCAGCAAATTTGTTAAGGCTGCAAGAAACCGCATTAACAACTTCCTCCCTAACCTATCAACATACTTTAATAAGTGGAAAATCCATCTTAATCCAAATAAAACGCAGCTCATAGTGTTCAAGGACAAAAACGAGCACTGTACAAACAACACTAGACGCTGCCACAACGAAATTAAGATTCAACTGAACAACACTCTGGTAAAACTCTCCAAAACCCTAAAATATCTGGGAATCACTTTTTCTAATAACTGGTCTTTTTCCTCTCACATTAAAAATTCCCTTCATATAGCCACAATTCAGCTTAACCTCTGTAGAAGGTTTATGTGGAAACCTAATAGTCTCTCTCACAAAGTCAAACTGCTCATTTACAAACAAATTATCAGACCCACACTCACGTACGCGTGCCCATTGTGGTACTATCTCATCATCATCATCATCATCGGCACTACAACCTGGAACCGGTCTTGGCCTTATTTAGCAAGTCCTGAGGCTTGTTAAATTTTCCATAATGATTTGTTTTTTCCGGGCAAGGTAATTAGTCTTGCGCCAGAGGCTCCCCGACGGGGAATCGAACCCCGGTCTCCCGCGTGACAGGCGGGTATACTAACCAGTATAGTATTGAGGAGTGGTACCATCTCACTCCCTCCGAAATGGAGAAGTTACGAGTATTCGAAAGAAAATTCTTTAGGTATGTCTCTGACTTACATCGTCGTCCTAACTCCTATAAGTACTATTGTGGCGAACGTACAAATTCCCAACAGGAAAAGTCCAGACCAACTTGAGGTAACGCACTTACCTGGACAACATCACGCCCACAGACGCGGTCCCAAGCCCAGCGGGGGCCGCCAGTAACCCAACGTTGAGTCGACACCAGAAGGCAAGGAACTTAACGGCCCCAAAGCCTCTAATACCGAGCTAAACGCTCCATACCTAAAACCTACGACCTGAAACAAGGAGAAACATCCATGCATCCTTCGACGTGTGCAATCGCAAGCTGAGTGAGGGCCAGCACCACAAGTCGGCAACCCTGAACATCTGCACGGGATGCAGGGAATTGTAATCAAAACAATTAACCGACCAACGGACGTGGTGCGGTTGATCTAAACATTAGATCACCCAAATAGTCACCGCAAACAGAGCGCATTCCTTAGCCTCGTAAACACCCAGATGGCGCGAAAAACCAAGCACCACGTAACTCCAAACAATACTTTGTTTGGAGTTTTACGGAGGCCAGCTGCAATAAATAAATACGGCACAGCATTGCGCCGTTGCCACTGTCCGCCAAGCAGAAATGCATCAGCGGAATGTTTGTTTTTCACACCATGTGAAAAACTCTCTTGGATTCCAAATCCAATAGATACCAGCGGACTAGACGTCCAGGCGATCGTCAACACCAGATGGTCGACCTAACCAAGCAGCGTGGGAATAGAATCCACCGTCAACAACGACGGTGAAGCTTCCATATGTATGCGTGAGAATTTTCGCCTTACAGGAAATTGTGTCTGCACAACTGCAGATACAAAACACACAGATACTGAAAAAAAAGGTATTCGATAGGTTGCAAGACAGGAGTTTGATATCGAGCATCGGTCCAGAAGAGTCCGGTCACAGAGAACTCGACGAGGAGGTCAGTCCGCGCCGCGCATTACGATTGATAAAGTTGTTCTGATTGTCGTGAATATAGTCGCAAGTTTAGCTTCACAACGGATGTAAATATCGAACGATACAAATATAGTGCTAGCGAACATAAGTGAAGTAGTTAACGATACGAATATAGTGCTAAGGAGCATAATTGATATAGATATTGGACGATACCGATATAACAAACTTAATCGAAATATTGAACGACAAATAGAGTGCTAACGAACATAATTGATATGAATATTTAACGATACAAATACTGTTAAGGAACATTAATTGAAATATTGAATCGGTGCAACCATAGGGCTAAAGAGCACAACCAAAATTATCAAAACTGTCTTAGTCGATTAAGTGATACGAAAGAAACATACGATGGAATAAAAAGAACATAAACAATAAATAGCAGAAACTGTGTTTTGATTGGTGGTCTACTGTCTCCGTGTTCTGGTTTGTCCAATTTCCTCTGTGGTGAACGGTGTTCGGCGGAACAATCCAACAGTCGACTCTACGAAACCCGCCAAAGTGACCAATACGCCAAACTATAGTAACGGCGAACTCTACAACACCGCTGGTATTGAGCGCCTCGATAGACGATTCCTCGAGCTGTCTATCAAATTTATCGAAAACCTACAAAATAATCCCAATCCCATAATAACCTCGCTCTTAGCGAACCCTCTAGATATCAGAACTAACTATCCCAACTGTCTCCACACCAGAGCTATCTTCGCCTCAGGCAGACTGGTAAATGATTCAAACGAGATCATATACCACAACACCGAAGTATGAAATACTCTCACTCAAACCCATAACTGACCTCATTCCACATCCTTTAATTCATACATATATCCCATTAATTATAAAACAGTGTTTACGGCTTTAGGAAAATCATACTGTAATCAGGCTAAATTAGGTTAAGTTATTTATATAATTAGGACTAAGTTTAGATTAAGTAAAGTTGAAAAAACAAATTCCTGGTTTTCTGACCTTTTCCAGGAAGATAAAACTACTAAATTTATAAACACGCATCTATCTTATATCTCATACAATATTGTTTGAAACATGTATATATTGTAGCGAGCTTAGGGTTCGCTGGATTAATTATTTTTAATAAATAAGAGCCGTTGAATCGATTTTGAATTAATGTGACACTTTATTAGTCCGTTAATAACAATCGTTACCTTTTACCGTACACTTAACGATTTCTTCACTTATCGCTTCCACACTTATTACTTCTTACTAATTACTTATCGCTTGCTTGACTTTCTACTTCTTACTCATCACTTGCTTCACTTTCTCACTTATTACTCATCCTCCATGATCTGTGTGCTGTGACAGTTTTCCTTTTTCAAATTGTGGTACAGAGATGTACGCGCTTGTTATATTTTGGGGGTGATGATGTTACTTTCGTAGATATCACCGGTATAACATAACATGATATGATTTTTGGAGTAGTTAAGGTGAATGTCACAATTTAAATTGCAGAGGCTTATATTAGCTGTGCCAATGCAATACGTTGTAACGGGTAATGCAATTCAGTGTATTAACCTACCCAGTCCGAATGTTAAGTAGTTCCAGTGGGGGGGCTTTGCACAAATTGTGACGCAATATTGTGATACAGCCGTTTGCAGTATTGGATGGTAATCGACAATTGTAAGTTGCCCCAACTTACGATAAGATGCGTGTTGCGTGCACTGTGCCACTTGGAAATGAATTCAGGAATTTCCGTAACCGTGTTTTGGGTGCTCCTTCTGGCGTTGTTGTGTTCACTCTAACCGGTTCTTGGCTGGGGTTATTGGGTCCACCGTTGCAAACTCTTGGTCGTTTTCCAATGTATATCTGCTGTCGATTTTATGTGAGTACGGTTGTTGGTGGGAGGTGTATTATATAGTTGACTTGCTGGGTGCGTATTTTAGCTGCTGAATTCTTGTCAAATGTTTATGTGACGACAATTTAAACCGAAAAGTACCTTGGGTGGCACCTTCGCTTGCCAAAATGTGGGTCTCCACTGGATGGACCCTCAAGTCCAACAAAACACCTCGTCTTCTCAATGTAATACAAATTTTATCGATGTTACTGCTCTCGGCTTAGATTTATTCAATACAATCCTTTTTACATTATATTAGCACTAAAACATGATATATCGGACCGAAAGAAAACAGTATCTCTTCTATTTTTAGTCACAAAAAAAAAACGTTTTTTTCTCTTTTCTCTGCTTTCCCTCTTGTCCCTTTTTTTTTTCTTCTAATGCTCGACAACGGAACCCCGAACCGTATTTCTTAAAACAACGTTCATCTCCATCTCTCTCGCTCTCCACTCACGTCCACTTCGAAAAACAAATTCGAACTCGAAGAACTGCACGATCCACACCCGAATCAGGGTGGGTTCAGAAACTCACTTCAGGATCGTACAATTCTTCCACCACCTTACCATCATACCATGTTAAAACAAAATTATATTAAACACAAATTTTCAAATGATGGCGGTGGCCGACGTATTTATACCATTTCCGTATTCTGATTCGACGTTTCGTTTCCGTCCGTTCCATAGTCTTGAATGTTCTACTGTTCACGGTCTCCAGTTTTCCATTACTTTATAGAATATTCTAGTACTCTGTTTCGGACTCTCTAGAATATTCTAGTACTGATTGTCATATGCGTCACAATATTATTATAATAATTACATGTAAGCAATTATTACGAAATTAATTTTAAGTCACTGTATTACTTAAATGTACAAATTCTAATTATGGTCAATAAATACAGTTTTGAAAAAAAAGGAAGGATAACATGAGTGACACAGTGACTGAGTTCGGACGTGTTTGCAATTCGCTTATTGAGTGAAATTAAAACGTTGGTTTTGTCAGTCCGGGAGCGTTTAAAAAACAAAAACTATTTATAAATAAATGCCATTGTGGGGGTTGGTTATTCTACCAGACAAGGGCACTAGATACTATCAACTCCCCAACACTTACCGTTCATTTCACTGTAAATTGTGCACAAAAACAAACCGAACTTCAAGCATGCAGAAAAATAAATAGGCACGCAAGTATTTAGTTATTAAGTGTTCTTTATTTTTATCCACGATATGGCATCTGCACATGCACTTAAACTGGGAATTCACAATCTTAATATCACTTAATCCTTTGCGATGACGCCTGCACTCCTTCAGGATCGTTGACAGTTTTAACACAAAGTTCACTTAAAAAGTACAAAACGAATTTCTTGACGATGACTAAAAAGTAACACTGTACTCCAACTCGCACTCTATAATCGCGTATCTTGACCGTGTTAAGACCGAACTGGCTACTTAATAACGCGGCTGGAAAAAATGTGCCGCCAAGCAGGTGCGACTGTCCGCTGTGGCGATAGCAATCTGACTCGAAGCACAAGTACTCGCGACAAGGGATGCAATCTCACATCCATCAGTTCGATGACCGCGAATTGCATAGATAAGGGAGGATTCTATATGTGTCCGTATAGGACAAGTACAATGCCCTGCGATGAGGACGACGATCAGTGGACACCTGATCAAACAGAAGTGCGATCGTCGGGGGCGATATACCCATACATCGTTGGTGATGTATGCCAGAGATCGAAATAGCTTTTTGTTTCAAAGTAAACAAAAACGCAATTTCACAGATCAATGGTGGCCCACCTGATGTATATGATGTGCCTATGATACAAAAGGGGTCGTCATGGTATTTGCCAACGATTCCTTGGAAACACCGATGTAGGCAATATCCAATCTAGCCATATGGCTCCGGTGCAGAAGGAGCAAATTATTTTGTTGACATAAATCAGCAGAAATCTCGTCGAAGGCGGCAAATGGTGAAGATGGATGGCTGTATGTTTGATTAATATGCGGGTAAGTAAAATGCACACAGTGAGATACTGTATGTTTACTTTAGGTTTTCAGGCAGGTCATCATAGGCATGGCATGGGTAAGGTTATCTAAACACTGTTCATATACATGCCCAAATTAATGATCGGTTGTTAGCCGATAAAGGGAAATGGTCGCAAGTGTTGCGAACCTCGTAACTGGCGCAATAAATGGCTATGAACCGTAGCAAAACCCATCGGATATGACTGTGTCAACAATTACGCTGGCCAGCAAGTATTTATCTATTATAATTGCTGACAACCCGAGCCGATGGAGATATGGTACGGTTCATATAATAATTCAATGTGATGCATGCCTTTATGAGGTTTAACTTTCAGGTGTGATGCTGCAGGGGAGCTTACGCTGCCCCTAATTGCATGTAAGTGCTATGGGTTTGGAAGGTGGTTAATTAAAGAGGATGGGCGGTTCTTTAGGAATGTATTAAAGGACCGCCACACCATCGATAAAACAGTCACAGCAAAATGAAGATATATTATTTGATTTAGTCGACCAAAATAAAAAAAAAGACAAGACAGTCAAAACAAAGAAAGTGCAAATCCAACAAACAAAACATATAATAAATGTGAAAACAGTCCAGCGAAGTGCGAAAAAAAAATCAAAATCCAAAACTGATCTCCAGTATCATACTTACTTCAGTTCTTATACTTATACTTATACTCGTCGCGTACACGTGTGTGTGTGTGTCTCAATCAAAGAGGAAACAAAAGTGTGTGCTGGCGTGTCTACCGCCGTGTGCATACTGAACGATAAACAAAAAAAAAAGTGTGTGAGTTAGTGTGTATGCGTGTGAAAGCACATGTTTTTTTTTTTGTTTATATCCACATTTATTTAACAAATTAATTACATATTTTACTTAAGACTAAATGTTAATTTCTATTTTACAAATATCATTCTTATCTTAACTTACTGGCTCTTCCCAAGCACTCTAAATTGTACATTATTATTTTTCTTATGCCTTTCGGCGAACAATAACTATTTTTATAACATGTCACAATAATTGATATGTTTTCTTTTTTAAATGTATTCTATTTTTTTCTACATCATGTATTATTTATAATTTTTTATTTATTTTTTTTTTATTACGTATATATGGGGGTTGATACGCAAAAACAAAAAATTAAATAATGAAACAAAACGGACAAACATAAACAACGAATACAAATAAAAATTAAAACGAAAAATTAAAATTAAATTAAAAACGAAAAAAAAAAATAAAAATAATTGGGAATTGGGGATAGGGGGATGGAAAGCGGTACGCCTGAGAGGCATACTATATTTGGGGACGTGTAGTTCTTTCTTCATCACTGATCCACCACCAGTTGGGATGGGATCGATCTTTTATTGATTTATCTCTTTCACCGATCACCATACTAAAACGCAGGCGATCTGGAAAATTAGAGATATCGTTATCGTGGAGAATTCGTATTCGTTATCGCTGGCACCACGGAAAGCAGGGTAAATGATAGGGACTCCGCGTTTGTCTTGGATAAGTCCTTTTTTTATCCAAGAAATGGAACGCTTCTGGGGGAATGAACCCATTCTGGAGAGTACTCTCCATATACATATCATTGGGATAGAAAGCTCCCGAAATGAGATCATTTTCTCTGCACATTGCCCTTGTTGTGTGACCACGAATAATCTTAATAATGAAGTTATCTATTCTGTTTAGTCCTGATTTGTCATACAGGACTTTATTGGAATAGTATTTTTTATACTGCGACTCTGGGGTTCTGTACATTCCGAGGCTGGAACGCATACACTGCCTCTCGAACACCCGAAACTTCTCCATATAAAATGGGGATATGTTGTACCATACCGGGCAGCCATACACCAATATTGGTCGGATGAATGCTGAGTATGAAATTATTTTCACCTTGGGATCCAGCAGACTACTAAGGAAGAGTCTTCGTGTCATTGCATATGCGGTTTTAGTTGCTGTAAGAGCAGCTGCTGTATGCTTATCAAAGTAAAGATACTGATGAAGCCAGATTCCAAGGTATCTGATTACAGTTTTTACTTGTAGTGGAAGATTATAACTTCCTGCAATGGAAAACGTTTCCAATTCCGTTTGTATCCCTTGCACTGTGCTTGGTATTGAGATCTCCCGCCATAAAGAAATAATTATTTCCCGAGTCTAACTTGAGACTTCGAAAAAGGGTATCAAGTTCATTGATAAACTGTAGACACCGTGGAGATTCGGGAGCATACGCAAAGATGACATATAAATGCCTCTGACTTTTCAAAGGAATATCTATAACGCAGGCTTCTGGTACCTGGAACTTGTATACATCTTTACTGTAGACGACTTTGTGTTGTAGACCATTTTTAACTAAGCCAGCGACCCTGCCCCCCTGAGTGGAATTTGGACGATCTCGTCTAATTACTTTATAATTTGGGTAGCCCAATTTGTGCCTTTGATTTAGCTTAGTTTCGCTAGCCAAAAGCACATCTGGGCGTTCAGCTTCCAGCAGATTGCTGAGATTATTCCTTCTTTCCATGCGAATTAGTGAATTAACATTCACAGCAATAATTTTTAGGGTTAATTCAGTCGCAGTGACCGTTATGATTAGAGTGTACGTTCGTCTGGAAACAGGGTCGAATAGATAATGTCCGTTCGAGCCATTTGTTCCGTCAGTTATTTTTTCGATTTTTTCGAATTTCTTATCAAACGCAGCAAACTGTCGTTGTATGGACAGTAATATTGCTGTTATATCAGTTTGTGCCTGTGGGGAGGAAGTATTGTGCCAGGTATGGGCACTCCGTTCATCTTCCTCCTCCATCATAATGTACCGCCGTAAACTGTCCACCAAGTTGAGCAAAACTGCACGACAAACCGTCCACCAGATAGAAATAGAAAAAGACACAGTTTAATGGTGATCACCATTTTTTATTTTAATGCTTTTTATTTTTTTAATTTATTTTAAAGTTTTGAATTTAAAAGTAGATTAGTAATCAATTGGAAAGTACACCATTTGCAAGGAGCAACTTGCGGATGACATTTTTATTCGTAAACATAAACGGAAATTAGGAAACACTCCACTGACACTGTTTATGGTTATTCTTCTATTACACCAATTTACTTTAAATGAGACATATACGTTTAGATTTGCTTAATATTTAATGTACCTGTTTGGATACTTGGGTATATCCACGACACTGATAATTGGTTTTTACGTTGAGGGCATTATTAAACTTAAAACTGATTGACGATCCGCTGATCGGTAGAACACGCACGAGCGGTATCGTGGCGTACACACCGTACCAGGCGCACGGTAAGGTGAATGCAGAACGCGACTGACTCCTTCGGTGGTCGGATTTGGACTCCCCGATCTCCTTTCCAATAAGGATATCGTTTTTACCTACCACCAGAGAAACGTAAAGTCTCTCTTAGTGGTATAGGAAACCAGATCTTGTAATAAAGGTCATGGTGTTGTGTGCGATCGTTCGGACCGATGTTAATTACATGTGCTCGACAGCAGTGGAACAACGAAACGGGCAGACGGCAAAGACAAAGGCGATTCATGATCTATGTCTATGCTGTGCAACGTCGCTATGATAGACGTTAGGAAAAGGAAAAAGGTGCTAAAATGGGATGCGATACTTTATACAATAGAAATTGTATATCGTATCTTGGGTCGGCGGCAGAAACGGTTCCCTTGCATGACTTTGTATGTGTCGGGTCATTCGTTTTGTGGCGACGAACAAAATTGAAGATTGTTTGTCTATTGATGGTGAATCGCCGGTCGGCTTGCTGCAGCTGTAAAAACAAGCCGCCTGACGTTGCACTTCAATTGATAACAATGGGTGCCGAATGTTGTGTATTTATGGTGCATATGCACATTGAGGAACTATTTTAGGAATTTCAGATAATGCTTGAAAGCATTACATGTCCTTGGAAAAGGAAATGTTTTCTGGTACAAATGCAAATGCATTGGCGGGAAACAATGGGAGTAATGGAATTCCTAAAAAGGTCATGGAGAATTCCTACAGAAAACTGTATGCGAAGGGATGCATGAAGATGTTTTCTTAACAGGGAATTTAAGATCATGGGTTTGATCTCTTACATGCGTGCAGCGTTTTTGTGTGCCAAATGCGATTGCATTGGCGAAATTATATGGGAAGATAGGTGTTATGGGGTTTTTTAAGGAAAGCGTACCGTGGGGTTTGGCGGAACCGCCACATGCCTCCGGAGCAGGTGTTTTAATGATATTGCGTGATTGTTCTAAGATTGGTGCATTTTTTACTTCACCTGCCATTTGGGCGTATGACACACTTGGTTGTTGTAAGAGCGAGTTTTCATCCTTTTTTCTTCTTCAACTTCCTTCTTTCTGGCTTCCAACTTTGATTTTAGTTGTTGGTACTTAGGGCAACCTCTAAAGTTAGCAGGATGACCTGAGTTGTTACAGAGGACACAGGATAGTTTACTTCTATCCGGGAGCTGTTCTTTGCCCAATGGACATTCTCCAATGACATGTTTGTTTAGGTATTTGACGCATCTGAAATGCAACATGCCCGAAGCGTTGACAGCGCATACACTGCAATACGCCGTCGCACTTCTTTATTCTCTCCCAACTTATTGTTTGGTGATTAATGTATTTAATATATCTAAGTCCATCAATTTTACTATTGGGGCTTAGCGACATAATGAAGAAAGGTAACTTACGGTTGCGATTTCAGGAATTTGCTGCGGAAAACGGTTTCACACCTGTAAATTTCAAATATCGTTTTCGAAGATTTTTAGTTCTTCAAGCACATCTTCGGGAGTAAAGAAAGGGTCAACTCCTTTGAGGAGCATGGAGACAGTCTTCTCCGATTTAGGGTAGTACTCGCTTTTCGATTTCCCTAATGCCGATTTAATTTTATTATACCCTTCTAAATCATCGCATGTTAACCTTATCTTAAAATTATTTATCCGTTTTGTTTTAAAAGTTTTGCATGTCAATTTAGCCAATTTTATGAGATCCTTTGTCTCCATGTAGCTGATAAAGATAGGGGCTACTTTCTCCCTTTTTTTGACTGGCTCCTGCTGAGATGTTTCCTGCCGAGATGTTTCCTGCTGTGGGTGTGAATCCTGCTTTTGATGTAGTTCCTGCTGTTGTTGTTGATGTGATTCCTGCTGTTGTGTTTCCTTATCTTGTCGTGTTTTCTTTGCCTTCGTGGGTTGCCGTTGTTGTTATGCCATTTTCGGTTTTCGCTCGTTCTGGCTCAGGTTGCTTTTTAGTTTAACAACTTCCTCCATTTGTCTCTCCAGTTCTTCTTTTTTACGACTAATCTCATCGATCTGTTGAGGACCTCGATCTGATTGCTAGCGTCTGCATTTGTTTCGCTGACAGCTAGTTCTTTGAATTGGTTTCCAGCCACTGAGTACTGGGCACCATGGGTGTTGTCTTCGTCATCGCTGGGGACAATCGACGCGTCTGTATTCATATTTTCATTTGTTCTAAGGCGTTTAGCCTTTAGGTTTAGGTCCGTATTTTACCTTCTCCGATTTACCATTGTGGCATCCATTTGTTTTACGTCCATATCATGGACCGCGTATTGTCACTTTTTTTTAAATTGTTTTTCTGTTTTTGGATCTACGTCCGTTTTATGGAAAGTACTCACTGTTTTTTTTTGGGTGAAGGACAAACAGATTGTGGTTCGCGCACTCACACGAGTTATGTTTTTATGGATGCACCGTCACCAGAAATCTGACGACAAAGGAAGCAGATTCAATTCTTCTATTTTCATCAAAAACTACGAAATTAAAACACCAAGTTTTCCTTAAACTTTTGTCCACTTTTATTTGTTTCCTTTTGTTTATTCTTGTTACTTAACTCTAATCTTAATTAGTTAACAGTAGTGTTTTTTTTTTTCTTACATAAATCTTTGTGTCATTGCAAATGACTCTTATACAACAACAACAACAAAAATAAACCATTCACTTTCATTCTCATTGAGCTAATGCATCTACACTTTAGTTTTCCGTCTCTTATTATTATTTTATTTTATTTTTTTTTTTTTTTTGGTTACAATTTTTGATCAAATGTTCATTCTCTTTCCTTGCATTAATTACAATTTCTTTCCATAGACTTAATCTTAAATTCACATTTCTGTTCCTTTTCGTTATAACACTAGAAGATAACTTTTTCACCTTTGTGCCTTTACAAATTTGTCTTGTACAAAAAAAAAATGCACTTTCCTTTCTTTTTTCTTCCGCTATTATTTTCACATTAGTTTTTCCTATTTTGTTCCATTCACGATTTTCACTCTTGCATAGGTTCGCAATCATTAACTACCGACCGACGCTTTTCTCAATAGCTATCAACTCCTCCTGCTTTTACTAACCACGGGCACCTATGATCAAATTCTCACACCGCTATCAACACGACCAACCACCAACTGCCCCTTAATTACTTCCTATAACTTCTCCATACCTCGGGGTCAATACTTCCCGATTACAACAATGCAATTTTATTTCAACCGACTCATTTTCCGATTCTTGACTTTTTAATACGCGATCGTTTTGTATTGCTGAGCCAGTCAATATTCCTTCATTGACTTGAACTCCAGTTTAATATTCGCGATTGCAAATTGACCCACTTAATTTTATTTTTGCGGCTCGTGTCAGAAATTGCAGTTAATCGTTTTTGCAATTTAATTGTTCCAGCCTATGCAATCAATTATGGTATGTTAATTGCTTCGGGAAATGAAACTAATCGTTTTTATTCGATTTGCCAATTGCTTTGGAATATGGACTTAATTGCATTATCGTTTTGTGGGGTCATCCGAGTTTAAAATCGGATGGCGTTTTTTGATTTGAGTGTGTCAATGATCTCTTGTATGTCATCTTTATCTATGACATCATCGACACACTTAACACACGTAAACACCGTTAACGTGTTACTCACACACTTTTTGTATTAAACTGTGTTTCTCGTTTTGACTGTCACAACACGTGGCTTTGTTCTCTTTTATTTGATTGTATTTATTTATATTTACTTTGTTTTGACTGTTTTTATCACTGGAATTTATTTGTTTATAAATAGTCTTTTTATAATATTTCACCCACTCGCGACTCATAAAAGCTACTTTTTTCATTTAATTAGATCGCCGAATTGAAAACACGTCCGCACGCGATCACTGTGTATCGTTGTATGTGAAAGCAGATGTCGCTGCATGTTGCTTCACATATAAAGCATTAGATCTAACGGTGGCAATTAATAATAATGGGAAAAAAGAAAATCTGTGCTAAAAGTGATTTCAAAGAGGAGGCCCAAAGCCCAGCCAAACCTCCTTGGCAAACGGCATAAAGCCAGCTGTAAGGTAAAAACTTTCATGGAAGGAATGACCACTCCTGATAAGCCACATTATTCCGGAGAAGGGAATAAATTCAAAGAACTGGCAACACAAGACCACCAAACCAGCAATAGAGAAATGAGTGATATAGATGTCGAACGTGCTCAATTTATTGCGGAGTTATACAAAAAGAAAGAAGAGCTCTCCAAAAAGAAGAACAATTTGAAGCGACAAATTAAAGAGGCCCTATCGGAAAGCAACACTCAACGGCAAGAGCAGAAACAATAACAGCAGCAGAAGCAACAGCAACAGCATCAGCAGCAGCAACAATTGCTGGGAAAACAACAAGCAGCAGCCAATAAGAAGGAGAAAGTGCCTCCCATCATAGTTAGCTTTATGGACGCTAAGGACCTAATTAAATTAGGTAAGTTAACATGCAGAAATTTCAAAACGAAAAATTTAAGTAACAATAAAATAAGTTTTTTATGTGATAGTTTAGATGACTATCATAAAATTAAATCTGCTCTAAGGGAAGCAAGTAGTGAGTACTTCACGTACACACCTAAATCGGAGAAAACTATCTCCATGTTACTTAAAGCAGTTGATCCTTCTTTTTCCTCCGAAGAACTCCTCTCAGAACTACAAACTGTCGAAAATGACAGTTTAAAATTTACTCATGTGAAGCCATTCTCCACTTCTCTCTCCCAAAGTCGCAACCGCAAGTTGCCGTTCTTTATTCTCTCCCTAAGTCCCAACAGCAAAGTCGATGCACTTAGGAATATTAAAGTTATTTTCCACCAAACAATAATTTGCGAAAAAATAAGGAAAGCATCTAGCATCTAACTGCTGTATGGAATTTAGATGTGTAAAGTGCCAAAACAATCATACCATAGAAGAATGCCCCTTAGGTAAAGAACAGGTTCAGGATAGGAGCAAACTATCTTGCGTCCTGTGCAAACATGCAGGTCACCCGGCCAACTTTAGAGGGTGTCCGAAATTCCAACAACTAAAAGCCAAGTTGGGATTTAAAAAAACCAACTTGAAGAAGAGAAATGAATGAAGGTTCGTCCTTATAATAACTTCGTTGCACCTATCATGTATCATTCGCTCAAATTGACGGTAGTACATTAAACTCAAACTTCGCGGCACAGGGAAGTAATGTCACAAAATCTTCCGCACCATTCCAATTAATACAACGGCGGCGGAACTTTCACGCAAAGTCATAAAAGCGCCCGCTCCAGAGACAAATTCAGATATAAGAGCAATCCTGTTAGCCATACAAGGACGGATTGCTGGATTTGAAGAAAAAACTGACTGAACAAGCGGCCCGAATAGATATTATTTATTCGTCCTTGTTCTCAGACAACCCAACATACCACAATGAACTATCCAACTAATTTAACACTAAAAATTATTGCTGTGAATGTGAATTCACTAACCCATGTGGAAAGGAGGGATAATCTCGGTAACCTGCTTGAAGCCGAATTCCCCGATGTAATTCTAGCTAGCGAAACTAAGCTAAACCAGAGGCACAAATTGGGCTACAAAAACTATAAAGTCATTAGAAGAGATCGCCCACACGCCACACAAGGAAGTGGAGTTGCTGTCTTAATTAAGAAAGGCCTTCACCACAAGGTCGTTTACAGCACAGCTGTACACAAATTTTAGCTGCTGGAAGCTTGCATTATAGATATACCTTTGAAAAGTCAAAGCCACCTATACGTGGTATCCGTGTATGCACCTGAAGCCCCTCAGTGTTCGCAATTTATCAGCGAACTGGATACCCTTTTTCGTAATCTCAAGTTAGACTCGGAAAACAATTATTTTATTCTGGCGGGAGATTTCAACTCCAAACATAGTGCTTGGGGTGATATCACGCCGAACACAAGAGGTAATGCACTATTCAACTGGTGGCAAACAAATGCAACAGAATATAAACTAGAATTGTACGCTACAAGTACACCATCTTATCCAAGAGGAAACTCCTTTCCGGACTTACTTATGATGGACGAGAGACTACAATTATTAGACACGGACCTAAATACTCGAAATTGCCTTCGCATAATCGGGTATGATAGTGACCATTACGGCCTCGGCGCCGTTTTACATGTTTCAATAGAACACGCAATACTTGAGCATATTGGTCGCGCTTTGATCGCATAATAAAAAGAGAACTATGCTCTAATGGCATCGACCCTCCGACTAATAGAAACCTTCGAAATGAGGAAATAGACCATTATCTCTCAACGATGGACAACATTGTCATCAAAACAATGGACCGTTCCATTCCAAAAGCGGCTCACATGGAGGAGCATTTTAATAGATACAGACACTCAACTACTGATGCCCTGTATAGACAAAAAAGCGCTCTGCTCTCCCAGCTCAAACTGCTCTACAGACAGTTCAGCGATCCTTATAGCCAAGAAATAAAGACAATTAAGTCATTGATTAAAAACGTTCAAAAGCTGATCCGTCACAACTACAGATCAGTAATTAATGAAGAATGGAAACGTAAAATTCTCTGCATTAAAACCAGTGGTGGGAATACGTTTCCGCAAATAAATAAAGTATTTAGAAGAAAAGATCATAATGACATTCCCTGCCTTCGAGTCCCGAGGACTCCCGAGAATTGTCAAATATTGCTGAACGCAGGACTCACCCCGGAACACATCAACTCCAATGTAGAACTAATAGTAGTCGAGGATCCGCAAGAGAAAGCGATCTCCATTGGCGCCTATTTCGAGGCAGTACACAAAGTGAATGAATCCATTAATTCTAACCTCGATATCGAAAACAGAGCTATCCAAAACCATATTTCGCTGCACAATGAACGGCAAAGTTGGCATCCCGAAAACAAAAGTTTCACCATCTTCAGTGGAAACAATAGAGCGGATGCGCCGCTTAGAAATTTGCACACAAAGATATTTGTGAATAAGAATGAACTCATGGACATCCTTAGATCCATTAAAAACAAGTAATCCTCTGGAACAGGTGGTATTCCGAATACAATTCTTAAACATCTGCCTCCGGAAGCGGTGAAAATGTACGCTACCTTGTTCAATAACGCTCTAAATAATGCATACTTTCCAAGACGTTGGAAAATAGCAGTAGTCCATCCCATCCCCAAAAAGGGCAAGGACCGGAGCAATCCCGCCAATCTTCGCGCGATTAGTCTGCTGCCAAACATTAGCAAAATATTCGAGAAAATCCCAAAATAAGGCGATGATAAACTGGTGTGATGAAAACGACATCATTCCGAACAACCAGTTTGGCTTTAGAGCGGGGCACGACACAGTTCATGCAGCTACAAAACTTGTTTCCGATATACAGTGGAACAAGGCAAAACGACAATGCACAGGCGTATGTTTGGTTGACTTTGAAAAGGCCTTCGATACCGTATGGTTAGAAGGACTTGTATATAAGCTATCAAATATAGGTTTGCCCGAATATCTGTTATACATCATTTACGATATGATAATGGATAAGCAATTTGTGGTAAAATGTAGGTCAAAATCTCCAATAAAACTTTCCATATTAAAAATGGCTTACAGCAGGGAGCCGTGAATTCTCCCATTCTCTTCAATATTTATACTAGTGATCTAGTTGGGTCTCTTTATCATGGTATTGCATATGCCGACGATATTGTAGTGTACAGATCAGAAAAAAAAATCGATGCCATTAACAGACTTCTTCAAGACGACTTTAATAAAATCAAACGCTTTTGTGACGATTGGAAATTGAAAATTAAGTTCCAAAAAACAGAAACCATCCTGTTCAGAACACCTCTTTCTACAGCTTCAAGAGATACAAGGAATAATTGGAAAAACGTTCCATTGTAGGAAGCAATAATCTTCCACTGCAAATGAAAACTGTTGTCAGGTACCTTGGTATCTGGATGGACCAATACCTATACTTTGATAAGCACATAGCAGCTGCCGTCTCCGCAGCTAAAAGTGCATACGCAATGACAAGAAGTCTGTTTCGAAATAGTCTCCTAGATCACAAAGTTAAAATAATTTCGTACTCAGCATTTTTCGTCAAAATTAGTGTATGGTTGCCCGGTATGTTTTAACGTTTCCCCATCCTACATGGAAAAGTTTCGCATCTTTGAGAGGCAGTGCTTACGTTCCTGCCTCGGATTACATAGAACAACTCAGTCTCAATACCGGAAATTCTATCCTAATAAGACACTGTATGACAAATCAGGACTGAATAGGATAGACAATTTCATTATCAAAATTATTTGTGGTCACACGGCACGGGCAATGTGCAGCGAAAATAATCTTATCTCGGGAGCATACTACCCCAATGACATGTACCTGGAGACAATACAACGATACACAGTGACCGAGTGCGGACGTGTTTTCGGTTCGGCGATCGAGTTGAATGAAAAAAGTTGCTTCTATGGGTCGCGAGTGGTTGAAGGGTTATAAAAAGACTATTTATAAACAAATAAATTCCAGTATATAGAAACGGTCAAGGCAAAGTAAATATAAATAAATAGAGTCAAATAAAAGAGAACGAATCCACGTGTTGTGACAGTCAAAACGAAGAACACAGTTCAATACAAAAAGTGTGTGAGTAACACGTTAACGGTGTTTACACGTGAGTGCGCGAACATTGTGAGTGTGTGCGCGAGGCCACAATCTGTTTGTCCTTCACGTAAAAAAAAAAAAAAAAGTGAATACATTCCATAATACGGACGTAGATCCAAAAACAAAAAAAACAATAAAAAAAACAACAACAGTGAGTACTTTCCATAATACGGACGTAGATCCAAATACAAAAAATCAATAAAAAAAAAAAGTGAGAACACGGGGTCCATAATATGGACGGAAAACAAATGGATGCCAAAATGGTAAATCGGAGAAGGCAAAATACGGACCTAAACCTAAAGGCCTTAGAACAAATGAAAATAAGAATACAGACGCGTCGATTGTCAACAGCGATGACGAAGACAACACCCATGGTGCCCAGTACTCAGTGGCTGGAAACCAATTCAAAGAACTAGCTGTCAGCGAAACAAATGCAGACGCTACCAATCAGATCGAGGTCCTCAACAGATCGATGAGATTAGTCGTAAAAAAGAAGAACTGGATAGACAAATGGAGGAAGTTGTTAAACTAAAAAGCAACCTGAGCCAGAACGAGCGAAAACCGAAAATGGCATAACAACAACGGCAACCCACGAAGGCAAAGAAAACACGACAAGATAAGAAAACCCAACAGCAGGAATCACATCAACAACAACAGCAGGAACTACATCAAAAGCAGGATTCACACCCACAGCAGGAAACATCTCAGCACGTGCCAGTCAAAAAAAAAGGAGAAAGTACCTCCTATCTTTATCAGCTACATGGAGACAAAGGATCTCTTAAAATTGGGTAAATTGACATGCAAAACTTTTAAAACAAAACGGATAAATAATTTTAATATAAGGTTAAAATGCGATGATTTAGAAGGGTATAATAAAATTAAATCGGCATTAGGGAAATCGAAAAGCGAGTACTGCACGTACACCCCTAAATCGGAGAAAACTGTCTCCATGCTCCTCAAAGGAGTTGACCCTTCCTTTACTCCCGAAAATGTGCTTGAAGAACTAAAAATCTTCGAAAACGATACCTTGAAATTTACAGGTGTCAAACCATTTTCTACAGCAAATTCCTGAAATCGCAACCGTAAGTTACCTTTCTTCATTGTGTCGCTAAGCCCCAATAGTAAAATTGATGGACTTAGATATATTAAATACATTAATCACCAAACAATAAGTTGGGAGAGAATAAAGAAGTGCGACTGCGTATTGCAGTGTATGCGCTGTCAACGCTTCGGGCATGTTGCATTTCAGATGCGTCAAATACCTAAACAAACATGTCATTGGAGAATGTCCATTGGGCAAAGAACAGCTCCCGGATAGAAGTAAACTATCCTGTGTCCTCTGTAACATCTCAGGTCATCCTCCTAACTTTAGAGGTTGCCCTAAGTTCCAACAACTAAAATCAAAGTTGGAAGCCAGAAAGAAGGAAGTTGAAGAAGAAAAAAGGATGAAAACTCGCTCTTACAACAACCAAGTGTGTCATACGCCCAAATGGCACCAATCTTAGAACAACCACGTAATATCATTAAAACGCCTGCTCCAGAGGCACAAACTGATATAACAGCAATATTACTGTGCATACAAGGACAGTTTGCTGTGTTTGATAAAAAATTCGAAAAGATCGAAAAAAAACTGACGGAACAAGTGACTCGAACGGACATTATATATTCGACCCTGTTTCCAGACGAACCTACACTCTAATCATAACGTTCACTGCGACTAAATTAACCCTAAAAATGATTGCTGTGAATGTTAATTCACTAATTCGCATGGAAAGAAGGGATAATCTCAGCAATCTGCTGGAAGCTGAACCCCCAGATGTGCTTTTGGCTAGCGAAACTAAGCTAAATCAAAGGCACAAATTGGGCTACCCAAATTATAAAGTAATTAGACGAGATCGTCCAAATTCCACTCAGGGGGGCAGGGTCGCTGGCTTAGTTAAAAATGGTCTACAACACAAAGTCGTCTACAGTAGAGATGTATACAAGTTCCAGGTACTAGAAGCTTACGTTATAGATATTCCATTGAAAAGTCAGAGGCTTCTATATGTCATCTCTGCGTATGCTCCCGAATCTCCACGGTGTCTACAGTTTATCAATGAACTTGATACCCTTTTTCGAAGTGTCAAGTTAGACTCGGGAAATAATTATTTCTTTATGGCGGGAGATCTCGATTCCAAGCACAGTGCTTGGGGTAACAAACACAAGAGGCAATGTGTTGTTCGACTGGTGGCAAACAAACGCTATCGAACATAAACTAGACTTGTACGCTACAAGAACGCCGTCACATCCAAGAAGAAATTCCTTCTTGGATTTACTGTTGCTCGACGAGCGAATACAATTATTAGATACGGATCTAACTACTAGAAATTGTGTTCGTACAATCGAGTACGATAGCGATCATTACGGACTTGGTGCTGTAATATATGTCCCAAACGAACATCCACTACTTGAGCAGTACAAACAGATACATTCTTTTAATTTCGGAAAAGCACACTGGTCGCGCTTTGATCGGATAATAAAAAAATAATTACGCAGCAATGGCATAGAGCCACCAACTGACAGAAATTTTCATAATGACGAAATTGATCATTATCTTTCGACGATGAACAACATTGTTACTAATAACATGTCAATTGAAAAGTCCCCGGCCTGGCACATGGATGGCGGCACTAGAATTAAATCCATATGATTTGTAGTTAGCCCTGAGCTTCAAAAGAAGTGTGTATAAATTTGACAGATGTCGGATCATTAGTTTGTGAATTATAGTATTTTGAGTGAAACAACTTCTGTTATTGTGAAAAAAAATGGATAAAAAAGAATTTCGCGTGTTGATAAAATATTGCTTCGATGACGAGTTTCCAGACGCCGCCCCAGGAAAATCAACCATCAAGGATTGGTATGCTAAGTTTAGACGTGGTGAAATGAGCACCGAACACGGTGAACGCAGTGGACGCCCAAAAGAGGTTGTTACCGACGAAAACATTAGAAAAATCCACAAAATAATTTTGAATGACCGTAAATTGAAATTGAATGAAATAGCCAGCACTCTAAAGATATCAACTGAACGTGTACATCATATCATTCACGAATATTTGGGTATGAGAAAGCTCTGTGCAAAGTGGGTGCCGCGCGAGCTCACTTTTGACCACAAACAACGACGAGTTGATGATTCGGAGCAGTGTTTGGAGATGATCAAGCGTAATAAACCCGAGTTTTTGCGTCGATATGTGACAATGGATGAAACACGGCTCCATCATTTCACTCCGAAGTCCAATCGACAGTCATCAGAGCGGACTGCACACGATGAACCCGCCCCAAAGCGTGGAAAAAAGCAACAGTCGGCTGGCAAAGTTATGGCGTCTGTATTTTGGGATGCGCGCGGAATAATTTTCATTGACTATCTTGAAAAAGGAAGGACCATCAACAGCGACTATTACACAGCGTTATTGGGCCGTTTGAAGGACGAAATCGCCGAAAAACGACCGCATTTGAAGAAAAAGAAAGTGCTGCTTCACCAAGACAATGCACCGTGTCACAAGTCAGTGAAAACGATGGCAAAAATCCATGAATTGGGCTTCGAATCGCTTCCGCATCCACCGTATTCTCCAGATCTGGCCCCCAGCGACTATTTCCTGTTCTCAGATCTCAAAAGAATGCTCGCTGGGAGGAAATTTTCGTCGAATGAAGAGGTGATCGCCGAAACTGAGGCCTATTTTGAAGCAAAGGACAATTCGTACTACAAAACAGGTATCGAAAAGTTGGAGGGTCGCTATAATCAGTGTATCACCCTCGAAGGGAATTATGTTGAATAAAAAAAACGAATTTTGCCAAAAAAATGTGTTTTACTATGGAAGGCCGGGGACTTTTGAATTGACCTGTTACAATGAATCGTTCTACCCCAAAAGTGTCTCATTCCGAGAGCCATACAAACCGGTACAGAAACGCAACGATCGACGGGCTGTATAGGCAAAAGAGTATTCTGCTCTCTAATTTTAAAACTGCTCTACAGACAGTTCAGCAATCCAAATAGCCAGGAAATAAAAAACAATTAAGTCGTTAATTAAAAATCTTCAAAAACTGATCCGTAACAACTATAGATCAGTAATTAATGAACTCTGGAACAAGATAATTCAAGCCATTAAAGCTAGTGGGCCGAATATGTTCCCACAAATAAATAAAGCCTTTCGAAGGAAAGATTATACTGATATCCCATGTCTGCGAGTTCCGCGGACTCCCGGGAATTGTCAAACGCTGCTGAACGCAGGACTTACCCTGGAACACATCAACTCTAACGAAGAGTTCATAATAGTAGAGGATCCGCAAAAAAAGGCGAACACAATTGACGCTTGTTTCGCAGCAGTGTATAGATTGAACGAATTGGCTCATTCTAACCTTGACCTGGAAAATAGGGTTCTCCAAAAACATATTTCGCTACGAAATGAACTTAACAATTGGCGTCTCTTAAGTCGAAGTTTCACTATCTTTAGTGAAAATAATAGAGCGGATTCCCCACTTAGAAATCTAAACACTAGCATATTTGTACACAAAGATGAACTGACGGACATTCTTAGATCGATTAAGAACAAAAAATCTTCTGGAACAGATAGTATTCCAAACATTATTCTAAAGCATTTACCTCTTGAAGTAGTGAAGGTTTACATTATTTTGTTCAATAACGCTCTAAATAATGCATATTATCCAACCCAATGGAAATCTGCAGTAGTCCATCCCATCCCCAAAAAGGGCAAGGACAGGAGCAATCCAACCAATCTTCGATCGATTAGTTTGCTTCCGAACATCAGCATGATATTCTAAATAAAGCATTGACTAACTGGTGTGAGGAAAATGGTATTATTCCAAACAATCAGTTTGGTTTCCGTTCGCGACATGACACAGTTCATGCTGCGACAAAACTTGTTTCCGACATACAGTGGAACAAGGCGAAGCGACAATACACAGGGGCCTGTTTGGTTGACTTTGAAAAGGCTTTCGACACCGTATACCTAGAAGGGCTGGTATATAAGTTACCAAATCTAGGTATGCCCGAATATTTATTATACATTATCTACGATATGATAATGGGTAAACAATTTGTAGTGAAATGTGGAGATATAATCTCTAACAAGACTTTCCACATCAAAAACGGTCTACAACAGGGAGCAGTGAATTCTCCCATTTTATTTAACATTTACACTAGTGGTCTAGTGGGTTCTCTCAACCATGCAATTGCGTATGCCGACGATATTGTGGTGTATAAATCTGGAGAAAAGATTGATGTCATCGACAGACTTCTGCAAGATGATTTCAACAAAATCAAACGTTTCTGCGACGACTGGAAATTAACAATAAATTTCTAAAAAACAGAGACTATCGTTTTCAGAACACCCCTGTCTACTGCATTAAGGGATACAAACGGAATTGGAAACGTTTTCCATTGCAGGAAGTTATAATCTTCCACTACAAGTAAAAACTGTAGTCAGATACCTTGGAATCTGGCTTGATCAGTATCTTTACTTTGATAGGCATACAGCAGCTGCTCTTACAGCAACTAAAACCGCATATGCAATGACACGAAGACTCGTCCTTAGTAGTCTGCTGGACCACAAGGTGAAAATAATTTCATACTCTGCATTCATCCGACCTATATTGGTGTATGGCTGCCCGGTATGGTACAACATATCCCCATTTTACATGGAGAAGTTTCGGGTGTTCGAGAGGCAGTGTTTGCGTTCCTGCCTCGGAATGTACAGAACCCCAGAGTCGCAGTATAAGAAATACTATTCCAATAAACTCCTGTATGACAAATCAGGACTAAACAGAATAGATAACTTCATTATTAAGATTATTCGTGGTCACACAACAAGGGCAATGTGCAGTGAAAATGATCTCATTTCGGGAGCTTTCTATCCCAATGATATGTATATGGAGAGTACTCTCCAGAATGGGTTCATTCCCCCAGAAGCGTTCCATTTCTTGGATAAAAAAAGGACTTATCCAAGACAAACGCGGAGTCCCTATCATTTACCACGCTTTCCGTGGTGGCAGCGATAACGAATACGAATTCTCCACGATAACGATATCTCTAATTTTCCAGAGCGCCTGCGTTTTAGTATGGTGATCAGTGAAAGAGATAAATCAATAAAAGATCGATCCCATCCCAACTGGTGGTGGATCAGTGATGAAGAAAGGACTACACGTCCCCAAATATAGTATGCCTCTCAGGCGTACCGCTTTCCATCCCCCTATCCCCAATTCCAAATTATTTTTATTTTTTTTTATTTTCGTTTTTAATTTAGTTTAATTTTTATATTACAAAAAAAAAAAAAAAAAATTAAATAATACATGATGTAGAAAAAAATAGAATACATTTAAAAAATAAAACATATCAATTATTGTGACATGTTATAAAAACAGTTATTGTACGCCGAAAGGCATAGGAAAAATAATAATGTATAATTTAGAGTGCTTGGGAAGAGCCAGTAAGTTAAGGCAAGAATGATATTTGTAAAATAGAAATTAACATTTAGTTTTAAGTAAAATATGTAATCAATTTGTTAAATAAATGCGGATATAAAACAGAAACAAAAAAAACATGTTCCTGGAGAATACACTCCAAAATGGGTTTATCCCACCAGAAGCGTTCCCCCTCTTGGATAGAAAAGGTCTTATCCAAAACAAGCACGGACTCCATATTATTTACCACGCGTTTCGTGGTGCCAGGGACAACAAACGGATTCTTTATAACAGTGATATATCAAATGCTGCAGTTCATTTGCGCTTTAGCATGGTCAGAGGCGATCGAGATAAATCTATAAATGGCCGATCCCATCCCAACTGGTGGTGGATTGACAATGAAGAAAGGATTAATATCCCCAAATATAGTAAGATTTTGGCGGATGAGTTGTCGCCACTTGGTGATGTGATTATTTGTCTATTCAAATGCCGTCACAAATAAAACACGGAAATCTCCTTTGTAATTTAACTTTAATTTTTTTATTATAATATACACTATTCGTTGGCGATGTTTCACAATACCATGTTTTATAATTTACTATAATATACCACGATCGTTCTGGAGTTTCTCACTATATAATGTTCCCGAGATCAGTGCATGTAACCAAACAATTCAAGAGACACTTGAAGACACACGGCTCACAGCCTTGAATAATACTTGTCCTTTTCTTTTAGGATGTAATCCACAGGTCCTTGCTAATTCCCTCAAACAAAACACAAGTTACGACGCTAACGTTTTGGAACACACACTTAAAGTTCAACGGAAAACAAAACATAAGTTACGGCGCGAACGCTTTGGAACACACACGGCGCGACCTCCTCGGTTACCACTTCCTGTAACCACTCCTCCTTCGTACGGAATCTCTTTTTCGACTGTTCGATCTAGACTGCCAGTATCTCCTACGCAAAATATCCCGTTCACATTGATCAACCCGCATCTGCAAAGGAAAATTTCCCTCATTCAATTTGCTAACAGATTTTCCCGCCGTATCTGTTAGCAGCATTACATTACATCATTATCACCATCAGTGGTAGTGATTAAAATTTGGTTCGACGGCTGTCGATTTTGTGCCGCCTTTATTTGCACAAAACATCTGGCGCGCGGCCGATGGATATCGGGCAGTTTGAATGGACGTACGGTCCATGGTTTTGTTTAACTTCTTTCTGTTAAAACTAACAATCCATTAGACCTTTCTAATGGGTATGAAAATCGAAAGGGATCGTGGGATCGGAATAGATCCTTTGTATGTTTTTAGCGTCATACATTTTCCGAATTATCTCATCGAGATAATTACGGTTGCCTGCAATTTGGTAGCGGTAAGCGATATGCTTTATTGAACTAGGTTGTCGCTGCCTTTGTTTGCTTGGCGGATTTGGATGGTCTTTATGGCAGCTACCCGCACGTGCAGCCGCTGGTCGGCTAATTTACCGACGATAGCGATTCCTGGTAACATCGTGTATATGTTCAGGATTTCCTATTGTGCAGAGCTGCGATGCGATGCATTTCGATCTTTTGGAATTTCTCATGGGAGCCGGATGAATGTATGGTTTCTTTTTTTTTACCTTTGTTTCAGGTATGCTACAATCGGCATGTTGAGCTTTGACAATGAAAGCTTTGGGACGTTCAGTTCCTTGCTTTTTCGTGTCGGGCTCAACGTTGTGGTGAATGTTTCAGGGTCGGTATGTTCCTTGAAGAGTAGAAACCCTACCTGGGTGGAATTGTGCGTTCGTAGAACGCTACAAGATCTTCAGACGCTACGCCTTCCCTTCCCATTCCTCATTTCCCTTCTCATATTTATTTATTCTTCCTTTTCATTTCCATTTTTCATTTAGATTCCTTTCCGTTTTAAAATTTCTTCATGTTAACATTTTAAAATATTTTTTTTTTGTAAACTTTTTTTTTATCTTGTTATTATTATTAAAAAAAAAAAAAAAAAAAAAAAACGATACAGAGTGAGAACTTATTCTTCTAAAAATCGGATAATAGGAAATATAAAAATATAAAAATACAAAAATCTTATTGTACGTAAATTGTATCGTGCAATTTAGAGTGCTCGTGTAGTGCCAGTAAATTATTTTAAGAATAAGAAAAGATTGTAAAATAGGATTTAGCATTTTAGTCCTAAGTCAACATTTCTTAAATTATTGTACATTAAATACGTTATTCAACAACAACAACTACGAAATGTATATAGTTTAAGATTTAGCAAGCACGGTGCACAAAACTATGTATCTCGTTGGCTGTGCAATCTGCCCATTTGCTGTTTCATCTAATTCCACTTTTTTTCTGTTTTTTCTGCCACATATATTTTTATTGGAAGTCTATAGCGTTTTGTGACGATAGTGCAGGGAACATAATTCCAACCAACAACCAAAGCCTCCTCAGTCCACTGCAAGTAGGAGATAAATAGTTTTCCTAAATTATTACTAACTTGTAGTGAGATGAGTTGCTACTTGCTATTGTACACGGCTCTGATAATCTATATTTCTTTTTACGTTCTATTCATTATGGTTTATGTATTCGTGAGTGATTTATAAAAGACTCAATGAATAATTGGAGTTTTAATAATTCTGAAACAAATTAGATCTTTAAAATAAATAATTGACAGGGCTAACTGGAAAGGTGTGTTAATACGTAATTGGGAAAATACAAAGAGTATGACGTTGTAGCGTTTCCGCCAAACCCTACGGTCTACTTACCTGAAAAAAACCCATAACTACAACCCAACTCCCTTTAGTTTGCTAATGCAACAGTATTAGTATAATGCTGCGCGCATTTAAGAGATCAAATCTATGATCTTTAAGTCCCTGTAAAGAAAACTTACCTTCATGCATTCTCCTCGCATACCATTGCTCCTTAAGATTTCTTTATTAACTTATCAGGAATTTCCAATCAATTTCGGCATCTATGTCGCCAGTCAAATTCCCTTAGATGAATTCCTGTAAACAAAAAAATTCGGATTGCATTCAATGTAACCGTCATGACAGGGACCATAAATATCGCGCCGTCTATTTTCCCAGCCGCGTCATATACCTTTTCATACACATTGCCTGACAACCTTTTTTGTTTGTCTTATCAATAAACAACCCAAGCAGCTGCATATAATTAGCGCAATAGACGCCGAAACCAAATTCTCCAGCGTTTCCTAATGCAAATATGAACCCGGTTTCTACTGCAGCCAGAGATGCCATAAACATCCAATTTGCTTTTAGCACCTTTTTCTCCCAACGTCGATAATAGCGACGAGGCATCGTGTAACAATGACCCGCATTACCAACGGCGCATTCGGTCATTTTTCCCTATTGTCCTTGCCGCCTGCCTGCTTTCGAACACATGCAACAACATTGAATCTGTTCGATCGCGCACATATACCACTCCACCACTAGTCACACCCTTAAGAGAAAAGTTTTTCTCTCTCTTCCTTTTTTTTCCTTAGCGAAAGCATCTCTGCATGAGATGACGATCGCTGAGTCCTTTTCCATCCTTCGACCTGATCAGGTCAGGTCTCCATCGCTACCCTGGTGCGCACAGGGGAGCGATAATCGCGTGAGTCGAGAGTCGCGTTCGGTAACCACGAAATGTATTCGGTGTTTTCCCTGTCAAATAACATTTAAACATAAAGTTACATCAAATCGTTTTGTTTTAAATTGTGTATTTGTGTCACCGTCAACGAACAGAGTAACATTGAAATAAAATAAAAGAAAATGTAGTTACCACAGTGTGTTTAACTTTTCATGTGTTGATGTCGCGGAGTTTCGCTTTGTGTTTCCCTCTCGGTGCGCCTGTTTTCCCCTCAGAAACATTTTGCTGTTTGTCCTGTCGTTGTGTCCGGAGAACTGTTTTCAGCGGAGTGAATGATGGAGGAGGAAGTGAATCAAGTACCCATGCTGGTACATACTTCCTCCCCACAACGTCATGACATTTAGCAGCGTGTCGGCGAATATAAAGATTATGTATTGTTACCAAATGGTTTAGACAGATTCGAAGAATTTGAGAAGCATATGGAGATTTCATTCATTAATGTATTGCAATAATTAGGGCCGGAAAGAGAATCCTTCAAACCTTCCTTTTAAATTAATACCCATACTGGTTAAATGCTCATATTGTATCAGGGATAAAGTGGAAAAATAAAGAAGCAATCAACCAATAAAATAAAAATACTCACTCAATTTATTGTGTTGAAAAATTCCGTTCAATCCACGTTCCTATTAGCCCTAGACTTGATCACTTTTCAGCAAACCCTCCCAGTTCAGAACTATAGAACATTCGCAGATATAACAAATAAACAGGAACACAAATCGTTTCATGCATCCAGCTACAATTGTCTGAGGTAAAATAAATTCATATTAACTTAACATACTTTGTCTCTTACCATAATATATTTAACGACGGTGGCAAAGTCCATTACAGGATAATATCGTAGACAATATAGAAAAAAGGATAAAAAAAGTCAAACATACAGGTAAAAGGGATAGTTTCGACCGTTATCCCAATATTCTTTGCATTTGAAAGAAGAAATGAAGTTGGTCATAGCAAACATTTTAAGGCGATTACTTCCAATGCTTCCTTCTTGGTAGACAAAGGCAGTAGGAGCGCCGTTGCAAGGTGTAAAGCAAACTTTCAGCTTCAACAAGGAATAGAAATTAAGTCCCATTGTGACCTAGGAAAGAGAGCGACGTGTTTGGTTGAGAGTTAGAATAATACATTTCCTTTCACATTTTATTCAAGGACCGTACTTTCTGCATCCCTCTGGACCTTTGGTCACAAAAGCGAACCGAAGCTGCCAAGTGAATTCATGAATAATGATAATTTTGGAGAAATTGTTCGAAGTGGACCATTTCTTGGACAATGTAATGTATTCACTACGCCCCAGAAGATGAGTTCCTTTTCAACATGGCAGCAAGTCAAGACGCTTGAAATAGTTTGCAGATGACTTGTGCATATCGCGTCCTGTCTAAAGACTAGAAATGGAAAATCCTTACAGACGCTCGGTCGGCGGATTGAAACAACTCATTTCTATGCGGAGAGATGGTCCAGTGGACTCTTTGAAGGCTGTGTAAACGAAAGTAGTTACCATCCAGGTGATGCATTTATTTATGAGAAGACGTGTAATGATTGTGCCGAATCAAAATGAGCGGAAAGCAGAAAATACAAAGTCCGCTGCAAGCAGCAAGCAATGGGTTTAATTATTACCGGGAAGCACGTTGGTAGACAATTCACTGATTGTTGGTACTCCAAGTTTCCTTTTTGCTTCAAAGATGCTGTTCACAATGGATTGAGTTGGACATTATATAATATATCAAACGCGAAGAAAGGAGATTCTTTAGAAATCATAAGTATCAAAGTAGTAGAAGACGAGGGAGAGGTTAGAAGAAGGACGTACCTACGTATATTAGCTTTGAATGATATTAACTCCACGCTTAAGTGATTTAGTTTTAAAAGGATTTATATCACAATGCTAGCAGAAGGAAAAGGAGTCCAAGACCAAATCCACCTTCATAAATATAAACATATCATACATAATCATTAAAGAGAACTAGTTGCGGTTTTGTGCTGACCGCCGCAAACGCACGGAAACAAAGATTATCTTTATTGAATTGAATTTAATTGAAGTGAGGGCACGACCCTCCTTTATTTCGCTTAGAGCAAGTGATATAAACAATAGAGAATAAAGTTGCGAACTAACTTAAAAATTGAGGAAGTGCGGGGTCTGTAGGGATTGCCTTAACATTAACTTAAAACTGGAGAATGGGGAACTAACGGAGGTGGAGAGATGGATAGCGATAATACACATGGCAGGTTAGGGAAGGGCGCGGATAGGCTGGGGGCTAGACTATGTGAATGAGTGTGAGTTGAGAGAGTGTACGTGGTGCGCAAGGTGTGGTTGGGGGAGGGGGGGGGGGGTGCCGGTACCGCCAAACCCCACTGTCTACTTACCGTAAAACCCCCACAACATTCAGCCAATTTCCTGACTTCACTAATGCAATTGCATTAGTACCTGAAAATGCTTCACGCATTAATTAGATCAAATCTATAATCTTAAAGTCCCTGTAAAGAAAACTTAACTTTTCATGCATCTCTTCGCATACAATTCCTTGTAAGATTTCTTTCTTACCTTATCAGGAATCTCAAACCAAGTCGGCACCGTCGGTGCCAAGCAAGTCTCCCTAGACGAATTCCTGTAAACAAAAGGATTTGAATTACATACAATGTAACCTTCACCAGGGGCCATAAACATTGCGCTGTCTATTTTTCAGCTTCGCCATGTGTATGCTAAATCTCTTAACTTACACATTGGCCGGCGACCTTTTTCTCCCAGCAATAATATACGAGCAGCTGCATTCAATTAGCGCAATCGACCTTGAAATTCCTAAAAACAATTCCTCAATGTGCATATGTACCATAGAACCCCGACCATTAGGCACCTTTGTTCCACCAATGCAATTCCGCCGTGCATGTGCATACCACATGTCCCTGGCATTTTCACAGCCGCGGCAGCTCTTTGACCATCGGACAAAAGCGAATACTCTCATCTTACCCTAGAGTCATAAAACGAATTTCTTCACATGTAATCATGTATACAATTCGATCCCTTCAACATCACCAGCGATACAAGTTTCCCATTGTGTAAATAGAAAAACTACTAGCACTTCTTCCTAATGGCGATACGTTTACTTACGCATACCATTGCACTGAAAGAGTGCATGTCCTTAGTGGTGTTGTATTCCAGAATACTACCCTTATTAAATTTAACACTGAATCTCCTTACACATCCTTAAAACCTTCACTTAACATATATTGCATTCTCACTTAATACATACCATTCATAAACATTCACAATATTGCCAGTTACAGCACACTTAATAACCTGCACCTTTTTATTTATTCAAAACATAGTAACTTTGATTTTCGTCCAGATTTCATTCATGTAAAAAGTCACAGAGAGAAAATAGAATAGAAAAAATCAGTTTCAGTTAGAAGTTTGTGTTATCAGTTCTAGTTGTGTTTTGAGTTGAGAAAAAGAGGAAGTTGACTGTTACAGTTATTACAATAGATGAAAAGAAGTTATAAGAAGAAAAGAAAGAATAAACAGAAAATTAAACAGAAGATAAATTAATCCTGCGTTTTAATAAATATTCAAAATAAAAGGTCCCCGCTCTTCCCTCAACCGAGGAAGCACGGCGCCGGACATTCAACACTGGTGGCAGCGGTGGGATGATCCAACCAAAGGATCCCATGAAGAAATAATAACAAAATAAAAAAAAAAAAAATAAAACCTAAATGGATTAATATCTGAGGACTCGCTAAAAGGATTAACATCTGAGGATTCACTAAAAAACCATAGAAAAAGTAGAACCAATAAACGAATTAAAAATTATGAAAGTCAAAGAAGAAAATCAATGTGAAATTCAACTGATATAAAAATACGAGAAACTAAAAGAAATCAATTAAAATGTAAAAGGAGACAAATTAAATTGACGTCAACCCAAGTAAACAACTGATATGAAATAAAACACAAGAGAAATGACCAAATAAGAAGAAGAAGAAAAAAAGTAAACATAAAACAACGAAAAACAAAAAAAAAAAAAAAGAAAGCAGCCAAGACCAGGATAAGCAAATCAACTTTAGGACGTGAAGTCTGCCTGGCGGAAAAGAAAAAAAAATTTTTTTTTTAAAGAAAAAAAAAAAACACAAAGGAAACAACTAAGGAAAACTGAAGAAAAAAAAAAAACAGCAACACTCAAGACAACAATTATTAGAGTAAGCATTTTTTTTCTCTAGCGTTTTTTCTCTCTACTTTTTAGGAAAATTTGAATATTTTCTACTTGGAAGCTCTCCTTATCCCAATAGAATATTTTTTGGATAGAAATTTCTATCTATATGCTTTGAAAATTCTCATTTCTGTATTTCGACGACATTTCCGGGACGGGACGGGACCAATTTATTTTTCTTTCCTATATATATATATATATTGAATAACAAAAAGAAAGGCCAATTTTATTTTAAATTTTCACTATTACAAGTCCATATTACACGAGACAGGCGGCTAGGCAGGGGGAAGAACAAATCCACTATCAACCGATATACAATAAACCCCCTGAAATGGCTCTCTCTGTCGGAATTTCTGATGTTTTCAGAATCGTCCCTACCTTTGACGGGAAACCCTGTGACTTAGGTAAATTTATTTCCGGGGGAGACGTTTTATTTAGATCCATAAAGAAGGCAGACCCGGATATATACGAGACATTTTTAGAGCTAGTCAAAAATAGACTAGAGGGTCATGCTTACGTCTGATTAGGTATAGCCAAATCGCTAAGTGGGAGGATTTAAAAGAAAAATTAGAATCGGAATATAAAGAGGAGCAATCTCGGTCGACGGCACACAATGAGTTGATTTCTCTGAAACAACGCTACAGAGAAACCGTCCGGGAATACGGCGATAGAGTCGCGAATGCTCTAAGGACATTAAACTCAGCCACGTGTGAAATAACAGCAGACGCGGTGGTTAGGGAATACTTAATAGAAGAAAACATAAAATTGGCCGTACAAACATTTGAGGATGGACTAAACAACGAACAGCTAAAGATACTAGCTAAAGTCCATGGGGGAAACAATTTAAAACAGTCGGTTGCACATGTAGTGTCACATGCGGCTCGAATGGACAACTCTCCCAGGTCATATCAATATAACGAAAAACCTACATTCAATCGTATAGTCTGCCAAACCTGTGGTAAGTCAGGGCATACACAGGACACATGTTATCGAAACATGCAGTCCACTTTTCCGAATAGACAACCCATAAAAAGGGAATATAACATTTTATGCAATTTCTGTGGACGAAATAATCACACAGAGAACGAGTGTAGATACAAGATATCTAGGAATGGATCGTCTTTAACAAATTACCAACAAGGTACAACAACGCGTAACCCATTCCGAAACAATCCTACAAACTCTGAAAATCGTTTTGGTGAAAATTCTAGGACCACCAATAGACAAAACGATAAGCAAAATGTTCACTTTTCTCGGGTGCAAGAGTCGGAAAACGAGGCCTGACGCCAACCAAAATTTATGGAAGACAAACAAAATTTTTCTATTTACAGCATTAGATCTTTGGAAATAGATAACGACAAATTTAATGAAACTCCTACCCAAATTTACCTTGAACCAGCTTATGACTATCCTAACCGTATGACTAATTCCAATAAAGCTATAAATACAAATATAAAAGAAGTTAAACCAAACCCTAATATAATGACTCCGATTCAGACTGCAATTCTGGAAAATAATTCAGCAACTAAGACTGAAAATTCGAAATTTTCAGCAGTATTAAAGACTGATATCCTTAATATTTCAGCTATCCCAATTGATTACCCAGACACTTCAGCAACCAAGACTGAGAACTCAGCAGTAATAAAGACTGAAAATTCGGAAATTTCAGAAAATATACAATCAAAAATCCCTTATATTTCGGCTATCCCAATAGACAACCCCGACACTTCAGCAACAAAGACTGAAAATTCAGCAGTGTTAAAGACTGAAGACCCAATAGTTGCAATAAAATTCGAAACCCAAGTCAGTTCAGCAGCTAATACTGATGAACAAATCTTTTCAGCAGCAAAGACGGACGGATTAAATTTTTCTACAGCAGATATAACTGAAGAAATAGTTCAAACAGCAAATAGGACTGGGAACCAAGATGTTCCAACAGCAAATAAGTCTGAAGAACTATGCGAATCAGTAAATGAGACTGAGAAACTAAACGATTCATCAGCAGTGAGTAAGACTGAAAAGGTAGACGTTCCGACAGCAGTTAAAGCTATGGACAATGACAACACTAAGCCGAAAACAATAAATATTTTAAACAACGAAAACAAACACAAACACTTACTCAAACACGATATAATAAATAATGAAAATAATAATTTATCTAAAATAGGTACGGAAAAGGAAAACCATATAAGTACATTACAAATTTTCTTTTTCAACGATAAACATTTATTCAAACACAAAATACAAAAAAATAAAAAGTTACACAGTCATTTAGGACATTTGAAATCATTTCTTAAGAAGATTTTTGGTATTATGCATTTCTATAGAATCATCATAATAATAGGCCCAGAAAGGTTTTGGAAAATTTTCCATAAATTTAAGGAAAAGATAAACACATAACAAATGGCCTTTGTTTTATTATTCAATATATATGAAATAATCTAACAATTGTAGGAAATGACGAAAAAAAAAAAAGTTAATGAGGGGGACGAAAGAAAAAAAATTTTAGAGGTAATATGTATTGGAAATTTTGGAATTAATATATATTCGAACGGAAAAGGAAAGAAAGAAAATTTTATTGGTAATATATATATTAGAAATTTTGGAATTAATATATATACGGAAATGAGAATTTTGAAACAATAATATTAATATTATATAATTAATATAATAAGTAATAATAATTTTTGGATAAGAAAAGAAAAGGTTCCAAGGAGAAATATTTAAATTTAGTTAATATATAATGTAAATAGACTATTTTGGACTATTTTTCTAGTGTTAAGAACTTTTTGATTATTGGAAAAAATTTAGTTAATATATAATGTAAATAGATTACTTTTCTAGTATTAAGAACTTTTTGATTATTGTAACCTTTGATGAAAGATTACTTTTGAAAACCATTGTAATGTAATTGGACGAAAATCCAAGCCTTTAATTAATCTTAATCTAACCTATAGTTACTAGAAAATTATTCTCTTCAAGGATATTTTTCTTTCTCGAAGAAGGGTGGGATGTTGTATTCCAGAATACTACCCTTATTAAATTTAACACTGAATCTCCTTACACATCCTTAAAACCTTCACTTAACATATATTGCATTCTCACTTAATACATACCATTCATAAACATTCACAATATTGCCAGTTACAGCACACTTAATAACCTGCACCTTTTTATTTATTCAAAACATAGTAACTTTGATTTTCGTCCAGATTTCATTCATGTAAAAAGTCACAGAGAGAAAATAGAATAGAAAAAATCAGTTTCAGTTAGAAGTTTGTGTTATCAGTTCTAGTTGTGTTTTGAGTTGAGAAAAAGAGGAAGTTGACTGTTACAGTTATTACAATAGATGAAAAGAAGTTATAAGAAGAAAAGAAAGAATAAACAGAAAATTAAACAGAAGATAAATTAATCCTGCGTTTTAATAAATATTCAAAATAAAAGGTCCCCGCTCTTCCCTCAACCGAGGAAGCACGGCGGGACACTTCAACAGTGGTCGCACCCTTAAGAGAACAGTTTTTCTCTCTCTTCTCTTGTTTTCTTAAGCCTAACGTAGGATGGAATTCATGTCAGAATTCTAGCCTCGTTGAGGCCTATTAAAACCACTGTTCACGACGGTCGGTTCACTCCCGCTCTCCGCCGCCTGCGGAGATGCGTTAATACACTGGTCGTTTTGTGAAATGCTGGTTGACTTGATAGCTCGTCTCACATTTAAAACTTTAATGAAGACTAACGTGTTCGGAATTAAATAAACAGCAAGCGAACTTTTCTTTTAATAATTGAATAAATTGACTGTCAAATATAAATGAATAAACCTGTTCAACATGTAACCGAAAACAATAAAGATTAATTAATTAATAAGCCGTGTGTTTCATTTGACTCTTCTCCTGTGCTGCAGTTCCTGAGCGTGTTTCTGTGTTACATTTGTGGACATAGTGTTGTGGAGTCCCTTTTTGTGTTTTTTTCTAGTGACGATTCCGTTTGACGAAACCTTGATCGGACAATGAAGAGTTATGGGGAAGAAGTGGATCAGCGCCGAACGCAGGTGCAACATACTTCTTCCCCACATTGGAGAAGAAAGATTGTAGTCAAAGAAGATGAGGTGAGAGTTTGCCCACCGCTGCATTCGCGAATTGAGTTCATTAGGGCCATAAGAAGTGTGATGGGCGGGCAAGTAGAAGAGGAGAGGGCTTGGCAGTTTTCAGAGTTGGCGTAAAATGTAATGCTTCTCGATAGTATAGTGGTTAGTATAGCGGCCTGTCACGCGGGAAACCGGGGTTCGATTCCCCGTCGGGGAGCCTCTGGCGCAAGACTAATGACCTTGCCCGGAAAAAACAAATCATTATGGAAAATTTAACAAGCCTCAGGACTTGCTAAATAAGGCCAAGACCGGTTCCCGGTTGTAGTGCCGATGATGATGATGTAAAATGTACTGGCGGAGGCCAGGCTTGTACAGGTGATTGAACCCGAGAGAAGACCGTGGATGAAGAAGATGTCGGCATTAATTCTGCGCTCTTCAAGTGTGTTAAGGTTAATTAGATGGAGAGGGTTTGTTATGGGGGTAGAATCAGAGGATGTTCCCAATTTAATCCTAGGAGTGCAAGACGCAAAAACTGACGTTGCACGCTTTCAATCCTGCACATATGAGACGAATAGAAAGGAAAACACTTCGACAGTCACGGAGCTTCGATTAACTACTTACGCTTATGGACAGGCTCATACGGCCCCCGAAATTCACGATGGTCTAACAAATTAACACATACATCTATATATGTATACGTATATGTATATATACGAGGATTGCCTCTTATGTTTCGGGATTTGGCAACCCTAGCGTTGCAATCCGGCAATTGACAGCTCTGTCGTAAAGTTGGACATTTTTGAGGTTATACGCACTCAGAACGTTTTGACATACGAGCGCTATTTGTGTTGTTTACAGTAACTTAAAAGATTCATCTCGACCCAAAAATGGAATTAAATCGTCAACATTTTCGTGCGATTATTTTTTACAACTTTCGGCGTGGATTACCTCAGCAACAGTGCGATGAAGCTCCATCAAGGACCAGTGTTTATGGATGGTATGGTGAATTCAATCGTGGTTGTAGTTCACTCCAAGATGAATTTCGTGAAGGTCGTCCAAAATCAATTGTTGTTCCGAAAACCATTGATGCTGTGCGCGAACTGATATTGGAAGATCGTCATGTGACCTATCGTGAGATTGAGACAACCTTAGGCGTTAGTGGGACCAGCATACATTCAATATTGCATAAACATTTACCTGTCAAAAAAATTTGTTCGCGTTGGATCCCACACAATTTGTCAATCGCCCAAAAAAAGGCTCGTGTCAATTGGTCGAAAGAAATGCTCAAAAAATACGGTCGCGGTGCTTCGAAACACGTCTATGACATCGTGACAGGTGATGAATCGTGGATTTACGCGTATGAGCCCGAAAGTAAACAGCAGTCGACTGTCTGGGTGTTTCAAGATGAGCCAAATCCAACAAAAGTTGTTCGCGCACGAAGCACTTTCAAGCAAATGGTCGCCTGTTTTTTCGGAAAAACTGGACATGTCGCAACCGTACCACTAGAATAACGCAGAACAGTCAATTCTGAGTGGTACATAACCATTGTTGCCAGTTGTCTTCCAAGAAATCAGGAAAACCAACCGCCGAAGACGGATCACTCTTCACCACGACAATGCGAGCTCTCACACATCGGCTGCGACAACTGCATTTTTGAGCACCCAAAACATCGATTTGATGGGTCATCCGCCGTATAGTCCTGACTTGGCACCGAACGACTTCTTTTTATTCCCGTACGTAAACAACAAACTGAGAGGTCAACGTTTTTCGACACCTGAAGAAGCGGTTGCTGCATTCAGAATGCATGTGTGGGAGATACCTCAATCAGAGTGGCAAAAGTGTTTCGACAATTGGTTCAAACGCATGCAAAAGTGTATAGATCTTCATGGGGAATATTTTGAAAAACAATAAAGTGATTTTCGATGATCAATATTTGTTTTTGTTCTCTAATCCCGAAATATAAAAGGCAACCCTCGTGTATATATATATATATATATATATATATATATATATATATATATATGTATATATATATATATTTATATATATATATACATATGTATGTATATATATTATATACAGTGATTTGAAAAATTATAGACTCCAGCCAACTCCATCCTTTTTTTTTAGTCTCCCCGAACGAAGACTTTTCCTTACATCCTGCTGATCGAAGGATATTTCCTTTTGCGTGCCTGGCGCTTTTGCCAGCCGCTATTTTCTTTCTTTATCTTTCCCGGCTTAGGATCAAAAGAGGAAACACAAAGGCAAAAACAACAGAGGATCGTGCTAACGCACATTTACGATCCCCTATGTTGGTGGGCGCTAAAACGAACATGTGGTTCGTTTTATGGCGCAAGCTGTTTGTTTTAGAAGAATGGAAAAAGATATTGCCTGTGGGAAATGGTTTGGGTAAACAAACCTTCAAGGGATAAAAAAAAATAATAAAAAATTGCAGACGCCCATTTGATGAGTCTGAATAACTTTACTTGAAAGTTGCTCATCTGGTCCGCAGATTTGGGTCCAGGGGATTTTGCGTGTTGAACATATGGTTCGTTTATCACGTCTTAGGTTTAAATTAAATTTAATATGAGCAAATTTACCATGTAGTTCACTTTGTTTGATATTGAATTGATATCGCGATATTTAATATATGCGCGATTAATGGTGGACACCAGCTCCAAAGAAGTAGGTATTAAGGTGTGGAATGTTTTGTGCGTAACAATGTTATATACCGTGTTTTGAAAAATTGTAGACTCAAGCGTAAATTTTCTCTTTTCTAGGAATGAGTAATAAATTTTTATTACTACTTTTGTGACAAAATATTGTCGACCAACACCATCCGAGAGAAAACCCTTCAATGGCTTAATTGCTTTTTTGCCGGGAATGGTAATTAATTTTTTGAAAAGTATAACCTCAGGCCCCTTTTACCATCTCAGCCTTAGTTGTAGCTCGTTGAACAAAAATTATTAAAAAACAAATTATTAATAAACTGATTTTTGTTTTACTCTGTGAATTTTTTTTAAAGTTCTGTGGATTGTACCACATTAAATGCCCGATTTTATAGTAAACATTTAAACAGCCAATGTTTGTTTTTCCGTAAATTTTTATTCGGTCAAAATAGGATCTGTTGGCATCTACGAGTATGACATTCTTCCAACGTGACACAAGTTCAAATATTCCTTTTTCGTAGAAGTGCTGGCTTTTTGAGGCAATTAAATCTTCAAAGGCTTTTATGACCTCTGCTCGGTTCCGGAAGACCTACTGTCGGCCAAATGAATCCAGATTGCGGAAAGGATGGTAGTCCGTTGGGGAAATTTCAGGGGAGTACGGTGGATGTGGAAGAATTTCAAATCCCTACTGCAACATTTTTCGCGTCGTTACTTGTGAGGTACGGGATCTAGCACTGTCTTGCAAAAGGATCGGGCCATGCCTATTGACCAACGCAGATTATTTTACAACCAATTTAGCATGCAATATGTGGATTTCCTCACAATATTTGATAGAGTGTATCGTTTCTCCTGGTTGAAGAAATGAAAAGGGTATCGGTCCTTTCCATGTCACCATAACCTTTGTTGGGTGAAGATCGGGATTGGGGATGTGTTTTCGTTGTTCACTGGCATCCAAACGCTGCCCAGGTCTTTAACGGTTATCATACAGAATCCACTTTTCATCACAGGTGGAGAGTTTATCGTCGGAGGAGTTATTGACTCGATGTTTAGGCTCAGAAACTCAAAATAATAATGAGTCTCTAAGCTCTTTGAATTGGACTTTCGCGCCGAAACATATTCATTCCGGAACTCACGTCATTGAAATTGCTACGTTTATTGCTGTTTGCATATTCAATGAAGGCTACATTCCTCTTTTAAAAATAATGATGCTTATGAGAGTCAAAATCGCTCCAGAAACTTATTCATTCGCTGGGAAACGAGTGTTGCAGTACAGCAACATGAGCAAACAACCACAGCTCAAATATTGCAGGTTTATATTCAAAATTTATCTACGGTAATTGCAGCCCTTAGCGATACAACATTTTTGAATTTAAAAATACATTCGCACTAAGCTCCTAAGCTTATGCAGCAAAAGAAAACGAAGAAGGAGTAATCATGTCACTTGACTTCGAAGTCTGTCCTCAGGCAACGCCATGTGACTGCCCTTCAATGAGAACCGTTGCCAACTGAATGATTCTCTCTTCAGTGCCTTGGAGGGAAAACGGGTCCCTGGCTATTAACCTCCGTGACGAATCAGCTAGGAAAGGAAGAACAACTACTGAAGACTAGAAAAATAACACAAAAGTATCCAGTTGAATTTCAAATTGGGAGAAGCGAGGAAGACGGCAGTGCGATCATGGAGTAAAAAAGTAAAACAAAGAAACAAAGAAAAAGTGTGCTGACAAAATTCCAAAAATACGGAGTCTCTTTTGCATAACGTGTGACCAGGAATAAAATATAATTAACTTAACCAATTTTAACTTTTTGCATTTTCTTTCCGGTAAATTTGGAAACGAGAATCATTGGTCTCTACTGGTTGGATGAAAACATCGACATTGGGCTTCGTGAATTATTGCAGCGATTGCGAAATCAGATCCATATTTTGCTGACTCGTCGAGGGTCGGCTCAACGCAGAACAGTTGGTCCTTCGAGCCGGATGTCCAACATCCGTGCAAGAAATCGGCGCCACAACCAAGGGATTTTGCATCCGTATCAGGAACAAGTCAAAGCGCCACAAAATTGGACTACGTCCATATGATCACGTCCGACATACAAAAACCTCAACGAGGGAGCTACACACCGAACAAGGTAGGGTGCACCTTTTTCATAATTTATTATATATTAATTAAGCGATCTGAAGTGGATCATAATTGAAAAAGTGTTGTGAAGTTCGAAAAAGAGGCTTCAGTGTGGTGTGGATAAAGGGTGACGACAGCAGCGATTCGGATAAGAAGTTGGCATAGGAACAACAATTCATCGACCAGTCAAAGGCCTTACACGATTATCGCAGTCAATTAATGACTTATACGCAAAATTCTTCCTCTGCATGCAGAACCAAGAAAAGAACAACTAAGAAACCAATAAATTGTTGTTGTGCTTGCTGTACTAGATTCAAATTTAAAATCCATTTACATTTTTAAAGATTATTCCAATCTAAATATATTAATGGCTAAATCTGAAGACATGCATATCTATAATATATACATATACACCATTTAGACTTAGATAGTTAAGGCTAGACCAATCTCTCGATTTATACCGAAAGAGACGGGTTCTCATTATATTGAATTTTATACAACAATACAGTTGTTGGAGACGGAGCAGCACTCCATGGCAACACTGGTGCAGGCACCACTGAAATGCTGTCATGACAAACAAATGTCAGCAAACAGCTGACATTTCAATTATATTAAAATGAGCTGTCATTGCAAACCGTTTCTACTTTGTCGGGTGTAGCGTAAATAATAAACCAAAACATTAATTAATATTCGATCAGTGTTTGTTTCTCACTCTTGTGGTTGTTATTAATGGTCGATCGTTTGGTTAGCAACGTAACAGCCTTTCCTCGTGAGTCGAGCAACATCAGGAAACCCCAGAGAGTCCAAGAACTGAGGGACTACGATCGAAAGAAGAGTTGTTCGATCCAACCAATTGAGGTAATTCCTTTCAGTTTCAACCACATTCGGATTTGCCATTGTTTTCAGTCAACGGCAAAGACCACAAACAAATTTAGCATTTACAACAGTGGTTCAAGCAAACGGTGAATTAAAACTTATATCAACAAATTTCTTAGTTGGAAGTGGATCCTGAGTGCTGTATTGGAATTTCAAATACGTGCGTGACAAGTGGACCGTTTGGCTGTTGGATTCTTGTGAAAGGAGTGCCGATTGGGTCACGTACAGAAGCCATAATTTTCTTTGCCGGTGAATGTTCACTGTACAACAAATAGTTAAGAAAAAAAATATATATGTATGTTTATCAAAGAATCAGGAAAGGTGTAATATTCCATATTCCATATAAAAAACAAACATGTCAAAGTTAAACACAATTCGAACGACGAACTAAATAATAATATTCGAGTGGTGAGACTGGAAACACTAACAACTATCAACTATGGACCAGAACAAAATGAAGGAACTGATACGGGACACAATAGCGGCCGTTTCTGAACAACGAAAGCGCGCCGAAAAACGACTATCACAGACTTACAGAGTTATAGGATTTTTTGCAACTACTCTACGAATCGTTATGAAGAACAATGTTGAACTACCAGTTAGACAAGTTGAAGCTATCTACCTCAGGAATTTCATTTCGTCCTACTGGTTCGACAAGGCGACAAAACCCGGCGAAGCAATTAGTTTCTCAATTCATGAACATGATCGTGCACTGATTCGGGACAATATTGTGAATGCAATTGTGCATGCTCCCGACACAATGGTCCGCATGTTTGAAATATATGAAAGTCCCAAAAGCGTTTCTTCATTCACGTCAGGTGTTCTGGATGTTTCCCTCAACAGTTTCAACCAATATCGTAACACATATTCTAGTGTACCTGAGGAATGCTGTGGTTCATGTGCATTCCTGGAAGTTAATTAAACCTCACATGGTTGCAATTGTTCAAGATGTTATATTTCCAATAATGTTCTTCGCGGAGTCTGATCAAGACCTCTGGGAAAACGACCCGCATGAATTTATTCGAATAAATTTCAACATTTTCGAGGTATTTGTTTGACCAGTTCCTGCAGCACACATCTTTCAACAATCATCAGGTAAAACGCGGAAAGGAATTCTACCGAAAACTAAGAGTCATGATGCATGTTATTGCATCACCAAACGCTGATGATAAACAAGAGGATGGAGCACTTCATGTGATTGGAAGTCTGGCAGATGTGCTTCTGAAAACAAAGATAACGTGGTCAAGTGGAATATACTTACCACATATATATTTACTGAGTTTCAATCGGGCTGGACATATGCGATCCCGTACTGGTTGGATAGTTCATTACCTTTGTGAACTACCTGAAAACTAACTTCTGCTTTTTACTTGAATAATTGTTTTATTTGTAATCGGCGAAAAATAGAATAAAATAATGAATACTTCCTATTTTTCCCATCTTACAAGTTCCAATATAACAACACCAACATTTCAACGTTAACATACAAGTCGAACAATAACCTATGTAATAATATTGATATCAATATTAGTAACCGAAAAGCTAGTCATTCTACCAAATCATATTACATTTAGCAAATACAAATTACAGCCCACTGTTCAATATCCAAAGGTGTTCATTAATTTAATTCTGCAGAATTCACCGCAGGTAAATCAAAGGGTTTAAACAAACTGTCCCAGTATTTCGTTTGAGGACATCATTCGGCTCCTCTTTTAACGAAGTTACAGGTACCTTTCACGATCAACGCTAAAGAACTTAGATATGCCCCGCATACAATGAAAGAACCTCAAGAGGAGGACGATGACCCATCGGGCAAAACACTCAATGAAGACAATACAATTAAATCTAAGCAGTCAGTACTAAGAAAAAATATGTCGCTTCTCGCCACCCAGGCATTTCGCTGTCACTTGTCTGAGGTTCTTCGCTTTTCGCCGCCTGGACTAAATGCGCTGGGGGCACCCTCTTAACACCGCCCATTGCACGTAGCTGCCACGGGGGCACTGTGGCGATTCCGCCAGATCCCACGGCTCGCCTTCCTGAAAAAACCCCCATAACCATAACCCGGGTCTGCACCAGCTTTCGCTAATGCAATTCGCATTAGCATCTTAGATGCTTCACGCATCAAACAGACCCAATTATTATAACCCTAAATTCCCTATAAAGAAAACTTACCTTCATGCATCCCTTCGCATACAATTTTTCATAAGATTTCTTTGTTTGCTTATTTGGTATTCTGAACCAATTCGGTACCAGACAAATTCCATAAATATCGCGCCGTCTATTTTCCTAGCCGCGCCATATACCTTTTCATATACATTGCCTGGCAACCTTTTTTGTTTGTCTTACCAACAAACAACCCAAGCAGCTGCATATAATTAGCGCAATAGACGCTGAAACCAAATTCTCCAGCATTTCCTAATGCAAATATGAACCCGGTTTCTATTGCAGCCAGAGATGCCATAAACATCCAATTTGCTTTTAGCACCTTTTTCTCCTAACGTCGAAAATAGCGACGAGGCATCGTATAAACATGACCCTCATTAAAGAGCGAACCATTTGGTCGCCTTTCCTTTTGTCTTTGCCGCCTCCCTGTTTCGCTGTTCCACTGCACGTGTGAATAGCATTGATCTCAACGATCCCACACATACCACCATGACCTGTATTACAAGATCTGGTTTCCTATACCACCAAGAGACTCTACGTTTCCCTGGTGGTAGGTAAAAAAACGATATCCTTATTGGTGAGGATATCGTTTGAGTCAAATTCCATCCTTCGACCCGAGTGGGTCGCGGCTCCATCGCTACCCTGGTGCGCACAGGGAAGCGATAATGGAGGATCACCAGTTTGTGTCGGTCTTACGTAAAATTAAAACACAACTTTAAATATTTTTGGCTATAACTTAATACCCTAATTAACTTAAAAGCAACCAACAACAAAAAACATTTAAAATTTATACAGTTGTTTAATAAAAGGAACCTTATAACGTGACTCTCTGTGTTTAATTTCTCCGCGTGTATTGGCGACGTGTTTTTATTATATCTCCGGTGTGTGCTGTTTCCCCTCGGTGAGCTAATTACGGCGGAACTTTCATTAAGTGAATGATGGAGGAGGAAGTTAATCAGCGCCGTACGCCGGTGCACTTACTTCCTCCCCACATTGGTGACCCGCGAGTGTAAAAAGAACACTGCAACCTTCGAACATTCGCGTTTTGTTAACGGTGAAAATAGTTTTTTTTTCTCGAACAGTGACTTTTTAGTGCTGAAAACAAAAATTTCGACTCCTGTTTCATCAACTCTCACTTCGATCTAGAACAGGAATACGTTCGTATAGTTGATCATAGCTGGACGTCCTTTTGTTGTTAACATCGGTCAAATTTCTTGGAGTTTTGTTCGACAAAATTATCTATCGCTTAATATAAATTCAGTGAACAATTGTGGCGGCAATAAACAAAAGACAATTAAAGGGTGTAACAACCTCAAAAATAACCATCGTCCAATAACACCAGTCGACACGCCATCACCAGAATAAATATACAATCAGTGGGCAATTGTGGCGGCAATTGGCGAAAAACATCAATGGGCAAAAGCATCGCCCCAACGCCAGCCCAACAACAGCACCTGGCATAACATCAGTACCAGTAACCATCACCGACCAGCAACCATCGAAACCATCAACAGAACGACAGGTATCCTCTCCTGAATTTTCTTCAATTTTTTTTTTTTCCTCTCTTCTCGAAATTTTCAATTTTTTCCTGTTTTTTTTTTTTTTTTTTTTTTCTTTTTCTATTGTAAGCTGCTTCCGGGCGAAATTTAAATTTAAAAAAAACTGCATTCCGAAAAACTAATCAAGTAGGCTAATCATTAAGCTTGTGTTTTGTGTAAAATTAATTAGTGATTTGAAGTACAAATTTCCATGCACAGTTCTAATTTGCGAAAACGATTTTCTATTGTAAATGTAGACAACTGGTTAGAGGCAGTTATTCTACCAGTGTAAGAAAAGAGTATAACTGATTTAACTATTAAAAAACTATGCTTTCTAATCCAAATACCGAAACAAGGTTTTCAATAAATAAAATTCATTAAATATGTATAAAAGATATTGACACTTATATGAATGGATATATGTCCGGAAATATATACATTTATATAGGTGCGTTTCTTTTTTGTTTTGTAACCTATAAACGTACGAAAAAGACATAATATTTTTTTTTTTTATATTAAATGTTACACGTATTCAGTTCTGCTATTATCTTTTCTTTCAAATTCATACAAAAACATGGTTAACATAATTGGAAATAAATAAATAAACCAAAACAAAACCCTTTACCGAAATAAAGAAAATGATTTCATAGAGAATCTAAGAACGTGCAGTTGTAATGTTTTGTTTATTGTCGTTTTTGTTTTCTTTTCTCTTTTACCATTATATATTGTGTCCATGAAAAAGGAAATCAAGTTTAATTATATTAAAAATACGAGGATATGAATACATATTAATGTATTGTTTTCGCCTTTTTTTTACTATGCCTTTTTGTTGTACGTATGATTAAATAAAATATTTCATATCCCCAAAAAGCAAACTTTAATCTCTTTTGCTTTTCCTTAGCTATTAAAGTTAGATGAGCAATAATAATAATTGTTTGTGTTCTCACTAAATTGTTTCATTATTTTGAATATCCTCATAAATTTTATGAATGTCAAATGTGTAAAAAAACTATTTTCATTGTTTTCCTAGTTTATTGCTTTAAATATTATTTTAACTGCTTCTCCTTGTTTTTATTCAGGTTTGATTCAAATTAATATAAATATATACACACCACAGATAAATTCTAACTAAATTAATGGAAAGCAGTCTTCAATTTTTACTTTATCCTTTACTTTGTTGTTTAAATCTTATGTTAAGACGAATCCAAATAACAAGAAACATTTTGAATTTTAATCATTATAAGCAAACAAAGACAAATATCTCTAAATACACAAGAAATTGTAAAACATTTAATATATATTCAATTCTACAATTATATTACTCTCTCTCTCTCTCTATATATATATATATATATATATATATATATATATATATATATATATATTTACGTATATATATTCATATATTATAAGCAATCTCGATTTTTTTTTCTCTTAGTCTTTATTAAAATGTTTAAAGCATATAATTAACATTATTTGTTTTAAGAAAAATTAAAATTCCCAAAATTGATAACTAGGTTATATCCAGACATGGAATCATGGAATTACTTATTAAAGCAGACATTTTCACACACAGTTCTAACTTAACGACTTCCTATTGTAAAACTATACCCCATATCGGCTCAGCTCGTCAGCAATTATAATCGATAAACACTCGCTGGCCAGCGTAATTGTTGACATAGCTGTAGCCGATATTAATACAATATATTTTTGCAGTCGCCTTGTCTAATCAATTTACTAACTGTTAACCTTACACTTAGTCCTTCTGGCCTATCCAACATTTAAACATAATGCATAAAATAAAATAAAGCAAGAAAAACAATAAATGACTTCAAAAGAGAAATAAAATCTACAGAAATATCACCTTGCAGAGTAATCGGTTTATTGATGGATATATTGATTAATACTAATCTAAACGAAAATAATAATTTAAGCTATCCAAAACGATTTAACAATAAACGTTGATATATAATAATTTTAAACCAAACTACATCATATCTATTTGAATAGAAACGGTTGCTGCAATTTTTTTTTAAAACAAATAATAAATATTGTAAGCCCCTTCAGGGTATTTAGCAGTGCACAACCGTTTTTACAAGATGCACAGCACTGTTGACTCCACACAAGTTCACATGACTCAATTCGACTACACACGACTCCGCTTCCTACTTCTCTCGACTACTCGCGACAATACCCGACCACCTTCGACTTATTTTTAGCCTCATTGGCCACCTTTCGACTCTTTCGACAGCCTTCGGCTCCCTTTGCCCCCATTAGTCTCTCTTCGTCCCTTTACTCCATCCAACCTCACTCGACCCATTTCAACACCCGTCTGGCTTTTCTCTTACTATTGGCACACAACGCCCCTAGTTAACTCCTTCAAACCGGCTCCTCATCACACTTTAGCTACTCCGCGTAGCACATAATCAATAGGACGCCTGGTTTTGTCTCGCTCGTAATACTTCAACACCTTTCTGGCCCTCCTTAAATATTGGCATACAATGCCCTCTATTTCAACATCTTGTTTTTCGGTCCTTTCCTAAATATTGGCGCACACGCTCGCCATTGCTCAACACCCATTTTCTGCAAACCGGCCCCTTATGTAACAACAGCTACTACGCGTAGCATATAACCTATAGGACGCCCGGTTTTGTCTCGCGTGAAACACCTCACCCTTTTCTGTCTCTTTTCTGAAGGTTGGCGCTCACGCTCACCAACCATAGCCTTCACGCAACCCCAAGCAACCCTTCTCGACTCTGCGTGACCTCTAACAACTTTTTCTGCCTCTGTCCAATATTGGCGTCCATGCACGCCAAAGACAGTTATCACGCGACACCGTTCATCAATGCTCGACCTTTCTACCCGATTTCAGCAAGCCAGCTTCCCTCGTTACCACAGCTACTACGTGTAGCATCTATCAGGGCACCTGGTTTTGCCCCTTTGTTTAAATTTTAGGACATTCGTCCTTAGATCTCCTACGTCTCCCAAATGTCTCAGCAACACCGGTCCACAAATTAAACCGATACCACCGGGCTGAGACAACATACCTGGTTCCCCAATCTTTAGCCACCATGGCTTCCCCTTTAGCGGCAACTAAAGGCTATACACGCCCCTCTACGCCGCCTCAAATTCCTAGGTGCATAATACTTCGGAGCGCACATCTAATAACCCTAGGGCGCCCTGGGGTTGCACACAATCAACCACCCACCAGGAGCCCCCCTAATCAAAATCCCCTATTTTTTTTTTTTTTTTAAACAAGAGCGACGGCCGGCACCTCACAGCAAGTTTCCATTCGGTCGAGGTCGCAGCTACCGCTACATTGGCACCAATGTACCGGTCCTCCCTCGATAGGTAAAACGTGCAATTGAGGGCCCGCCCTCCTTTACCAGTCCCAGCGGCAAACAAATCGCCATACAAACGTATGGACAAAAGACACCCGCTCTGGACTTGGTCCCTTTCCATTCCGCACACGGCAACCCGTCACTGCGGATGGGAATTACCCTGGAATAAGTTCCCCTCCATCTCGCACACACTATTTCGTCACTGCGGATGTGAGCGGATTTCCGATAGGTTCCGACCTATTCGGGCGATAAGCCTGTTGGTCCACGAGACCCATAACAGACCGATGGACCACGCCGCACACATTTGCCCTTGATGGCATCAAGCGGTAACAACTGTGTCCATCTTATCGATAAAGGCCCAAACAATAACCAGGAACTGGTCACAACGACAGTCCCGTAACATTACCACAGCGCATTCCGAAGCAACCTCCCTATCATCACAGCACCCACCATCGAGCATCCCCTCGCCCCTACCTTTTTTTTCGTGACTACGTCACTGGGAGGGGAGTACTGTGGCGATTCCGCCAGATCCCACGGCTCGCCTTCCTGAAAAAACCCCCATAACCATAACCCGGGTCTGCACCAGCTTTCGCTAATGCAATTCGCATTAGCATCTTAGATGCTTCACGCATCAAACAGACCCAATTATTATAACCCTAAATTCCCTATAAAGAAAACTTACCTTCATGCATCCCTTCGCATACAATTTTTCATAAGATTTCTTTGTTTGCTTATTTGGTATTCTGAACCAATTCGGTACCAGACAAATTCCATAAATATCGCGCCGTCTATTTTCCTAGCCGCGCCATATACCTTTTCATATACATTGCCTGGCAACCTTTTTTGTTTGTCTTACCAACAAACAACCCAAGCAGCTGCATATAATTAGCGCAATAGACGCTGAAACCAAATTCTCCAGCATTTCCTAATGCAAATATGAACCCGGTTTCTATTGCAGCCAGAGATGCCATAAACATCCAATTTGCTTTTAGCACCTTTTTCTCCTAACGTCGAAAATAGCGACGAGGCATCGTATAAACATGACCCTCATTAAAGAGCGAACCATTTGGTCGCCTTTCCTTTTGTCTTTGCCGCCTCCCTGTTTCGCTGTTCCACTGCACGTGTGAATAGCATTGATCTCAACGATCCCACACATACCACCATGACCTGTATTACAAGATCTGGTTTCCTATACCACCAAGAGACTCTACGTTTCCCTGGTGGTAGGTAAAAAAACGATATCCTTATTGGTGAGGATATCGTTTGAGTCAAATTCCATCCTTCGACCCGAGTGGGTCGCGGCTCCATCGCTACCCTGGTGCGCACAGGGAAGCGATAATGGAGGATCACCAGTTTGTGTCGGTCTTACGTAAAATTAAAACACAACTTTAAATATTTTTGGCTATAACTTAATACCCTAATTAACTTAAAAGCAACCAACAACAAAAAACATTTAAAATTTATACAGTTGTTTAATAAAAGGAACCTTATAACGTGACTCTCTGTGTTTAATTTCTCCGCGTGTATTGGCGACGTGTTTTTATTATATCTCCGGTGTGTGCTGTTTCCCCTCGGTGAGCTAATTACGGCGGAACTTTCATTAAGTGAATGATGGAGGAGGAAGTTAATCAGCGCCGTACGCCGGTGCACTTACTTCCTCCCCACAGCACCACTCCAACGGAGTCGGTGTCTAAGAGAGGCTTTCGGTTATTAGATTAAGGGACAAAGAAAACGAGGAACAAGGAAAGATGGCGGCACCCGTCAGAAAAGCATGTCAACGGAAAGCTGTCACCGTTTAGAGTGCACCGCTTCTCGTCACCTGGACTCATCGCTCAGGCATCCGGGGCTTACCGCTTCTCGCCATCTGAGCACGCTGTCAAGTATCTGGGGTTCTTCGCTTTTCGCCGCCTGGACGAAATGCTCTGGGGGCACCACTCCAACAGAGTTGATGTCTAAGATAGGCTTTCGGTTATAAAATTAAGGGACAAAAAAAACGAGGAACAAGGAAAGATGGCGGCACCCTTCGGGTAACCATATCAACGGAGAGCGAATAGTGAACACATGGTCCAGCTACCAGACAAAAAAGAAAGTACCTGGCTTTAGGCCTATTTCATCCTTCGGCACAATGGAACGAAGGCTTCTATTGATCAACAGAGTAATCTTCGTAATAGCCACCCGGATGTGCAACCTCTCTGGCTCAATCAAGTGCCAGTTCTAATTCAACAGGATATGCCCCAAGGTGTTCAACCACAACACCATCAAAATCTGAACAACTATGCTGTTCCAAAAGGGAATTACATGTGGTCACAGCACCCACAACAACAGTCGCAGCAGCAGCATATACATTGTGATGACAATCAGTATGAAGATGATGGTAGTACACAGACAATGACTGCACTTTATGACCGCAGTCCAGATTCAGTTATTAAGAGTTACGCTCAGCGGCTTCAACATCGGATATGCGAATCGGCTGATGCTAACTACAGTTCAAATGCCAGAGCATCCCACAATACCGGAGAATCAATTCCCACGAATTACCATCAAAGGAAAAATGCAATCCCTTCTGATCTGATGGGAGGTTCAGCGAAGTCTGGCAAATCAAGCAGCATATCGACTTCTTCTGGTTCTCGAGGCCAACAAGATTATTTCTATGGTGGCCATTATACCAATTACCGAAGGCACCATCATTCAACCAATTCATCAAATACTCCGCAAGGCAATGTGGCCAACGTAAATCTCAGCTCCCATCAAGAAATTCGCCCAACGCCGAGCATTGGTTTAGCGGCGTAGATGGGACACATCCCCAAACTGCAACAGCATCAGCCACAGCAATCACCTTGGATTCAAGACGCAGATGATCCTATGCAGTTGGCGGCAACTCTAACACTTCTAATATCGGCACAGGCTGGCCATATTCAAAAGATGATGAAAAAAACAACATTGCACGGCCGACTTTAACGCAACTAAGCGGTCTTTGGACTGAATCAACAACTCCATCTAGTGCCCCTAGAGTTTATTTATTTTCAAATGGCCATGTGGTGTTGTAACAAAGTTTTGTTGCCAGCGTATGGCACGGTTTCCGCTTTTACCCCAACACTTGTCCACAGAAAAATTGTTCACAGGAGGCAGGAAAACACTTTTAATTTGCTTAACTCAAAGAAGAGTTTTGCTGTTTATTTTAATTCTTTTATCAATCTATAGGATCACTTTCCCTTAATACATTGTTTATCAAATAAGCACACGATCAATTTACAAATTTGCTACGAGCACCGGTGATTTTTTTTTTTTTTGTAATGATAAATCCTTGTTAAATATAATCGAACTGAACACATAACTTATTATATTTTTTTGAATATGTTAATAACACAACGACCTCGACTCTCGTGTTGGGTACAAACTCTACGGTAGTAAAAATGCTATTTGTTAAGCGGCGGCGTGAACGTCCGTGGTGAAGATTGAATCGCCACTGGTGTGACTTAGGGTGGAAATCGTGATTTCTGCTTTACACATCGATCCGCCAATGGCAATCATGCTCTCTTGTGCGTTCCCCAACTCACCACACTCATTGAGGTCGAAACGTACTTGTGTATTCGTTCGACGTCGATGGACGTAGCCAGAATGGTGAAATCAAAAGGGAAAGCACAATAACCCAGGGTTGATCTGGCTTAGTGTGTGTGCGTCAGTGCCGTGGATGCGGCTGGTCTACTGACCTAGTGATGATCTCGTAGGTCATCGCACTATAGCAAGACAGAAATACGAGAGAGAGGAAAACCTAGCTAAGGTTATTCACCAGCAAAAAGAGATCATTGATCCCAAGCGAACGGGTGATCTGGGAAATGTCAATAGGACGCCGTGTCGGCTGGGGATATAATAACATCGATGAAACTCTGTGGAATGTTCGATAAATACCCAAGCCTATGGACAATGATGCAACCGCGTTGCTTGGTTTGACTTGGTTGTTGCTAACCAATACGAATGGAATTTCCGGTGGAAATCCCATGGTTAGCGCAATAGTGTTGTCGTATGGTGAAGATTGTAGCTAAACTCAATTATGCATTATCTGCATAGAATAATGAGTTCAGCTATGCGTCCCTTTGACATGTTTTACAGGTAAATAACTCATCACGGAAATGGGTAGGTATTCTGGTTGGAATTGTGGGCTGTTTCTCCTATAGGATAGAGAAACCCCTACAGCCACATTTCCAACCAAGGACAAAAACAAACACTTCAACATATTGACGAGCACTTCGCTCAATTACCATTCATGGATCCACGATCCAACATAGGACTACGTCCAAAATATTTATACTATTTAAGGATTTACGATCCAACATGGGACTACGTCCAAGATATCAATTTTTACTCACGGATTTACGATCCAACATGGTACTACGTCCAACACATTGATACTCTACATATGGATTTACGATCCAAGAGAGGACTACGTTCAAGAAGGTCATCGATGACACACAGGGATTCACGATCCAAAGGAGGACTACGTCCGAGAAGTTCATCGCTGACACCAGGGATTTATAATCCAACCAACATTCAACATTAAACGCACAAGTCAAACAACAAACTAAATAGAAATCAATTCAACCATAGTGACCCCAACCAATGGGATAACGCAAATACAGATCACATCGTTGCCGCGGCTGAGGCGGAAAATATCGCCTCTCAGGCAACCCCTCCACAAAATGTCGGAGAATATCAACAATAAACAACGACGGCCTTATCTTAAGTTGCAACGTTAGCAATCAATGGCCAACTGGGCCTTCGGTCACACACACACACACATACTAACACTCTTAACTGAGTACGAATTATTTGAAAACAATAACTCATTATCTTCTATAACCTAATCAATTAATAGGATCACTATATAGTATAACAATATAATTAATTTTGCCCCCCTACCGTTGTACCGTTCCGGTTTAGAAGCAACACGAGCATTAAGGCCTCTGTTCTCAACCACAAATACCAACCGGCAAACCACAACGCTGACATGCCCCACGTTGATAGCACCAAAGGAAAGGACTACTGTGAGTCCATCGTCGACGGCCCGGAAAGACGTTGCAGTACAGCAACATGAGCAAACAACCACAGCTCAAATATTGCAGGTTTATATTCAAAATCTATCTTTGGTATTTGCAGCCGTTAGCGATACAACATTTTTGAATTTAAAAATACATTTGCACTAAGCTCCTAAGCTTATGCAGCAAAAGAAAACGAAGAAGGAGTAATCATTTCACTAGACTTCGAAGTCTGTTCTCAGACAACACCATGTGACTGACCTTCAATGAGAACCGTTGCCAACTGAATGATTCTCTCTTCAGTGCCTTGGAGGGAAAACGGGTCGCTGGCTATTAACGTCCGTGACGAATCAGCTAGGAAAGGAAGAACAACTACTGAAGACTAGAAAAATAACACAAAAGTATCCAGTTGAATTTCAAATTGGGAGAAGCGAGGAAGACGGCAGTGCGATCATGGAGTAAAAAAGTAAAACAAAGAAACAAAGAAAAAGTGTGCTGACAAAATTCTAAAAATACAGAGTCTCTTTTGCATAACGTGTGACCAGGAATAAAATATAATTAACTTAACCAATTTTAACTTCTTGCATTTTCTTTCCGGTAAATTTGGAAACGAGAATCATTGGTCTCTTCTGGCTGGATGAAAATATCGACATTCGGCTTCTTGAATTATTGCAGCGATTGCAAAATCACGACGCAGAACAACGAGACAATGCCCGGATTGACCGCTCAGAGATACGATCGTCTAACGCATCAAAGGAGGTCAGAACTGCTCGGTTGGAAGAAAGCAGCGCGAAAGGTGCTTATTTCGTAGTCGAGGAACGTCCAATGTATGCAGCAGGAATGGCAGATTGAATAAACGTAAGCCTAAAATATCATTTCATGACTTAGACCGCGAGAAACTTTACCTGAAACTTTAAATCCGTTTTTCTCGAAACTGTCTTTTTTAAAACAATACCCACGTTTTTTCAAGTTCTTCAAATATAGTATATGTATTCTTTATAAGCTTTTCTGTTGCATGAACTAATCATGAACTCATCCCCAAATTTCAATGTTAACTATTTTTTAAAAATTCGAAAAACTAAAAAAAACTGGTACAAAAATAATTTTTTTTTCAAGCAGTCGCCATTTTGTTAAAAAAATGGTTTTTCATCTTTTTTTTAGTTCCAACGATAGAGGCATTTCTGTAAATTAATAATCTTTTTTTTTTCTTTTTTTCAGATTGCTAGGAGGGTTGAATCGTAGGTATGGTCGCCTGCCAACTTTTTGAGATCCCCCACTTCATCAGCTGCTAACTTTTTGAATTTAGAATTTTTTGCTTTCAATTTTTTTTACTGTATTCTTGAAATTTTAATAAACATCCTATAAAAAATGAATAGTAAAAATATTGCGTTAAATTCATGCCTCTAGACCAGAATACCCCCTTAAGGACAGCGTTCTCAGACCATCTACCTCCTCTTTTAGTTTATGTATAAGAGCCATCCTGCGCTGATCGGGCTGATGGCCCACGCCACAAGAAAAATGGTTGTCCAAATTTGAAGATACGGCACGTTAAGATGATGAAAAGAAAACAAGACAAACGTAGAGGGAAAAAAAGAAATAAGAAACAAAAGAGACAAACTTAATTCTAAACAAACCTAATAAGGAATTTAAATTTGGGAATTAAAGTAATTGAAACAGAAGCTTATAACAATAGTTCAGGATAATAAAAGACAAAGAATAAAATAACAAATATGCATGAAAATAAATGAGAAGATATAACATATATAAGAGATAAGTGATAAAATGCAGATCACCCTATCGTTCCTCCCTGTATTGCAAAGATACGTTTTTTTTTTTCTCACTTACAATTTGAATGTTAGTGTGGGACTGATCTGATGACTGATATTATGGCCGTTGATCTGATGTCTGATGAAAACCTCTTGACTCCTGAAATTGATGCAATGGGCGTTTCTTACCTTATTTATATGTCATCTGAAGTGCACATTCTTGTAATGAGTATTTATGTCTTCGTCGAGTTTTTCTCTCCAGGACTCTCTTAAGGCTTTCTACCGAATGCCATATAATTGGGCGGCAGGCTCATCAAGTTCTTGTCAACGTGGAATTACGATCATTACATTACTACTTCGTTTAGTTAACCTTGCTTACTATCAAATATTTTGCGTTTTTGTTTCAATTATGCTTTTTCTCATAACCGATTACCCTATTTTTTAATTAATGGGCATACTGTGAAGGTTCCATTGAACGCCACTACTTACCTTCCCATCAATTATTAAGAAACTTCTTTCTAGTGCGCCTCAAACCCTGGAAAACAATTCCTAATGGCAGTTCCATTGAACGCCATTACTTACCTTTTCAAGTATATATCTAAAAACTTCCTCCTAAAACACATAAACCCATAGTTTTTCGCTTATGCAATCGCATTAGCACCCAAACATATATTTCCCCAAGGGCATGATCGCTTGAAACGCATCATGTTCCCGAAGAGTAATCGGTTGCACCACCAAGCAACCGACATAAAACTAGAACGAGATTAATGTTAATACCATCCAATAAATGCCGTCACACACGTGCGCGGCGTATCTTCATGACTTATCCCAAGTCACCCCAAATTTCATCCGACCGACAAAACTTGTCCGATCATCCCGCGCCACGATGCCGAGAATTCAATTTCTCAGCATCATTAGATGCCATAGAATTCAACATCGGCCATCAATTTCGATGCCACGCACAAGCGTCATCACCAGGGTAGACCAACAGCAGATATCCCAAGTCGCCCTATAGACGGGCACAATAATCACCACAGCTGCGGGCACACACATAATGACGACACCTTAAACAGAATTCCTTTTCGTCGTTTTCGTTTGCAACGACGAAACGACACGAATAATCATGCACCCTTGTCCTGATCAACTCAGGGATTTTCTCTCCGATTGGTTACCACACGAGCAATTTTGCGTTGTTAGCGTTTAAAGATAGGAGATCGACCTGGTGGTGGATAACGCATGTCCACTGGGGGATTAACTTAGTCTTTCAACAGATTCCGTGGAGGCAAGTCACGTCATCCACGTAAAACGTAAATTAGCATCGGAAATTTAACTTAGAGGAGTCGAGTTTCATCCACTAGCGCGTTTGTATGGGTCGAATTGGAATACTGTGCCTACTTTGTAAAATATATTAATCAAACAATTTAAACCAGATATAAATTTGATGATGATGATGATGTTAGGGTTAATAGGACTTGGATCAATGTGCGACAACTGGATTTTTGGTTTAATTTGTCACGTATATGATTCACTTGGGGAATATGATTGGGATTTTGGTTCAGCAACTCCCCGGAAGGCATAGCCATGAAATGCATTTGAAGATACGCATTTCATGGTGTTAACATTTCAAGGAAATGTTGAACGCACAGTATGAACATAGGGTTCCTACTATGACGCATCCTTTGGGGAAAACTATTTGGGTTGGGGCATTTTCGGAATTGGATTAGAGCAGTGATTTATGATCACTTCAGTGCGAGAGAGTAGGATTGTTCGCGAGGTAGACAGAATGCAGTTAATTTTGTTAAGTTGATTGATTTGTAGGTCAGTCGGTTTTAAGTTGGTATCAGGGCTTGGCTATTTCATTCATTGTACAGAGTTCGGAGTTCGGATGATGTTGGTAGCAGTAAAAACCCAGTCCTCCATATACTTGTGGGTTAAGGTTTTGCTAGGGGCGTCGGCACGGACGCAGGTTGAGCAAAACACCACTGATTGATCACTGAGAATTGTTCTTCGAGAGAAACGAAACTCCACTCCAGAAGGGAAAGAAAACACAGCAAGTTATTTTTAATGTTATTGTTCCTTTATTTGTTCTGTAGACTCGGTTTTAATTTTCACTGTGCACTTGTTATTTACGGTGTGGTACACGAACTCTATGAATCAACGTCACATCCGTATTTGACAATCATTATTTAAGTAAATTTATTCCTATAAAATATTAAATTCACTCCCATATAACTTATGTTTCTCGACAAGAACTCGACACGAAAATCTGACTCCCGTTATTTTTGAATTTACAACAGGACGAATAGCACGACAGCAGAGACTCGACGTCTCTCCTCGACGGATGAATTTTGACTCTCTCTGACGACATCCGTCAGATGCCACGGTGGTGGATCACATCGATGTAGGAGGAGCGAAACGGATCAACTTGGCAGCAGCCAATGGTGATCGAGAAAGGGGTTAAATTGGAGGATTCCCCATGTGTCCGTATAGAACAAGTACGATGACCCTTAGCCTGCATATTGACAACGAACGACACCGCACCTGTTCAAACAAGTGGACGAGCAACAAGGGGCTGCAGGCATTGTGCTTATGTAATGCCGTTGTAGGCGATACATTCTTCGGTGACGATAGGTCGACCGAAGATTTGGTGTTTGTTTGATTCAGCCGTATGGCTCTGGTGCTCTAGAAAGGAAGATATTTTGTTTGCATTAAGTCAACAGAACTCTTGCCGACGGTGGCAAAGGGTCAGGCTAGATATTACCTTATGTGGGTTAATATACTGGTACATGGATATGGTGGTTAGGAATTTGCCACCCATGGGAACCATGGACCAGCGTTGGTAAGCAAAACAAACACAGTGCAGTACTATGTGTTTACTTTGATTTCCAGAAGGGTCGTCAAATATCATGAACGTGGATATGATTGCTAAAACAACAGTCATATTCATGCCCGAATCCCATGATCGGTTGATAGCTGATAATGGGAAATTGGTTGCAACTATTGCGAAGCTAAAGATATGGGTGCAATATAAGATTACCGAGCGGAAGGGAAACTATCGGCTGCAGCTGTATCTGGTGAGCATGGTGGCAGTGTTTGTTTACAGTTTTGCCATAGTGTGAAGCGTCATTTTCATTCTACTCGAAATGTAACGTCTCCTAGGTCGATGGATCGAGTGTGTGTTTACTTTAAATAACACTCGATCGCTTGTGGATAGCCGGCGATGGCTATGCTGTATATTGCCGATAGGACGATCGGCCGATGGGTCTGCCGATAAGGCGAGGATGGACATGTCATGCACGTGTGTGAGAAAGTGCTTCTCAGCAATGCGCATTGACATGTTCGGGAATTAATGTCAATTACATGAAGAGGTAATCGAATTAGATTTCGGAAACATGATGCGTTGGATGCAGGCATGCCCCGGGGTGAAAGTTTGATGCCACGGTTAGATGGTAATCTTGCCGTGGGCTTATGTTTTCAGATGGAAGGTGATGCAGAGTAGTTTACGATCCTCATTTGCAGGTAAGTAGAAGGCAGGTAATTTATAGAAATGGGTGGTACTTATCCGAATGAGTTCCAAATGAATCAAATCATAACAAAAGGACATTAATTAAATTCTCAATATTCAATTACAAGGGTCCATTGTTTGTTACGCCTAACTTAAGTGTGAAAGTGAAGGGGCACAAATTCCATCAGAACTCGAAAAGGACTGTGGGGGTTTCTCTATTCTACATGAGAAACAACCCACAATTCCAACCAACATTTCCACCTAATTTCGACCGCTTTCAGCGCGTCATACTTACCAATTTCCTTTATATGTATTCCCCTGTAAAACATTTCAACGGATGTATAGCTAAACTCATCATCCTTTGCAGATAATGCATAATTGAATTTAGCTACATAAATGTCATACGGCAACTCCATTCTTGCTAATCATGAGTTTCCCATCGGAAATCTTATAATGTCGGTTAGCAACAACAAGTCTAAAAGAACGACGCTGTTGCAACATAGCAAAATAGCTGGGGTAATTTCAGCGTCTTAGAGTCTGGTTCTCACGCGAATTATTTCCCAAACATCAGCGACGTCCTATCGACTTTCCCTCAGATCACCCATTCGCTTGGAATCAACGATCTCTCTTTGCAGGGGAGTAACATCCGCTAGGGTTCTCTCTCATTCGTATTTCTTTCCACGGTTCAATGCGCTTTAACTACACCATAGCCGTACCACTGGGTCAGTAGGTCGTGTCAGTAGCTGCATCTGATACCAACACACACAACCAAAGCTACCCCGAGATCACAGCATATCATGTTTTCTGTTCTCTCATTCTTCGTGTCCGTCAATTACCCTATTAACAAAAGTTACTCATACTTTGACGGGCGTGAGGTTGAGAGAGCAGAGGCGGGTGTCTCTTTTGGTTGGCCTGTGTGTAGAAAGAAATATGGATTTCAACCCTAATTCACATCAGTCGCTATTCAATCACGAGGACGAAGGGTCGCGTCGCATCAAAAAGCATAGTGAATAGTTTTTTTCCTTTGATAATTGATTACCAATTACAATAAATTTCCGCAAAAACATATTTTCAATCGGAGCGAATAAACACTGAAACGCGAATTGATAAAAGAATATTAAATAAGAAAAAAAAAATAAAAGTGACATCTAACAAACAAATTCAGTTAAGTGTGTGTGAATATTTCAATTTGGAAGCAAATATATTGGATTTTATATTTAAGAGATAACTTCAAATTCTTTAATCGGACAGCTCGTCTTTATATATATGTATATAATATATTCTTTATATATATGTATACATTTCAAATAGTTAACTGCAAGAACTACTTTCTAATTGTCGGGGGTGTACAGTGAATCCTGTGCCATACGTTGGCAACTTACTATTACCCCCACAGGACTATGGGGTATTTTTGTATATTTGGTCTTGACAGTGTGTCGGTCCGACACGGGTTCCTCAAGACGTCCCCACGCTGCACCCCGTCCGGCCGTAGCTCGTGCACCGATGTCTTAGATGGATGAGAAACAATTTGACTCCTCTATGTGGTGAAAATGAACTTTAAGACTAAAGTACAAAAGAAAATAGTTATTTTGTTAAATCTAAGGTACCCTAACATTACCACATAACGACCTTTTATTTAGTTACAAAAAAAGAATATTTATATTGCCCAAACAGCAATGTATCTTAATATTTACGTTGTTACAAACAGAGTATTTAAATTGTTACACTAATCTTTATAAATTGTTACACTAATCTTTATATTGTTACAAAAGAAGTATTTAAATGTTACACTAATCTTTATATTGTCACAAAAGAAGTATTTAAAATGTTACACTATTCTTTATATTGTCGACACGACAATGTATCTTACTATTTATTGTTACAAAAGAAGTATTTAAAATGTTACACCATCCTTTATATTGTCGACACGACAATGTATCTTATTATTTATTGTTACAAAAGAAGTATTTAAAATGTTACACTATTCTTTATATTGTCGACACGACAATGTATCTTACTATTTATTGTTACTAAAGAAGTATTTAAATGTTACACTAATCTTTATATTGTCACAAAAGAAGTATATAAATGTTACACTATTCTTTATATTGTCACAAAAGAAGTATTTAAAATGTTACACTATTCTTTATATTGTCGACACGACAATGTATCTTATTATTTATTGTTACAAAAGAAGTATATAAATGTTACACTAATCTTTATATTGTCACAAAAGAAGTATTTAAATGTTACACTATTCTTTATATTGTCGACACGACAATGTAGCTCGATATTGGCGCACGAAAAGGTAGTTAATTGGTTGCCACTAATCACGTCGATTTGTTTCCTTTGATGATTAGATACGCGTTCGCCTGATTTACTGCAAACGCGTGGCTTCGTTGGTTCGTTTAGCGAGTGGTGATAATTGGCGAGTTGTAGCGCGTATTCGTTTGTACTAGACGTTTTGCACTACGCGTGAACCGATTGTTCTTTTGTTTTTTTATTTTTATTTTTTCTGTTGGCTAGGTATATGTCGTACCGATTGCTCTTGATTTTGGTTGTCTACTAACTCCTCCGTCTGTGCTGCAGCACTTAGGGGTTGGTTTATTTGCCACCAACACAGGCGCAGCCATTTCTCCCCGAACTAACTCATACGGAGGTCTACTCTTCGTGATGTACTCTCACACAGCCAAGGAAACGATCATGCCGTTGCCCTGGCCCGTGTAAGTCACCCCAGGAGCCGGCATTCATGTTCATGGGTGCACCGTACCCCTGGTGGTGTCCATCTATATATCATGTTAACAGTCGTGGGTGCTATGTGTGTGGCTTTTTCGTAGATATTTATTTAATATCAGAGGTCGCCCGGGTGACCCATACGTGCGACTTGATGTATCTTTACGCTGGCATACGTTATATCTCTTGTATTGTATTCAATTAGAGATGTGTCCTTTTAAGGGCGTTGTGGGTTTCGTTTCTTGCGCGCCTGCTTGGTAATTCTGGGAATTAGTCGCAGGCTTGCGCAACCGCATAATGTGTTGGATTGTTATTCTGCTATATCAAATCGTTGGTTGATGTTTTTACCAGATCGATGTGCAGGTGTCCCATGTTTGCTTACGACATAAAGTTTCATGCTTCTTGCAACTACGTTGCGCCTGTCTTCATGTCGTGCTTTTAGATATTTTAAGTATTTCTATTTTGGGGATTGCCTGTTATTGCTGATACACTTTTCGTATCAGCCGACATTGTGGTTGTTAGAAATGCTAATGCAGGTAAGTACACGATTTATCGGAGCCGAACGCTTATAAAAAAGGGGGTTACCTGGTGGTTGGTAAGTAGGTAAGTAGCGTCGTTCGCAAGAGCCGCCACAGGACTATGCATCAAATGTAAGAAAATGCCAAACAAGCCACGAATGAGAATAAATTCTCTTCCGTCGATATTCATTTTTTGGGGTAAGGGTGCCGCAACCAGAGGCATTCGTACAGGTGACCAGCCAACACAGTTCGTCAACTTCAATAAAGGTGAGTACCATTACCCCACTTATCTTATGTACAAAGAGATCGCCAGTGAACCATCGTATTTAAATCAAACACAACGTCAACCTAAATTTCAATGGCGTCGATTTTTGTTGTTGCTATATGGGCATGTGCCAATTGACTGCAGCCAATCAAATATGATGGTAATTTTTTAGCTGCAATTTTAAAATAAGATATATACTGAATTCGCTACCAGATAATTACCCATAACACGTATATTTGGACAATGGATATGTCCCCACAATACAATGTATAATATGGGCAAGTAAACTTCTTACTTAATGGATGTTTCAGAAAACGGACACTTTCAAATGGTCAACATTCCCTTAATACAGTTTAAACGTGTGAGTGGAAATTTCTATAGAGGAGATGTTTGATATCACTCGTATTCTACTGATACTAAATACTTTTTGCTTCCTCAATTATGTTTACCAAAGTCCAAAATGTTCTTAAGATGTCCAACATTAAAATAGCCGATTTATATAAGCGTTTCATCATTGTAAAACAGGTCGAGCCTTTGTGCAAACTCCTGACCTTATCTGTAAGCCAAATCATCAACCTCGTAGTGATATTAAAAATGCCACAATATTTTATTTGGTACACAGTATCAAGAAAAAAAGGAAAAAGATAAAGTACGGCTGGTATGTAAGAAAGGTCCTCGAAAGCCCGCTATCGCCACAGCAATAACTAACATTTCCCGGCCACTTGCTGTCACATATTTCTACTTCGGTTTTGATTTATTGGGACAGGAGATGTCTTGACCAAAAGTCATGGCAGTGCTTCTGCATAGTCTGTGTATCGAAAAATACCAGGATAACACCACAAGCGGACGACACTTGTAAATGAAGAAATGTTGACCAAGGACATGTAAGTAATGCAACGTCTGGACTCAGTGCCCGTCACACTACACTGCACTATGTTTACTTTAACTCTTAGCGTTCTACTGTGATTGTGGTGATTCTAGATAAACGATTTAATACCCTCGAAGATATCAAAACTTGCATTCGGTCACGGTCTGTGTTGTACCCGGATCCAGGATACTTTTATTATTTTTTAAATGCTTTCGCAATCCATTCCATTTTGATGGAAGTATAATGACAAAGGAGCCTGAGTTTTTATATATTTGTTTTTTTGGTACCACAACGACTTCATATAAGAAAGAGCAGAGACTCGCCGACGAAGTGTTAGCGTCCATAGTTTGTATGAAACACATTATGGGGTCGTTAATTTTCGACAGTGAAGCGCCAGGGAACGACGGCTGACATGATAAATGAGATTTAAAAAGTTTTTCTTTACGAATATACGATTGTCCTTGTGAGAATGCTCTTTCCCATATGTATACTTGTTTTTTGGTTTGCAGAGACCATATCGAAGTTGCATTTGCTAAGCCACGAAATTGGAAATGGGTTCAAGTTGTGGTCATTTTAACCGAACAGCGGTCGGAGTTTCTAAGTCAGAATAAATGCAATTACGGTGTCGCAAGTACGTGTTAACGCCAGTGGTTTGAAAGTGTTTAAATACCACACTATGAAATTGGCGGCAATAGCATATATGATACGCTCGAATTGTTTCATGCGAACATATACGAAATGGATTAGATATCCCAGAAATTGATTTCTAGATAAAAGGATAATCTATGACGTGTTTGTGGCATGACATGACCCTTTCCGGTCGGATATAGGAACACTTTCTATCCATTTTCACCAGTTTTCTATTATTTACATTCGTGCCATTGGAATTTATATACCTTCTCATATTTCGTTGTGTGAAATGAAATTGAGTATTTGATATAAGGAATAGTTCAATCTGATAAGGATTTGTGTTTTGGAGTGGGAGTGTGGACGAAATTTTATTAAATAATCAGCAATCAATGTTTACGGGACTTGCTACAACCAAATTGATTCAAAATCAAGGCTGTCGTTATAAACAAGAATAGATACTTATTCTGATATGTGGTAAAATACACTACTAATAGTCTTCTAGGGCTCAGTAACCAGTTTTATAATTTATGATTATTGGAAATCTAAGTATGGATTTCATGTGCAATTAGTCACATATTGAATCAGTCGATTAAACTGTAAGGCAATTACATACACATATAAAATACTTAACCAAAATTGAATGAATATTTAGAAAAGGTAAACTCAACGACCATACCACGCTGAAAGCATCGGTTCTCGTCCGATCACCGAAATTAAGCAGCGTCGGGCGCGGTCAGTACTTAGATGGGGAACCGCTTGGGAACACCGCGTGTTGTTGGGGGCTCCTCGATAGTATAGTGGTTAGTCTACCCGCCTGTCACCCGGGAGACCGGGGTTCGATTCCCCATCGGGGAGCCCCTGGCGCAAGTCTAATGACCTTGCCCAAACAAAATAAATCATTATGGCAAATTTAACAAGCCTCAGGACTTGCTAAATAAGGCCAAGACCGGTTCCCGGCTGTAGTGCCGATGATGATGATGATGAAACTGCACTATTTAAGATTTAAAAAACGAAACAGAATTGAAAACTGTTCTTTTTTTTAAGTACAGGTCTGGTAGGGTAACTTGTTGATTTCAATTGACCCTGATCTCAATCCACCCGTTACAACGCCCTTCGAGGGGTGTCTGTAGTTGAGGTCGAGGACGATATTGAACGAATTTCATCTTCACTTAGAAACGTGAAAGTCAATAAGCATTTCTGTAACATGTTCAATGGATAGAAATTAGCATGAATATTTTGACAAAATATTATGATAAATCTTTGGTCCACAATTTCAAACATTTATGGGTGCAAAATAAAATAAATAAGTTATAGAAGAGCTTTCACTGTTTACCTCCCCGGGGTTTGGCGCGACGGGATGTCTTTGTTGGTGCAGATCTTCTGTTCCCCTTTGGTTGTTTTGTGGTTCCAAGGTTTTCTTATTTTTCCGGCACTGTCTTGCACCGACCACTAGGTTTATCTAATGCTTTGAAAACCAAATTCAATCGAGTTGATGGGTCATTACGCTGCTAAGAAGAACATTATTTCACCACAGCAAAGAATGTAGTTTTAACCAAACTAATTAACAACTCATCCAGTGTACGTTCGTCAAAATTTTTTAATCCTGTGAATTTATTATAAGTTGCCCTTAAATAAATGTTGTTTTTTTTTTTATACATTCAGTTAATTCACACTCGAAATGTTTACTATCTGTTCATATTACTAGTTGATCTGTGGCGGTTCTACTAACGCCACTACTTACCTTCCCAATTACCCCAAAGCTTCCTGTCCTGAAGCTCCAGAAACTTCATTGTTTTTCGCTAACGCAATAACATTAGCAACTGCAAACATTCCCTTCCCAATGACACTCAATGCATCACCCAAAATTCCCAGTGAAGAATTCTCATCATTCATGCATTTAATGCATCTCCAAAATTCCCTGAAAAGAATTCTTTACAGGCAAAGCATCATGTTTCTGGAAAAAAACAATTCGGTTACTGTACCAAGTAACCGCCATAAATCATGAAAACCTTATAGGCACCCCTGTTTGCTAAGCAATTTGGTTGCACGCGTGCACACCACATTTTTTTATCCAACCGACAAGCCATCGTCGCTTCTCGCGCTTAGCCGCCGAAAATGGAATTCTTTAGCACACACAACGTGCAAACCGAAGAATTCGATTCTTCCCGCCGGCAATAGATACTATACACAATTCCCATTGTGTAAATATTAAAATCCCTTTTAGCACCCAGGGCTTCTCTAATGAGATGCGGTGTATTTGCCCAGCTACACTCTCATTCCCTCATGACGCCCTTGGTCCATATTCCCATTGTTATCTTCTCGATTTCGCTTCCCATGACCTTTATACGATCTATTAGCACTCTTGCTAAGATCAACCGGAGAAATCTTCTCCCATTGGTCACTGGCCAAAAGGAAAATTTCATTTCCTCTTCACCACACCACCAAACTCACCCCGAACTGAGGGTTGAATCAAAGTCGGAATTTCATCCTCGGGGAGTCGTCTTTCAACCACTGCAGCGTGCACACGGGAGTGGGCACACCCCTGAGTGTGTACCTTCACGGAGTCGCGAGTGTCCAGAGTTTTGCAGTATAATTATGTAGTGTCGTGTGGTGTTTTAATAAGATCTAATACGTATGAATTAATTCGATAAAGTGCATCTACAAACAAGTTAACTTAAAACAGAATAAATAAGTACACCTAAGAATTTAATATAGAAATCGTCCCGTGCGGGTATTAATTGTATAGATTGAAAAACAACAAAATTTCTAACCATAAACTGTGTTTTATTTTGTGAACTGCGGTGTTTCTTGGATCATTCTGGTGAACAGTGTTAATTGTGATACGAAGCATTCATACTAGCGTGCACCAAATAGGACCTTAATAAACCCTTGAACAGTGTCGAGTGAGCAAATCGATGGGGATAGAAGTGAACCAAGCCCCGTGCTGGCACCATACTTCTACCCCTACAGATCTTTATACAAATTTTATGTTTTCTTTTTATACATGGGTGGGCTGAACAGTTTCCAACCTCAACGTGAAGATAGCAGCACTCGTCAATAGTGCATCCCTTGACAGTTACTCCCCAAAATTTCGGCCATTTTGGAAGCGTAGTTTTTATTTGACAGTTGTTTGAGTGAGTCGATGTGGGTGTTTTTGTGAAAATGGACAAAATTGAGTATCGAGCTGTCATTAAATTTTTGTTTTTGAAATTCAGGACCCCTACGCAAATCAAAGATGAGTTGGACTCTGTGTATGGGGACTCTGCACCAACATTTACCACAGTGGAAGTTCGGGCAGCTGAATTTAAACGTGGCCGTGAGAGCTTGGGAGAAGATGACCGTTCGGGACGTCCAAAAACTGCAACAACTGACGATAACATCGCTAAAGTTCATCATATGGTGCTAGACAACCGCCGAATTAAAGTGAGAGAGATAGCAGAGGCTATGAAAATGTCCAAAGAACGTGTTTGTCACATATTAAAGCAATATTTAGACATGAGAAAACTGTCCGCGCGTTGGGTGCCGCGTTTGATCACGTTAGACAAAAAACGTGCTCGAATAAATATTTCCAACGCTCTGTTGGCGCAGTTTAGGCGTAATACATCCGAGTTTTGGCACCGATTAATTACTGTCGATGAAACTTGGATACACAATTTTACGTCCGAAACAAAAATACTGTCAAAACAGTGGACGACAAAGAGGTAGTCGGCTCCAAGAAAAGCAAAAACCGTTTTTTTTTTGGCTGGGAAAGTGATGGCAACTGTTTTTTGGGATAGTCATGGAGTTATCTTAATCTATTATTTTCAAAAAAAAAAAAAACACTACAGGAACATACTACGCATCATTACTTGACCAACTGAAGGCAGAAATTGTGGAAAAACGGCCACATTTGCAGAAAAAGAAAATCCTGTTTCATTAAGACAACGCGCCGTCTCACACCTCAGCGTTTTCCATCGCGAAAATCCACCAATTACGGTTTGAACTGCTTGACTATCCATCTTAGCCACCAAATCTAGCCGCAAGCGAATTGTTTTTGCTCCCTAATCTAAAAATTGCGCTCGGAGGACAGAGATTTTCGCCAAATGAGGAGGCAATCACCTTCGTGCACAATTATTTGGCAGAGAAAAAAAACGGAGTACTATTTGGACGGGTTAGAGAGATGGAACCATCGCTGGGAGATGTGTATATAGTTACAAGGAGACTATGTAGAAAAATAAAAATAAATTTTAAGAAAAAAGTCTTGTATCTTTGTTAGGTCGGAAACTTTTCAGCCCACCTATGTACTTTTCGTTTATATTATTAATTTACTTAATTCCGCGCACCACGAATTGGTTTTACCAGGTGACCAACAGGTTCTCTGCCCATTTGCCCTCATTCCCGATTGCACACTCATCCTCACTTTCCCATTTCCCCGCCCACTAGATACGAATAAACTATCGCGAATTTAGTCAGCAATCAATGAAGCCAGAGAGTATTAGAATATTGCAGAGGGGAGCAGCTTGTATTAAGGTGTTGATTTGGTTTCACTTGCAATGAAACGCAAAATCAAAAGGTGGACTTTGTGTCCTCATTTAGAGGCTTAGGTAATTCTCGGAATGCAGAACTACGAAATTAAAGTAGAAGCACATAAGGGTTTTCGTCTTGCAGCAGGTTAAAAAGAGTAGTTCTCCTCTCGGTCCTTATGAGTGAATTTACATTCACGACAAGAGCTTTAAGATGATGTTTTTTTTTTCATTTTTAAAACATTTTTTATTTTATTTTTATATTCTTAGTTTCTAAATTATATGCTAGACAAAAAATGCTTAAATTCTAGCTTAATTATCTTCTATTATAACTTACTGGTCCTTCGCAGACGCTCTGAGCTAAACATTACGTAACAATTGTATAATTTGCCTTTCGGCGACAGAACTTTGTGGCAGTACTTATAATTATTTGAAAGACAAAGAAAAATTGAAAAACGATGTCAATTTTATTTTGTTTTTTTTTTTTTTTTTCTTAAAATTTAACTTACTTAATTTGTTTTTTTTTAATTTTCATTTTATTTAAATGAACTTAACTAAACTTAACTTAAATCTTATACTACCCTAATTCTAGAAAAGCTAAGTCTATGTAAAATAGCTGATGATAGTATGATTCCATACCGACTTTGGTATCCAGGTCTTTATATGCCATTCAACCACCAGAACTGTTGACGCTGTCTAATACTATCGTCCCGGTCTCTGTGGGAGATAGTCCTACAGAACGCAAGAGCTGTTTTTCGGGGCGCGTTACTTCCCAGTCATAGCACAAACGCCCGTCTACAGATGATCTACTTACATGATAGATCAGCGGAATTCCGGATCTATGCTGTATAAGCCCTTTCATGTCCAAGTCCAGGAACGCATCTGGAGGAACAAATCCGTTGCGACGCACGCTTTCATGGTACCGAGTGTTTGGATAATAGGCCCCGAAGATTAGGCCATTGGACGAGCTTATTGCTCTCGCAATATGTCCTTTGATTAATTTAATCATACAGTTATCCACCCTATTTATGTACGCTTCATTATATAAAGTCTCATTTGAATAATACTTTTTATAGTCCGATTCCGGTGTCCGATATAATCTGAGACAACTTCTGAGACACTTCCTTTCGAACACCCGAATCTTTTCCATCAAATTTGGACCTATGTTAAACCATACTGGACAACCATATATAAGCATTGGCCTGATTAGCGTCATGCATCATATGACTCTTACCCTGCTGTCAAGTTGGCTACCGTGAAATAGCCTCCTTGTCATAGCAAAAGTTTTCCTAGCTTTGAGCAAAGCAGCCTCTACATGTCTGTGGAAATACATATATTGATCTAGCCAGATGCCAAGGTATTTAACTAAACTCTTGGTTTCCAGTTTATTTCCATGCGGTCCCACGATAACTAGCTTTCGCCAGTTTTTCTTTGTGTCGTTCGTGGCTTTATATAATGGTGTTCTAAATAGGATGGCTTCACATTTCTGGTGGTTGATCTTAAGTTTCCAGTCATCGCAATAACGCTGCACGTTGTTGAAGTCTCCCTGTATTAAACTATTTATGATCTCATCTTCCGGAGCTATTCTATAAATTATGAGATCGTCTGCGTACGCCATAGCCTGCGGAAGTGTGTAGGGGCGAAGTCGGAGCACCGACATGGGCGCAGGGTTCTACTTGGCCCTCACAAATTAGAAGCTCCGCCGCGAACTGTTCACCTGTGGTGGTTTTCGCTAGGGGCGTCGGCACGGACGCAGGTTAAGCAAAAAGCCACTGATTGATTCCTGAGAATCGTTACGCAGCACACTGTTCTTCACCAAGATTCACCAAATCGTCCACCAATAAAAAAATAAAATGCAGGAGCGTGTTGTTCCGTTTAATTGTTTATTATCTATTGTTCCCTTATTGATAACTATCGGTAACTTAACCTTCACAAGAAAACTTTATTAAATTGTGCCTCTACAAGAACTCTTAAAACTGTCTACAATCATTGAACATCCGCGGTGAAACTTCATTAAACTTGAAACTCTACAGAAACATTTAATTGTCTTTATCAATGATACATTCACAGGAAAACAATGTTAAACTGGAACTTTACAGGAACATTAAATTGTCTTTATCGATGATATATTCACAGGGAAACGATGTTAAACTTGAACTTTACAGGAACATGATATTAGTTATACGTCCGCAGTGAAAACAATATTAAACTTATACTTTACAGGAACATTTAATTTTCGATATTAGTTATACGTCCGTAGTGAAAACAATATTAAACTTATACTTTACGGGAACATACACTTAAAATTTGTATATTAATAGAACTCGCGAGAGGAAACTATCCGGCGCTTCAAAGAGAACTCCACTGGTCTTTGTCCTCAACCGCGCACCCTACAAAGGTTAAGATCTGACTGGCATTTACTGCCCACGAAAGAAAAGGGACACCCAAAGAAAACCGCAAAAGGGGAGGAGCTGCACGATCAACTCGAGGTAGTTAATCGTGATTGGACCGGGGAATAGGCATACATTATGCATGTGTGTGTATGCCTCGCATACGATCGTCCGGTGACCGAGGATGGATGCCAGCATCGCAACTGCATCTTCCACGAATGCAGACAATGCATGGCCTGCGGCTGTGTACACAATTGATTGTGCTATACTTGCCGGCAGCAAGGAACATCTGGGGCAAAAACAACACGAGCCGAAGATCTGGTCATCCTAGGAGAGGCCATAAATCAACATTTGAGTTGATGGGGTGTGAATTTCCTTAGGTCCGCCGACGGTTGGCGGCCGTTAATGGGAAATTGTTATACCATAACAATCTGTGGTGCAAATGCAATGTTTAGATATTGCAACGAATATAGGGTGCAGCCATTGCCAGATGTTAAAAGTAAACACTTGCTGGCTGCGTCCAATTCGTTGCTTGTTTGCGGTCCCTGATCGGTGGAGACCGATAATAGGAAACCAGCTATTGCTGGTAATTAGGGAAATGTTTGGTTTGCATCCGCCGAAACCTTGTCGGCGGTGGCAAACCGATGGGACCTAATAGCCGCATGCTAGGGGTGCCACGGACAAACAAGACAACGAGTAATCAATGAACTCTTTGTTGATTTTGCTTCCATAGCATAAGGCTATGGAAACGAGATGCCCTGGGTGCAATGCATGCCCGAGGATGAGATTTCCAATGCCACGGCTAAGTGATAAGCTTTGCCGTGGACTTAATGTTTTCAGGGATGGTGATGGAGAAAAAGGGGTTTGGAAGGAAAACCCCCACAGAATAGGTAAGGCGCCTAACAGATATTCATGACAGTTATCCGATTGGGTAACTGTATTAATTCCAGCGATTTGGCTGGCGGTAAATGCCGTGGCAAGGTTACGCAACCTTGCTGAAGTTCGACTTAGAGGTGAGTCGGTTCGCCTCGAATAGTGGGGATCGAATGATGTATGGCTCTTCGGGCCCTGAAAAGCCCCACACACCAAATAAGAAAAAAAGAAACACACAATGGTATTGTTTCAGAATTCATCTTATATTATTTGGACTTCACTTCTGCTTTGTTGTTATGTCCGGAGAAGATGATACGGCCGTTGATTAGTGAATGTGGAGCGGACACAGAACCAGGAATAAACACAGGGTATTTTATTTTGTAATATATGATCTTTTTATTTAGTTATTGTATCCCGATTCGTTCTTTAAATTATTAAGGACGCAGCACGACAGTTATTTTAATACGTTGTTCGACGCAAACCACTCACACTTTTAATACATTGATTGACGCAACACAACAGACACTTTAATACATTGTTCATACCGTACCGACGCCGGTACGGTGGATGGCAGACGACCCAACCACCTCCTGCGATGTATGAATTACGACTCAACGATATTCAATGGTTGTTAAAAGAAATTCAGCAGTGAAATTGGTTCTCTTGAATTAAGGGTGCATTTCCTGTTCCCAGAGAGACGTAAAGTCTCTCTTTTGAGTAACCAAACCGATCTCATAGAGGAGATCTTCACGATACACAAGTGTGTGTGTACGTCGGTTCTTTTCATAGATCAACGCCATGATGAATAACCTGAAACACAAAGAAAAGGAAAGGATCATAGAGATGTTTGTTTATGTGAGAAGGTTACTGGGAAACGGATCCAGAACTATGTAGGATAAAAGAGATTTATGACCTGGGCGTTCAACAGAGTAAACAAGTTGCAACTCATTAAATGGTAGACGTATTTGCGATACGTTTTGGTAATTGGTAAGGGATTAGTCTCAACGCAGATGGTGCTAAATCTGCGTTAGACCATTAATCGCTGGCTGAAATGGGTCGCCAGCCGATGTGTGTGTAGATAGTATTTTGTACACCATCGAGGCTGGGAAAATAGACGGCGCAATATTTATGATCCCTGTTATGATGGTTTCATTATATGTAAACCAAATCATTTTGTTTTCAGGTTCTTGGTTTGAGATTCCTGATAAGGTAAGAAAGAAATCTTACAGAGAATTGGTATGCTAAGAGAATGCATGAAAGGCAAGTTTTCTTTACAGGGACTTAAAGATCATAGATTTGATCTCTTAAATGCGTGAAGCATTTTAGATGCTAATGCGATTGCATTAGCGAAAACTTATGCAGACTGGGTTGTATGGCCCTGATGTAATCCATTCTTGATATTATACGTTTTATTAGAGGTCACATTACCATTTTTGACCACGAACCTCCTGTCCTTTAACATATCGTAAAGTACATATAGTAAAGGCTTATGTATGCCATGTCTGACCAGTTTGTAATATAACCCTTCGATCCAGACGGTATCAAAGGCTTTTTCCAAGTCGATCAGACAGGCCCCTGTGCATTGGTTCCTACATTTATTCCAGTGTATGTCAGACACCAGTTTAGCTGCAGCATGTGTGGTTTCATGACCCGCCTTAAAGCCAAACTGGTTATTTGGAATAATGTTGTTGTGGTATACCCATTTTAGCAGAGCTTTGTTAATAGACTTTTCAAATGCTTTACTGATGCTTGAGAGTAAACTTATCGAACGCATATTCATTGGATTTGTACAGTCTTTGCCCTTTTTTGAGATGGGCTGAATGATAGCCGTTTTCCAACGCGCGGGATAATATGCATTATTCAACGCGTTGTTAATCAGGACTGTTTATACATCTATTGCCATTGGGGGCAGGTACTTGAGTACGATGTTAGGTACTCCGTCTATTCCCACTGAATTTTTGCTTCTTAATGAGTCGAAGATACTCTGGATTCCTTCCCTTGTGATTAAAAGGCTATTAGCCTCACCATTGGCATTAATGTCAATTGACAGATTATCGTCGGTAAAACCCGGATTCTCTTCTCGGAACTGATTCAGTCGAATTCTGTCCGCCAAGTCGTGAATTCGGCGAATGCTTTCATTCACCTTGTACATTTCCTGAAAGACAGCTCCCACAGTGTTCACCTTTTCCAAAGGATCTTCGATCACGAAGAGGTCACTATTGAGGATTGCGTTTTCTGTATCTATGCCAATGTTGGTTAGCAGCTGCTTGTTTACATCAGTACGTGGAATTTGGAGACACTGAATCTCGTTTTGATTATTTCTCCTGAATATTTTATTTATTTGTGGGAACATATTCGGGTTATTAGTTTTTATAGCTCGAATTCTGTTGTTCCAATACAAATTTGTTGCTAATCTATAATTAGCTTTAAGTAGTTGTTGGAGGTTTTTTAATCGGGATTTCAGTGATATAATCTCCTGGTCTTGTCTGTCTGTAAACTGTCTGTGTAATTGTTTCAGTTTCGATAGCAGTCTGCTCTTTTTCTTGTGGAGTGCGTTTATTGTTGTGTTTCTGTGAATGTTTATTTGATCTGTCCCTGTTGTTTTGGGAATTGTTTTGTCCATTGTTCGTTTTAAGGTTTCGTCCATTTGTTGGATGTATTTGTCGATTTCGTCATTTGTCAGGTTTCTGTTTACTGGCAGATTGAAGTTGTTCGAACGAAGTTCTCTTGTTAATGATCTGGTCAACCGCGGCCTTCGCATTGCTCCGTAATTGTAGGGTTGCGGGATCACGAATTCCTCCCGATCTGCGAGATTGCTCGGAAGCTCTATTACTGCCGTGAATGCACAGTGGTCACTGTCATATTCAATCGTCCGTAAACAGTTTCTATTTCGTCTGTTGGTGTTAAGTAGTCTCAGTCGTGAGTCAATTAGCAAGATATCTAAGAACGATCTACCTCTAGGGAACGATGGATATTCTGTAGCTAGTAGTCAGTTCTATATTCAATATGATACTGATCCAACCAGCCAGCCAACTGATTTCCTCTGGCATTAGATATATAATTTCCCCAATTTCTATGCTTGGCGTTCATATCTCCCCCTAGGATAAGGTAGTTTTTGTCCAGGTGCAATTGTAAGCATCGAAATAGTGTCTTAAGCTCTGCTATAAATAGGTTATGTTGGTGCTCGTCAGGTGCATATATCGCAATTGCATACAAAGCCTTTCCTTGCTGAAGGGGTATGCGTACGATACAGGCTTCCAGCACCCGGAACCTGGGCACTTCTCCACTATATATAACTTTATGATTGATTCCTTTTCTAATAAAGATTGCGACACCCCGCCTTGAGTGAAGTTAGGTCGGTCTCGTATAATATCGTAGTTTTTATGGCATATCTTGTGTCTCTGGTTTAACTTTGTTTCCCCCGCCAGAAGTACATCAGGTTGTTCATCCTGCAACAGGTTGAAAAGATTGGCTTTTCTCTCAGTTCCTATTAGTGATTTTACATTTACGACAAGAGCTTTGATTGATGTTTTGGTTAGAGGGTTTATATTGACCTTTTATTTAGACTGGGCAAGTGCGAATAGATCTCGTTTATTTGATTTTGCAGCTGTGTCATCTGTCTCTGCAGATTGAGCAGGACCGTGACCAATTCTGCTTGCGATGTTGTTTCAGTCTGTGTGGGAGTATTTGTGGCTACCAATGTTGTAGCCTGATTTGGTGGTCTCCCACCCGACGCAACTTGTGCGTACGACCGCTGCGTTGTTACGGGCATTGTTGTAGTACGAGTTGGCTCTGTGTTTTTTTTTGCTGAGTCACACTTCTTGCCATTATTTCTCGGAATTTAGGACATCGTCGATAATTAGCGGGGTGTCCCTCAATCCGACATACTGCGCACTTTAGAAGGGCTTTGTCTTCTACCCTTTTTTTCCCAGAGCGCATTCTTCTGTCTTATGGTCTTTTCCGCATTTTACGCAACGGTGCTGCATTTCACAGTTCGCCGCCGCGTGACCAAACCTTTGGCAGCGGACACATTGCAGGATGTCTCTGCCTTTTTTTAATTTGTCCCATGTGACAAATTGATGATCCAAGACTGTAATTTTTCTTAGACCACCAATTCTACTGCTGGGTGTTAGTTGAACTAAAAAGAAGGGTAGCTTGCGATTTTCCCTTCTTGCCTCGGTTGTGGTGAACGGTTTTACCGCGGTAAACTCAAGATCTTCGTGCTTCAGGTTTTGAAGCATTTCGAGCAGAGTCTCCGGTTCCATTTCAGGGTCGACACCCTTTAATAGAACCGTTACGCTCGTCGTTTGTTTCGGCGTGAACGAGTAAAATTCCGCGGTGGCTCTTTTTAATACCTCTTTGATTTTGTCGTGGTCTGACACCGCATAGGTTTGAATGGCATGCCTGTTACCTACCAGTCTTTTGACTACAAAATTGTTTCCCATAGCTAGCTTACAGAGACTTACCAATTCCTTAGACTCAATATCTATCGTGTTGATTGGTGGCATCTTTATTTTTTCGTTGTTATTGTTGCTTTGCTGCTGCTGTGTTGCTTGCTGTTTCGGTGGTCGATTTTGCGTTGGAAGTTGCTGTTGATGTTGAAGTTGATGTTGGTGTTGCTGTTGCTGTTGCTGTTGATGTTGATGTTGATGTTGATGTTGATGTTGATGTTGATGTTGATGTTGATGTTGATGTTGATGTTGATGTTGATGTTGATGTTGATGTTGATGTTGATGTTGATGTTGATGTTGATGTTGATGTTGATGTTGCTCTTGGCCGACTTTTGGCTTCGGCATTTGTTGTTGTTGGATGTGTAATCCTGTTCGAGAGCTGCTATTTTTTTCTTTCGGCGTCTCTCTTGTAATCGGGCTCTTGCCATCGCAAGTTTCGCCTCCAATTCACTTATTTCCTCTTCTTCATCCTCAGACTCTGAGGATGCAAGAGAAGCGAATGAGTTGTTTGCCCCCTACATGTTAAAGTTGGAGGGGGATGGGAACTCACTGTCCTCCTCCATTTGCTGATCTCTTTTCGCCATTGTTAATTTCGCGGTTTTACTTCGCGTCACAATGGACTTTTTTGGTGTACCTTTTCGTTTGTGTGTTGTCGCATTTTTATCTTCCTCCGTGTTCATACGGGTCCTTTCCAGTTTGTTTTCATTAAAAAAAAAAAACAAAGGCGAACTGCAATACGAACCACGAAATCGATTTCTCCCGTAAGCCGACTCGAACTCGGCTATCGTCGTAACCTTGCACTCGCAACAAATGATGCTTTGAAAACTATTTCCTTAACGAGCAATATATTGTTTGTTTTAATATTCACTTTTACGGCCGAGGTGATATATTTTAATTGTTTTACTTTGTTTTTTGCACCTGACTGAAGTGATTTTGTGAGCACGTTTTTTGTCACTTTTAACATTCGTTTTGTTTGTTTGTTGTTGTTGCACTTTGTTTTAATTGTCCCAACATGTCACGTCGCTGTTTTTCCATTTCATGGCTTCGTTCTCTTTTATGACTTAGATTAATTATATCAATAGGTTGTCCATTTTTTAAACACATGTTTTGTAACTGAGTATTCACTGAGCGAAAGCCGAAGTTATCGTGATATTAAAACACATTGGTTATGTGATAAACAGCACTTTAGTTAGTAATGTAATTGTATGTTGGTCAATGAAAAAGTTATATACATCCAACGTATGAGCGAATGGTCTTTTAACACATCCGATGCGGGCTATGGTTGAATTGCGACTGATAGGGTTTATATCGACTTTTTATTTAGACTGGACTGGATCTGGTTTTTTTGACCTTGCAGCTTTGTCATCTGTCTCTGGAGATTGGGCAATATTGTGAACACGTCTGCTTGTGATGTTGTTTCAGTCTATGCAGAAGTGTTTGCGGGTATCAGTCTTGGAGCCCGTGTTGGGGTGCCCAGCCTCTCGCTATTTGGGCGTAAGACCGCTGAGCATTAACAGTCGTTGATCTTGTGAGATTTGGCTCAGTTTTTCTTTGGTGAGTCACAACCTACGGCGTTAATTCTCGGTATTTAGGACAACATCGGCAGTTAGCGGGGTGCCCCCCATTCCGACATACTACACACTTTTAAAGGGTTTTGTCCCCACCCTTTCTTTACCCAAAGAGCAATCCTCTGCATTATGATCTTGACCGCATTTCACGCAACGATGCTGAATTTCACAGTTCGCCGCTGAATGCCCAAACCTTTGGCAACGGCCGCATTGAAGAATGTTTATGCCTTTTTTTAGTTTGTCGCATGTTACACACTGGTGGTCCATGATTGTAATTTTCCGTAGACTATCAATTTTACTATTTGGGGTTAACTGTACCAGAAAGAATGGTAGCTTCCGGTTCTCCCGTTTAGCCCTAGCTGTGGTGAACGGCTTGACCATATTAAATCAAGATCATCCTACTTTAGCTCTCGCAGCATTTACAAAAGACTCTCCGGTTCAGTTTTGAGGGTCGACGCCCTTTAATAGAACTGTAGTATTTTTAAGTTCTTTCGGCGTGCAAGAAATTAATTCCGTCGTGGCTCTTTTCAAAACAATTTTAATTTTAATATGGTCACCAACGTTATATGTTTGAAGGGTGGAAAAGAGGAGAAAGCGAAGTTATTGCTGACAGCCCTTTCCATTGAGCAGAAGGGACACAAACCAGTTGGGCATTCAAGGAGTTTTTTAATCGCTCTGTCGTTGTAAGCATTCTTCGCGGTATCAAACATCTAGTTGCACGCATTTCTGATTCTAACAAAATGCGTTCTGTTAACATCGGGGTGGGATTTGAGCGCCATAGTTTAAAAGCTCTATTTTTTGCTGCTGAATTTTGCTCACATTGTTTTATCAAACCTAGGTTTATAAGATGAATTTCGTCTAATGGAATGCGGAATATTAATCTCCATCCCGACCAGAACAATCTCTGTGACCGATTCCGCGCTTGCGATCACATCGGAGACTCCAAAGCACATATGCGACCACGGAAAGGATACGGAAATAGTGCAAATCGTCCCAGTTAGCAGCCCCACACCTCCATACATGGCGAAGCTGCTTAAATCGGTTATTCGCTTGAAAGGCATGTGGTTGTGCGACCGATACCAAGCAATGATCTGAGTTTTCTAGTGTCGTAGCAACTTCCACGGTATAAATGCTCGGCTCGGATGTCAAAAACAGATCCAGTGTGTTCGCATAATCACCTCGGGTATCCAGCAGTCGCGTAGGTTCGTCACGAGTTGAGTCAAATTGCGGCTAACAGCGAACATATCCGCTAGTCCCCCAGCCTAGTCGGTTCTGTTAGAATGTACGAACAATCCGGAGTTGTGTACATTAAAATGGCCAAGAACGACAATTTCAGAAGCCGGGTGGTTGACATGTATCCAGTCGAGAGTACGTGAAAGATGTTCGAAAAATATCGTAGGTCCATCATCATTCGGCGAGCGGTATAGACAACAAAGAAATTTAACAGGATTCCTCAGCACGACCTGGAACCGTATGGTGTCTAATTTACTGGGTTTTTTACCTCTACCCGTTGGCAAGCCAGATCGGAGCTCTTGAGGACACAGACTTCGCCCTTTAAACGGAATCTCAGATGTAAAGCGTATCTTGAGCAAAGAAGATATGTCGAATCAGTTGACGAATCGACCTGGGTCTCAGCTTGAGCAAAGGTAGCAGGTTTCGCTGTTTGCGAATATTGATGGACGACGTTTACATTGGTATTGATGAAACCAATGTCTCTGCTGTTGCAAAATGGCGTCATCAGTCGAACATCGACAGCATTTCTAGAACGAACTCGATTACACGATAATGAATTTCTTAATGGTCGGCCATTTATCAGAATACTTGCATGATATTCCTCCTGACATAGTCTCCCCCAGGAGATCCGAATGGGAAACTAGTTTACCTCAGGAATCCTTTATCTCAGAAGGTACCATCATGAATTATCTTCGTGTCAGTCTGGGTCATGAGCCATACATTCGAAACATAGTCGAAGATTTCGCCCGACGATATCGCGGAATGTACAGCGTGACGGGTTGGTATCTCACCTTGGACCGACTACCAGCTAAACCAACCTTTTCTCAAACTGGTCCATCGGCCAAGCTCCGAAAGATGGCAAGGGTTTTGTCCCGACCGTTTCACGGAGCATTTAGCTTGATGGAGTGGTATTTCACCGTGCGACAGGGCGGTGACACCCCACCTACCACTCGGCCCTTAGTCGTCTCTTACGACAAGCCGACCTAGCTGTGAGTATATTATAACGCCCTACTCACAAGGCAGGGTGATATATAGATAATATTAGCCTTTTCAATATCTCAACCGAAAGTCCTGTGTTTCTGTGGATGTTCAACATCCCTGCCGATGTGGAGGATCCTGGTGGTTGCGACAGCTTTAATGTGTCGGTAACAGTAAACCACACATTCCAATTCAGACCTTTTCCATACCATTTACTTTATTGCATTAAATCTCAAAGGGTGTTATAAGATAGACAGCTTAATATCTCAGTTTATGAAAAATAAAAGTTGGTTTCATATAAATAAAGATAACACTGTAAAACCTGTAACAGTAACATTATGAGAAAAAAGGTAAAATGTATCATAGCAAATAGTATATATACCAAGCGTTACGTCCATGTGGATATTCCATGGTTGTTTTCCATATCTATCCGAGGTAAGCATATAAGCCGAAAATATGGATTCTGAGCAGTGATATTTGCATAACGACTTAATCAGTACCTGTTCAAGTTATCCACTAAAAATCAATGGTCACCTGTGATATTTGCCCGTATGCACCAATAAATTATCAGCGTATATGAATGCGTCGTCGCCATACTACCCACTGCATGTAAATATCAAGTAAAGCGAATTGACTATCTCCTCTTAGGATAATGTGTTTTTAATGAAAATTGTTTTTGAACCAACATATGTATCAGTTCAAAACTGGTTGACCACATTTATTCATCTCCAGCATTGAAGCAAGCAAATTGATAATTGGGGCGTGTATTTTCTGAGATATGTTATGTATGCGATATGCTCAAATATTATCAACCCCCCACCCATCACAATGTACAAATTATACAATTAAAATAAAGCACAAGTACTAATATTAACACGAACATCCACAGAAAGACCACTAATCCCATGTTCTTAAATCCTTTGCGTCACATCAAACAAAACATTTCTAAAGGACTTCGAATCCCTTAACATCCCCGTTTAAACATGTAATTTCATAATATGCTCATATTATTTTTTCCCCAACCTTGAATAGAACTAGTTTTTTAATTATAAGTTCCTTTAGAATGAGTTGGCGACTCGTAAATTCTCTTAGATTAATTCGTACTTACCAGAGGAGTATTGTCCACCATCGCATTAATTTTAATTACAGTAAACCAAACCGTTGGCAGGACCACAGCAGTCTAGTATAGCATCAAGGATAATTTGCATAATAACGCAATTTCGCTGGGGGCCCCACAGTGTACCACGCAGTGCGCCTTTCCTCTTTTCATCTGCGTGGAAACTATTGCCTTGGAAGGAACACATCTGCCACTCGCCGCTGCATTATGTGCATAAATTGGAAAAATTTTAGAGATGCGTTTTGTGCTTTTTATTATTATTATGGTTTTTAGCGGTTTTTTAAAAATATATATTATGTAAAGCAAGGAGGTATCATTGGCCTTAAGCAAGCGAACTTGTGAGGAACGCTAAAGTTTCTTAATTTAAGTTTGAAATTAATTCACACTTCTGCTGTTTGGGACACCATTATAGATGCAGGTTTCGATATTAAGGAAGTTTATTCTTCATTGCAGTCTCTTCCTCGTTCATTTTTGTCCCTTTTTTTGGACGGAATGTGGAAAATGGCTGCGAAGATGACACGCCAATCAAAGGAAGTTGTCAAGAGATGAATCTAGTTTTTGCGATATCTAGAATAACCGACAATTGGCGATGCTGAAACTTGTCGCAAAACTTCCATGGATGACATCGAAAAATTGCCCAGAACGACATGTCTATTAGCTTATCTCCACCGTTGATATCAGAGAATTAGTTTCGGGTTTGTTCGAAAAATTTAGACATTTGGGTGTCTAGGATCACCCTGTATGTAGCACAGATCAAAATATAGATACTATCAAAGTAAGCTTAGATTTTCAAATAGTTTTAGGTCTGATTCGAAAGGCAGAAAATAATAGTATTGAAATAGAGGATTAACTAGTGAGAGCAAAATGTACATTTCGAACTGGAAATCAGAGCCATGAGGATTGCAATGCGTTGTTCACGGATGTTCAGACGAAATGTAGCCAATATTTGTTGATGTAAAAAATTTTGATATGATGAGACGTTTTGTGCGTTCGATAACGATCCTTTTTTTGCTTGGAAATATCATATATTCTGTGCTCGCTACAATGAAGTCAATGCGAGCGGCATTCCCGCATTGTGGGTCTTCGTCCAATTCCTGATTCAGGGAGTGACGTTGATGCGTTATCCGGCTGATAGTTTGGAGGAATCATCAAAATATAGTGTCGAGGAGACTGAATATTATTGCTGTTACCTTTGACTGGTATAGTTTCCTCGGAATCCGTGTGAATGACACTCCCTCGTGGTAGGTTGAATTTACTTCGTTTTTAATCACTTTGCCTAAATATGTATATTGTAGTGCTCTAAAAAGCCCTACCACCTTTTTCCCCATCCATACATCCTAATGCCAGAAATCCTACACCAAACATTAAATCCTATCAAAATCCTGAAAAACCAAAACTAAATCCAAAATTCGCAATAAACGAATCAAAATATTCGTTTATCGCTTTGCATTTGCCCCCACGGCATAATTTAATCAAAAAACCAACACTAAAATCAAAATTCGCAATAAACGAATCAAATATTCGTTTATAGCTTTGCATTTGCCCCACGGCATAATCTCAATTCAAAATCCAGAAATACATTTCAATCTGGTTATTTCCCTAGAAAATTAAACAAACCAAATCCATGGCAAATCACACCAGATGTTCGAATTTGCCACAAGCAAACAATATCCAAATTATTATTATTTATTGGCCTGTAGGAACCCAGAAGTTCATGACCTCACCGACTCGGCGTCTCCAACGTTCCCTGTCCTGGGCACTCTCCTTCCACGCTTGACCATTCGATCCGATCTCCTCAAGGCCAAACCTAACATTGTCCTCCCATCTCCGTCGCGGCCGTCCTATCGGCCTCTTTCCCGTTTGTCTACCGTCAAGAATTCTATGCTCGGTCCTATCGTTCCCCATTCGAGCCACGTGTCCGGCCCATCTTAATCTTCGCGACTTGATTACTCTCACTATTGTAGGTTTGCGATATAGCTCTTCCAATTCGTGGTTATGGAGTTTCCTCCATTGTCCTGCCTCCTCACAGTTTTTACTTACAGTTTCTAGATTATCGCCCAGAACGGCGATGTCATCCGCATATGCGAGCACTTGTGTAACCCCGTTCAGGGATGCTCCGGCCATGTTGTCGTCTTGTACCTTTCTGATGACATACTCGAGCACAAGGTTAAAAAGACATGGTGATAGACCATCTCCCTGCTTTAGTCCGTCCCGGATTTCAAATGGTTCTGAGAGGTGGTTTTCTATTCTAACTCGACCTTTGTTTTCGTTCATGCAAATTTAAATGAGGGCGGCATATTTTTTTGGGACTCCCAGCTCAACTAGAATATGGTAGAGTCTCTGCCTTGCGACTGAGTCGTAGGCTTTTTTGAAGTCAACGAACAGTTGGTGAACCGTCTCTCCGTATTCCCACTTCTTTTCCAGCAGTTGTCTTAGTGTGAACATTTGGTCGCTTGTTGACCGGTTCCTACGGAATCCACATTGGTAGTCTCCCAGTATATCTTCTGCGTACGGTGTGGTTCTCGCCAGAATAACATTTGTTAATATTTTGTATGCGGTTGGGAGCAATGATAGCCCTCTGTAATTTTCGCAGTCAAATCTGTCGCCTTTTTTGAAAATGGGGATGACTATTGAGGTTTTCCATTCTTCCGGAGTGACTTCCTTATCCCATATTGTTTGGATGAGCTGGTGGATCTTTCGAGCGGTTGCTTCTCCTCCATGCTTCACAAGCTCTGCCGGTATGGAGTCGACTCCGGGAGCCTTGTTGTTTTTCAATCGATTTATTGCGTCTACAACTTCGTTGAGAGACGGCTCTGGGATCTGAGGCTCGGCTGTATGTACGCTTGGTGCATTTATCTGTGGTTGATGGGTGTGCACATTGAGCAGGTTTTCAAAGTACTGCTTCCATCTTGTCACGATATTGTTTGTTTCTGTGACCAGACAGCCGTTTGCGTCTCGAACTATTTTGACTCTCCCTCGGTAGCCATTTCTAATTGAATTTATGCCGACATACACACCTCTGATGTTCTTTGCCCCAGAATTTTCTAGGATTTTTTCGATCCGAGTCTTCTCCCATTCGCGTTTTTTGCGTTTGAAGAGTTCCATTGTCTCTCTCCGAATTGTGGTGTATCTTTCTGCTTTGACTTCATCATATCTTTCTAAGTGGATCACTCTGAGGCGTTTACGTTCTTCGATCTTCGCCCCGCACTCATCGTCAAACCAAGGTTTGGACTTAATTGTTTTCTTAAATCCTAATACCTTTTGGGCTGTTAGTTTGATTGTGTCTCTGATCGATGTCCATTTAGTGTCCACGCTATTAGCTTCCTCTTCCTCACTGCTCACATTCTCTAGAATGCTAAATCTATTCGTTAGTTCGTTTTGATATTCAGCCCTTTTGCGTAGGTCTTTCAGTTTATCCGTATCGAACTTTTTGCTTGTCTCCCGTGACTGCGCATGTGGGATTGCTGCGAGGCGACTCCTGATTTTGCCCATCACCAGCAGATGATCGGAGTCGCAATCTGCTCCTCTATATGATCTTACGTCAAGGATATTCGAGTGGTGTCTTTTGTCTATGAGGAAGTGGTCTATTTGGTTACGCGTTACGCCGTCGGGTGATATCCATGTGGCTTTATGAATTTCCTTGTGCTTGAACATCGTGCTTTTTACTAACAGATCTTTTGACGCTGCGAACGTGATAATTCGAATTCCATTATCATTTGACACGTCGTGTAGGCTTTCTTTACCTATAGTTGGTTGGAAGATATCTTCCTTTCCAATTTTCGCATTGAGGTCCCCGAGGATGATTTTAACATCGAATGATGAGATCCCATGAAATACATCCTCTAGGGTCTCGTAGAACGTGTCCTTCGTTTCTTCGTCCGCAGATTCTGTTGGTGCGTGTACGTTTATAAATACATAATTGTACCATCGGCGCTGTATTTTTAGCACAGACATTCGGTCATTAAACCTGGATACCAAAGTATAAAATCACACTATCATCAGCTAGCTTACATAGACTTAGCTTTTCTAGAATTAGGGTAGTATAAGATTTAAGTTAAGTCAGGTTAAGTGCTTTTACATAAAATAAAAAAAAATAAAAAAAAAAAAAAAAAAAGTAGGTAAGTTAAGTAAGTTAAATTTTAAGAAAAAAAAAAACAAAAAAAAATTGACGAAGTTTTTCAAATTTTTCTTTGTCTCAAATAATTATAAGTATTGCCACAAAGTTCTGTCGCCGAAAGGCAAATTATACAAATATTAAGTAATGTTTAGCTTAGAGCGTCTGCGAAGGACCAGTAAGTTATTATATAAGATATTTAAGCTAGAATTTAAGCATTTTTTGTCTAGCCTTTAATTTAGAAACTAAGAATATAGAAAGAAAATAAAAAAAAAAATATTTACATTCGGTCATTAATAAATTTCACATGTTTTACATGGGGCGTAATCTTCTTGCTTATGGTGAAGCCGGTTCGGAGGTTATGTGTATCGGTACCTCCACACACCAGTGTAAATCCGTTGGATTCGATTACTTGATGTGGGAGTCGGACTTCTTGAAGTGCGACTATGTCCATTTTATATTGTTTCGTGTTTTCTACGACCGTCTGTATCGCGCCTGGTTTATATAACGTTCGAACATTCCACGTGCCGACGCGTATATCCCGCTTTTTACGTTTTTCCCTACGTCTTCTTTTTGCCGAGTCGGTGTTTTCCTGATGATTTTTTTTCTTATGGTAGTGTCGGCTCATCACACCTACGCCTACCGGGTTTTTTGTGAGATTGCGTTTTGTGTAAGCAATACCCAAAATCCTATCAAAATCCTGACAAACCAAAACTAAATCCAAAATTCGCAATAAACGAATCAAAATATTCGTTTATCGCTTTGCATTTTCCCCCGACGGCATAATTTAATCAAAAACCCTAAACTAAAATCAAAATTCGCATTAAACGAATCAAATATTCGTTTATAGCTTTGCATTTGCCCCACGGCATAATCTCAATTCAAAATCCAGAAATACATTTCAATTTGGTAATTTCCCTAGAAAATTAAACAAACCAAATCCATGGCAAATCACACCAGATGTTCGAATTTGCCACAAGCAAACAATACCCAAATACCATTTCAAATCCTCATATGCAAATAGGTTGATGAAGATTCAGAAAACTGAATCTTATCTAAAACAAACATTGAGCATCGCATGAAATGTATTGAAAATCGAGATTGTTGCACGAAAATGTGTATCTTTGGGATACAATTTTCGATTCATTTTCCTTTATAAAGGAATAGTATAGTGATCTCCGCGCAGCAGTCTAAATTCGTCTTTTGTCCCTGGAGGAAGTACCCCAGGTTAATCTTCGAGGAAGTAAATAAAACCCATTCCAAAAAGAAACAAGACGCGTTTTCATTTTATGGACGACGAATAGCTAAGCATCACCTGGCCCCACGGAAGACCAAGTGAAGACTAAGGACGAAGGCCAAATCCAAGGACGTTGCTCTTCCCTTTGAACTCAGAGGAAGCACGGCAACGAACCCTGTTGTGGGCCAGGTTTTCAGAAGCTATTTTAAGAGATCACTTAGTCCTCTTAAGGACTAAGAAACACGCTTCCTGAAACCAAGAACACAACAATAGCCTTGGTCAATTATCGAAAGCACCCTGGTTGGCTCTTCAAGTAAAATGTGTCTCGTTTTTTATTTCTCATGTTTATTGATTTATTTGCACAAACTGCTTTAAATGTCTTCTTACAATAACTTTTGTCAATCTATGTTACGGATCTTTTTATTTAACACGGTATATTTTTTTCTTTTTTGACGAACTCTTTAAATATCTTCTTACAAATAGTATTTTTCATTATATGTAGATGTAGACGATCTGTTTATGTTAACACCACTTACGAAAAGTTTCGCGCCGATAAGTTTAAAACACCACAACTGCTTTTTTTTTTAGTACGATACACCAGAATTTAAATATCTGGGATCGATACTGACGGCCAGTAACGAAATGTAGAAGGAAATTAACAAAAGACTACACTCCGGCACGCAGTCAGTAAACTGCTGAAATCCAAACTGCTATCACGTAACATAAAGCTCCGTGTCTATAGAACCATAATCATGCCGATTGTTCTATGCGGATGCGAAACATGGGCTCTCACAAAACGGGAAGAAAACAAATTCAGCGTATTCCAGAATAAAGTTTTAAGGGGTATCTTTGGAGGTAAATATGAAGAGGAGGCAAGACAATGGAGGAAACTCCACAACCACGAACTGGAAGAGCTTGTGGCGGTTCCCCCAAACCCCACTGACTTTCTGCTAATGCAATCGCGTTAAGCACCTGTAAATGCTTCACGCAACAATATTCACCACATGTATCTACCTAAAAGGTCCTGGAAGAGAATTCTTACCTGCATTTATTTACTGGAATTCAAAATTCCTCTTAAGAATTCTGTTCCAAACAGCATATCCCTGAAAAGAAAACTTATCGGTTCACATATCATGTAACCATCCCAACCAGGGATAATGATCATTGCGTCGCCTATTACCAGCTTCACCATGTGTACAACAAATCCATTTTTATACACGTTGGCTGGCGACCTACACCCAAAGAACCAAAACGAATATACGCATCTCGCGTCTCTTGGCACCAATTAAATCCTACAGCATAGGCAAATGCAAATAGGTATGGTATACTTACCCTTGGCAGCGATGCAATAAACACCAATCCCCCGTAAGTAAGCTAGAATCAATTAGCTCCATGTGCATGGGCATTGCGGCTATCGTTACAGCTGCAATGCATAGCTTAGACAATGATCTACCCGATCCATTTGTCTTCTTATATTTCGGGATCTGCTTCTCAGCGGTATATGCAAACACAGATCCAATTAGCATCCGACGAGTTTCGGTTTTGTTTGCTTTACCGAACTCTCATCCCATGAATGCACGTATACCCTTTCTTTGTTTCAGATTTGTTTCCATGGCCTTGTGTATAAAAAAAACCAATGTGATCTTCATTCACACAAACATGTGCACCGTTGTAGATCTTCGCTAGGAGATCAGGTTACTTTCGCCCAAAGAGAGACTTTACGTTTCTCTGGGAAGAGAAAGTACACCCTTAAAGTAGGAGAGCCAGTTTCACTGGCAGAATTTCCTTAGCCATCGAACTAAATTATAGAGTCTTATTACAACCACCGTTCGCGACGGTCGCGTCATCAGTGCACCGAGTGCACCGGTACGGTGCGAGGCACAAAGGCCGTATCCCTTTGCAGAGTCGATCGGGGTTCCTTTCTCTTAAGTTAGTCGGTAAATAATTATAAACTCCTTTCGTTCCGTTTAATGTAAATATATTCATTGTCCTAAGATTTACATTAGTGAATAAAAATTACTTTTGTCAATCGTTTTGCAATTAAAGTGAAATAAAAGAACATTTAGTTACGGAAGTCCTACTGTGTGTTTTCTTTGACTTGCTCCGTGTGTTTCGAAGTTTTCTTTTGGTGCTCGGTGGAACATTCTCTTAGTGAGCGAGTGGGTTGGTGGTAGAAGTCTCGCCTGCTGTCGTCGCGACCACCTACCCCACAAGCTATACTGCAAACCTACAATAGTAAGAGTAATCAAGTCGCGAAGATTAAGATGGGCCGGACATGTAACGCCAATGGGCAACGACTGGACCGTGCGTAAAATTCTTGACGGTAGACCAACGGGAAAGAGACCGGTAGGACGGCCGCTACGGAGATGGGAGAACAATGTTAGATTTGACCTTGAGGAGATCAGATCATGGGTGAATCTATTGCAGCTGGGTAAATAGCCGTGTTGCTATTATGCTGGTGATGCTAAAGCAATTTAGGTATACGATAGGTGGTCGTTTACCGTATCTTCCTGAACGAAAAGGGATCGAATTTGTATGCATGTTTACATGCGAAGGAATTAAGTTTATGGCACTAGACGCTAGATGCGTGTATTTGCTTTTTGACAAAGGTCTGCACGATATGTGCATGTGGGGAGATTAGGGTGCACATGAGGGACAAAATTGCTGGGCAAACAATGGTGCCGGAATGGTTTTCCTGCGAATTCTAGTGATGCATTGGATTATGAATGCTAAGAATTCTTTGTTGGGAACATTTTTGCCGATGCGTTGATGCATGGAAAAAGGCCCTTGTTGATGCAATTCTTTTTAGGAATTTTAGGTAATGCTTAAGGAAATATTTTCACATGCCAATGCGATTGCATTGGCGGGAGACAATGGGAGTTCGGTTGCGGATATGGGGGGTTTTTCATGTAAGTGGACCGACAGCCCCATTTGTGGTCAACGATATCAAAAAATAATGTTTGTATACATATTCGCATCTTTTCCCCATATCATATTACGTGAGCCATTCCCCCGTGAATCGTCTGTCTTGGAATCCGTATTAGTAATTAGTGAGGAATCTGTAGTATTCTAAATATTTAAGTAACTCAGAATTGATGTGTGTCAATCATCATCGAACACATTACCAGTACGCCAATTGGTCGGTAATTTTGTGGGACGCTTTATTTCCCTTTCTTTGGAATAGGTTGAAAGCTGACGGCTTCTGAATTGGTAGAAGAGGTTTTCTCTTCATTAGATATGCGAAAGAACCAATAATATTTCTGTAGAACAGTTTTTAGAGACTATTCCTATTATTGTCTGGTTCAGTTACCTGCTTAGAGTCGAATTTAATGAGGTTGAATCGAACACCACGTGGACAACACCTTACATCCGGCATCAAAGATTATAGTAACGGAATCACAAGTAGCTTTAAAAGGAATAAATTGGCAGAAAGTATAACTTTATCTCTTGAGTTCGTTACTAGTGACATTTACCATTGGCTAGAAGGGATGGGGTAAGTGGGTTACTCAAATAATTTGTTCTTCAATATGTCGATATAAGCTTTGATTGTGGTATCAGTCGTTTCGTTGCCAACGTTTCTGATTCTGAAAAAATCGCTCTCTTTATCTTTGTGGAAACAGACTACCATTTTTTAAAAACCCTATTCTTAACTGTTAAATTGTTTGTTCACATTTTTCATCAAACCAATGGTTTTTGGGTGAAGTTCGTTCGATACGATCTGAAATTTGAAGTTCTGTACTCAGATGAATAATACAATGAGTTTAAACGCCCAACTGCTTTGATAACATGAAATCACGTCGTCAAAAACGCCAAAATTATTATATGGGATTCAATGATACATGTTTTTTATCTCCCAAAAAAGTACCAACCTTCAACCCTACATAATTTACACTGGTATTCAGAAGAAATCCTCCTCGATAGTATAGTGGGTAGTATCACCGCCTGTCACGCGGGAGACCGGGGTTCGATTCCCCGTCGGGGAGCCTCTGGCGCAAGACTAATGACCTTGCCCGGAATAACAAATTATCATGGACAATGTAACAAGCCTCAGGACTTGCTAAATAAGGCCAAGACCGGTTCCCAGTTGTAGTGCCGATGATGATGATGATTCACAAGAAAAGAAATAATTTTATGGCCATGCTCTCTCTTGTTACCAGCCTTTAGCAGTAGGAATTAAAGTGTACCCACGGTTTGCATTGCTTGTTGTTAAAAGGTGACTAATAGTTTCGTTCCCATTACTACACAAACATATATAGAGATGTTAAATCTCCTATCTTGGTAGGTGATTCTACTACATGCTATGAAAACGTTAGAAGGAAGGCAGAAGACCAGATCAGACCAACAGATGCGTGGAAACGAAGATATTTCCGCCCACTACTAAAGATATGGATTATTACGTTCAATGCTATGATATACGACTCTAATGTTTTGTTTCGATTCGCTTTTGTGCTGTGTTTTTCACTACAGCGGCCACATCGCCACAGAATTTTCGCAATGCCACACTTTATTTCTCAAGAGCCGCTGGTATGACTTTTACGCAGTCTAGTCACTTTAAATGCCTTAACTAACCCTAGTTAGAGATAATCTTAAAACTAACACTATATATTGCATTTGATTGTTTAAATGCACCGTCGAAGTTGTTCTCTTTGGATTAAATTCATGCGCTAAGCAGAAAACTCGTAATTAAGGAACAGTTTTGTTTATTACTCTCGTTAGGGGGCATTGAATTGCAAGTGCTGTTCGAAGTGTTCGGTCTCTAAACGAATTCTATCTAACTGAATAAAATTTCACGTATCCTTACTCAAGCTGAATCTAAATGGGGGATCTCATGTAACTGCTGCTGGAAAACAAAGTCAATTGCAATGCAACCAACTATCTAAGGCGTAACGATCCCCTCAATCTTACTAATGGCTTCTCCTTACATAAGATTTTTACAAAAACTGAATTGAAGTAAGGTACGGAGCAGCTAACTGGAGCATCCATACCGTGACTAGCATCCGATTAAAACACAGAGCGCACCCTGTCCAGCAGTTGATTACATCTAATTCAATTAATTTAGACAGAAACGAGTTTTTTCTACAAGCTTGAGTTTAATTCTAACCATGGTCTAAAGATAATAACGAATCTCAAGTGCTCGAATCAAGGGGAGGGTGAGATACATCCGAAAGAAGTTGAAAATCGAAATCAAAATCAAAAGTCAATATATGTACGTATAATGAATCTTTCCGCATGAAAGTGTTCTCATCATAAAAACTATCTTATCCCTTTAATATCCCAGTCTTCATAGGAGCAACCTTCTGTCCCCCTGCCGCTCCTACATGACTTTGTGCCTGTTAAACTTTTCTCTTTTCCCCACTTCCACAATCACTTTGTCTTTCAGCCGCTTTCATTCCAACTGCAAGGACACTACATACATATGAACGAGAGATTCAGACAACAGCTAGTCGTTGGATGTTTCATCCTGTTCGATTTCCTAGCATTCGTATATCTGTTGTCGTATCTAGCCGACGTCGTTTTTCATTCCCAGCTACATGATCATCGCGTTGGTAAGTGCTCGACTGCACTGCGATTGTCTTTAGGTATATGGCATAAGGATGTCTTCAGATTTGTCATTATTATCGAAATTCAATTGAAAATCTCATCCCCTTATCTACTCGGCACCCGATTGCTTCCCCGATAGAGCTGGCTAAGAACATGATGGCTACATTTCGTCTTTGGCGAATGGAGGTTATATTTTTATACATATATTCATACAAATCGTCTATAAAGCTCAAGCTAGGGCTGGGTTATAGTTGTATAGCTAAGGCAGAGCACTCAGGACTGAAAAACACTCTCAATATGTATCTGGTGAAGATTTCTATCCTCGAACACTTTATATGCTCCACTTGTAGTTCTCCTTGTGTCCTTGTTGAAAATCAATTTCGTTCATTGTCTGAAGTACGCTAGATGATTTTGGATTTAATCTTTTTCCCTTTTTTTTCGTCTATTCTCTTTTCCAGTTTGGGTTTTCCGTTACCCGTTCTAGCCGAAAGAATGCCGACTCTATGAAATAAATGAGATGAGCAAGAAGAGACCGGTGTGGGTGGCATCCTTTTGAAGGAGAAACGCCTTTAATCTTTCCTTCAATCGACTCTCGAAAAGGAACAAATCTGTGTAAATGAATTGTTGAATTCCTGTTGCAATATTTTATGTATGCACGAAGGCTTCAGAAGGAGTATGAGTGAAATTCGATTCGAACACACCACTAGAATGCAGATGGTGAAGATTGAAGGCCCTCCATTGCTGATTTGATTTATCACGGCGATCGAACAATGCCAGGCAATAAAATTAGACCCGTCGCCTCTATTGAATAAAACATGTAACGTCTTTTGGAGGAACACCTAAAACGGCTTAGACTCTGTGTAGCATTATCTAACCAATAATGTGCCATCACAAAACGAACACGTAAAATAGTCAGCAAAAGAGAATGTGATGTTTACCACAATCTGTTGGATAATAAATAGCAATTTTCTACTACATGAAGGAAATATTATTATTGATGGGGTTTACCTCAAAGAAAAGAGCTGCGTCTTTCTCAATTTATTTTTCAGTTTAGCTTGCTTTTTTAAATCACCTTGCAACTTAAAGGGGATATTAACGCCAATATATTGATTGCCAATAACGATGTCACGGAAATTTCTGTCAATGCAAAAACTAAAATTGTTCTGCTTTAATCTAGATAAATGTTTGCAGTATGATCCACTTCTACCACAAGTGGTTGTTACGCATTCTTATTATGTGATGTGCAAACCGCAGCAGATGCAAATTCATCCAACAAATAACAATCAAAGCTACCGGACGGTAGGGTTCTATTGCAAAGGCGTGGCAACCCATATCAATTGACTCCGTTGATATTATAAATTGTCTTACATTCAGGGATTGTTAGTAACATTTAATACAGATGACAAAGAACAATTCTTTCTTTCCATAGGAATATGCACTTCTTCAGTTTGTTACAGTCTGCCCTTTTCTCATTAAAAACAAAAAGTTCGCCGGAACATAGATTCTGCCCTGCAGAAACACACGAATACGCAAATCACACCAACAACAGCACTAAAAGGAAAATCGAATATGAAATAATGAGAGGCGCATACTTTACCAATTAACAAATCATTCCACATCAGAAAATAGCTGTCGAGAATAATATGCCATCTCCTGTACGCGCAAGGAGCGGATGCGTTGACACTTTTATTCTATCTCCAGCTGTGATTTTAACCGTCGTAGCCTTGGTTCGGATCGTATTCCCTTCGCTATTGTTGCGAAACGATGCAGTAGTACTAAATTCAAGTCTTGGGTGTCTTGTTTAGCCCATGCTGTGAATAAATCATTGGATGTAACCACTAGCAAAAATGAGGAGGATATTAGGACTGGGTCAAGTAACGAATCTGCTTTCCGTATAATTAACCCTTATGTCAATGACCGGGTACCCGGGTACCCATTTCGATTTTTTAAAATGTCAATTTGAAAGTAAAAAAAAAATTTTTTTTCATTGAAATTTCGTAATTATCATTCAGAAACGTTTGAATGGAGATGATCTAAGACATGGGGCCGAAATTCGTCGACTAGGCCGAGCAATCGTGAAATTGCGACGAAATGATTTACTGTCGGTAAAGTTGGTCATTGACATAAGGCTTAATCTGATGTTCCCGGGGTATCCTTATTATCACCCACTCTATCATTATAACCAATCTCTTGCCCATTACTTGTAATCCCATTCACTCGGTTGTGGCGATTCCGATGATTCACGAACACGCAACAATAATGAACAAAAAAATTATCAGTTTCGTATAATACCACAACATTATTCTGGCAACCACAGCTTATGTAGCGAATTGAGACATCCTGGCAAATATGCGTCCATGATCTTATGGGCCGGTCCTTGGGCTCTAACCTTTTCACATCAAGTTATTACAATCTCAAAAACACAATTATAGATGCTTGAGCTTCTCGCACTCATACGAAACTGCGGCAGACCATGTTCAGTTTTTGAATTCTGATCTCAATTAAATATGTCATTGGGGAATTTCTGATACATTAGAATTCAATGTCTTTAAAACTTAACACTAACTTCTGGCGTCAATGTAAGCCTAATGGCACTTGCATTGTCGAAACCAATGAGCTATCAATTCTTGCCCATCGAAGTGAATCGATCGTTAATTAGAACGATATCACATGTGACGCGGTAAAAAATATGTATTCTGTTATTAATCTAACTTGGGACTCCATACCACCTCTCCAAAGACCTTCCCTCGATGAAGGCAATCAGAGGATGCGTATCAGATCATGTTGAAAGTTAACCTCAGATATACGCAAAACCAGAGAAAAATTTTCTTTTGGCGAAGAGCCTATTTATGTGTTATCTCGTCAATATAATTTCCACACATTAAAAACCAATATACACCGATACCCGCTATTATGGATGGACGGTATCTATTCGACTATTTTTTACACTAACACGCCCACAAAAGTGAATATTGAAGTACCCTTAAACGTCGGAGCATAGTGCGAGGGAATAAGATATAATGGATAAGGAATGGGCATTGCAACGTCGAAGAAACGCATGATGGGGCAGGGCATTGCACATTCGTATGGTTCAGTTATAGAATGACTCCGCATGTTTATTTATTTAGTTATGTACCTGAAGTTGACTTGTGCCGGTTCCGCCAAACCACACGGTTCACTTATCTAAAAAAAAACCCATAACTTCCATTCAATCACATAATTTCGCTAATGCAATCGCATTAGCACCTTAAATGCTTTACGCATCTAGGATTATCTAAGGTATAATCTAAAAAGCTTCAGTAAAAGAATTCTTACCTTTTCTTCGCATACAATTCTTGTAAGAGTTCTTTCTTACCTTATCATAAATTCCCTGTAATAAAATTCATCGGTTCGCATATCATACGACCGCATATCAGGGAATCTTACCCTTGAGTTGGCTAATCCCACCATCAATATGTGTACATAAAAACGATCTATGCACACATCGGCTGTCGACCCGTTTAGCCAGCGATAAATAGTCCAATACCAGCTGCATTTAATTAGCACCATCCACGCTGAGACTATTTCACTAACTCCCACCATGAGTAAACAAAAGACCGCTGTCCTTCATCAGGCATTCTGGCGATACGCAAACAATTCAATCATTCGAGTATCCCAAATGCACATACCATCTAATGAGTTGCAACTTGTTTACTCAGTTGAACTCTCAGGTCATAAATTCGTTTTATCCTACATAGTTTTGGGTTCGTTTCCCAGTAACCTTTTCACATAAACAAAGATTTCCACGATCCCTTTTTCCTTTCTTTGTTTCAGGTTCATTCCCATGGCCTTGTGTATGAAAAAAACCAATGTGATCTTCACTCACACATACACATACCTTGCCAGGTCTTTCTTCCTTGTTTTCACCACGAGAGAAACACTTTCCCTCTCGGGAAAACTCAAACCAAAACTATTGAATATCGTGGAGTCTTAATTCAACCGCCAGGCAGGAGAGTGGTCTCCATCCCCCGTGGCGTGCGCACGTAAGTGCGTACGCGAGTTCATATATACTAAGTCGGGGTTAAATAATCAGTGGATAGAGTCGAGTGTGGTTTAAGAAAGCGCGTTCCGAATTATATGCAGGATTTGCATTTGTGGTTTGATACATCTTTCGTGTTAATACCTTAGGTTGAAATTTACTAAATAATCTATTACCAAAATCCTTCTATTAACCTAATGTGCAAAATAACCCTAAGTAAGAACGAAACAAATTGCAGTGAAAATAATAACGAACAATTTTACATTAAACAGTATACAGCGTGTTTTACTTCCCTTTATTGGTGCGTATCTTGTGGCGGAGTTTTACTCCTTATGTCGATGAACGCCGTTTACTTTCCAGCGGAACATTGATTAATTTATGATGGAGAAAGAAGTGAATCTAGTGCCCATGACTGGTACATACTTCTTCCCAACAGACTTTCCACGTGATCTGATGCGCTTTTTCACGTTGACGGATATCGCGGGAAAATATTTGGTGAGGCGAAACAATTCAGTTGAGCAACCACCATGACAGTACCTACAGAAAAGGGATAGCCATAACACGATGCCCCTATGTTCTATAAACGGAATTGAAAGACTTACGGCTGAGTTCCCACTAAGTTTTATTCGTCGTTTTTCCACCCTATCGAGCACTTTTAATGCGGTTTTGGGTGCTCCTGACCAAATATGTGAGCTAAACTCCATTTTGGGACCAATAGTGGCCACGTTGGATGGAGTAAATATATTTTGCATCTCTTAAGGGGTTATATCTATTGAGGTTACCGAAAACAACACTTTTTAAGAATCATTTTCTACGTTATTTATTAAGCATTTTAAAAACCATCTGAAGGGCTTATTCTACACATAATTGGGTATAAAAAACAATTTTATTTTAAGTACAAAATGGCGGCGTGGCCGCTAGTCAAGTCTATCTATCCATTTATTGGCCTATAGGAACCCGGAATTTTACGACCTCGCCGACTCGACTCCGGCATCGTTCCCTGTCCCGTGCACTCTTCATTTCATTTTCATTTTTAAATAATTTTTTTATTTTCTTTTTATATTCTTAGTTTCTAAATTACATGCTAGACAAAAAATGATTAAATTCTAGCTTAATTATCTTATATTATAACTTACTGGTCCTACGCCGGCGCTCTAAGCTAAACAGTACATAACTATTGTATAATTTGCCTTTCGGCGACAGAATTTTGTTTGTGGGAGTACTTTTAATTATTTAAATGACAAAGAAAAATTTTGAAAACTTTGTGCCGAAATTTTTTTTGTTTTTTTTTTTCTTAAAATGTAACGTACTTTTTTGTTCTTTTTTTTTTGTGATATAATTTTATTTTAAAAAAACAACTTAACTTAACTTAAATCTTATACTACCCTAATTCTAGAAAAGCTAAGTCTATGTAAGCTGGCTGATGATACTGGTTTTCAATACCGACTTTGGTATCCAGGTCTTTATATGCCATTCAACCACCAGCACTGTTGACGCTGTCCAATACTATCGTCCCGATCTCTGTGGGAGATAGCCCTACTGAAGCGCAAGAGCTCTTCTTCGGTGCGCGTTACTTCCCGGTCGTAGCACAATCGCCCGTCTACACATGATCTACTTACATGATAGATCAGCGGAAATCCGCATCTATGCTGTATAAGCCCTTTCATGTCCAAATCAAGGAACGCCTCTGGTGGAACAAAACCGTTGCGACGCACGTTCTCATAGTACAGGGTATTTGGATAATAAGCCCCGAAAATTAGGTCATTGGACGAGCTTATTGCTCTCGCAATATGTCCTCTGATTAATTTACACATACAATTATCCACCATATTTATGCAGGCTTCACTATACTCGTATAAAGTCTCAATTGAGTAGTACTTTTTGTATTCCGATTCCGGTGTTCGATATAATCTGAGACAGGTTCTCAGACACTTCCTTTCGAACACCCGAATCTTTTCCATCAAATTTGGACCTATGTTAAACCATACTGGACAACCATATATAAGCATTGGCCTGATTAGCGTCATGCAGCATATGACTCTTACCCTGCTGTCAAGTTGGCTACTGTGAAATAGCCTCCTTGTCATAGCAAAAGTTTTCTTCACTTTGAGCAAAGCAGCCTCTACATGTCTGTTGAAATACAGATATTGGTCTAGCCAGATGCCAAGGTATTTAACTAAACTCTTGGTTTCCAGTTTATCTCCATGCGGTCCCACGATAACTAGCTTTCGCCAGTGTTTCCTTGTGTCGTTCGTGGCTTTATATAATGGGGTTCCAAATAGGATGGCTTCACAATTCTGGAAGTTGATCTTCAGTTTCCAGTCATCGCAATAGCGCTGCACGTTGTTGAAGTCTCGCTGTATTAAACTATTTATGATCTCAACTTTCGGAGCTGTTCTGTAAATTATGAGATCGTCTGCGTACGCAATAGCCTGCGGAAGTGCATCTAATAAGTCGCTAATGTAAATGTTAAAAAGAATCGGAGAGAGTACCGCGCCCCGTTGCAAGCCATTCTTGATATCATACGTTTCATTAGAGGTCGCATTACCATTTTTGACCACTAACCTCCTGTCCTTTAACATATCGTAAAGTACATATAGTAAAGACCTATGTATGCCATGTCTGACCAGTTTGTAATATAACCCTTCGATCCAGACGGTATCAAAGGCTTTTTCCAAATCGATCAGACAGGCACCTGTGCATTAGTTCCTACATTTATTCCAGTGTATGTCAGAGACCAGTTTAGCTGCGGCATGTGTGGTTTCATGACCCGCCTTAAAGCCAAACTGGTTATTTGGAATAATGTTGTTGTCGTACTCGTATACCCATTTTAGCAGAGCTTTGTTAATAGTCTTTTCAAATGCTTTACTGATGCTTGGGAGTAAACTTATCGAACGCATGTTCATTGGGTTTGTACAGTCTTTGTCCTTTTTTGGGACGGGCTGAATGATAGCTGTTTTCCAACGCGTGGGATAATATGCATTATTCAACGCACTGTTAAACAGGACCGTGTATACATCTATTGCCATTGGGGGCAGGTTCTTGAGTACGATATTAGGTACTCCGTCTATTCCCACTGACTTTTTGCTTCTTAATGGGTCAAAGATACTCTGGATTCCTTCCCTTGTGATTAAAAGGCTATTAGCCTCACCATTGGCATTAATGTCAATTGACAGATTATCGTCACTGAATTCGGTAAGACCCGGATTCTCCGATTGCCAAAGTGAAATTTCATTTCGGAGGTGTAGGTGATTCAGTAGAATTCTGTCCGCCAAGTCGTGAATTCGGCGAATGCTTTCATTCACCGTGTACATTTCCTGAAAGACAGCTCCCACAGCGTTCACCTTTTCCAAAGGATCTTCGATCACGAAGAGTTGACTATTGAGGATAGACCAATGTTGGTTACATCAGTACGTGGAATTTGGAGACACTGAATCTCGTTTTGAATATTTCTCCGGAATATTTTATTTATTTATTAGTTTTTATAGCTCGAATTCTGTTGTTCCAATACAAATTTGTTGCTAATCTATAATTAGCTTTAAGAAGTTGTTGGAGGTTTTTTAATCGGGATTTCAGTGATATAATCTCCTGGTCTTGTCTGTCTGTAAACTGTCTGTGTAATTGTTTCAGTTTCGATAGCAGCCTGCCTTTTTTTTTTGTGGAGTGCGTTTATTGTTGTGTTTCTGTACATGTTTATGTGATCTGTAACTGTTGTTTTGGGAATTGTTTTGTCCATTGTTCGTTTTAAGGTTTCGTCCATTTGTTGGATGTATTTGTCGATTTCGTCATTTGTCAGGTTTCTGTTTACTGGCAGATTAAAGTCGTTCGAACGAAGTTCTCTTGTTAATGATCTGGTGAACCGCGGCCATCGTATTGCCCTGTAGTTGTAGGGTTGGGCGATCACGAATTCCTCCAGATCTGCGAGATCGCTCGGCAGCCCCATTACTGCCGTGAATGCACAGTGGTCACAGTTAGTGTTTCGTCTGTTGGTGTTAGGTAATCTCAGTCGTGAGTCGATTAGCAAAATATCTAAGAACGATATACCTCTGGGGAACGATGGATATTCCGTAGCTAGCAGGTCAGTTCTATATTCAATATGAAACTGATCCAACCAGCCAGCCAACTGATTTCCTCTGGCATTAGATATATAATTTCCCCAATTTCTATGCTTGGCGTTCATATCTCCCCCTAAGATAAAGTAGTTTTTGCCCAGGTGCAATTGTAAGCATCGAAAGAGTGTCTCGAGCTCTGCTATAAATAGGTTATGTTGGTGCTCCTCAGGGACGTAGACCGCAATCGCATACAAACCCTTTCTTTGCTGAAGGGGTATGCGTACGATACAGGCTTCCAGCACCCGGAACCTGGGCACTTCTCCATTATATATAACTTTATGATTGATCCCTTTTCTAATAAAGATTTCCGCATTTTACGCAACGGCGCTGCATTTCACAGTCAGCCGCCGCGTGACCAAACCTTGGCAGCGGACACATTGCAGGATGTCTCTGCCTTTTATTAATTTGTCCCATGTGACCATTTGATGAGCCAAGACTGTAATTTTTATTAGACCACCAATTCTACTGCTGGGGGTTAATTAAACCAAAAAGAAGGGTAGCTTGCGGTTTTCCCTTCTTGCTTGGGATGTGGTGAACGGTTTTACCGCGGTAAACTCGAGATCTACGTGCGATTTTGAAGCATTTCGAGCAGGGCCATCTTTATTTTTCCTGCTATATGAACCACGACACAACTCGATTTCTCCCGTCAAGAATTCGACGCACGGTCCTATCGTTGCCCATTCGCGCCAGATGCCCGGCCCACCTTAATCTTCGCGACTTGATTATTCTTACTACTGTAGGTTTGCGGTTTAGTTCTTCCAATCCGTGGTTGTGGAGTTTCCTCCATTGTCCCTCCTCCTCGTCATATTTACCACCAAAGACACCCCTTAAAACTTAATTCTCGAATACGCAGAATTTGTTTTCTTCCCGTTTTGTAAGAGCCCATGTTTCGCATCCGCATAGAACAATCGGCATGATTATGGTTCTATACACACGGAGCTTTATATTACGTCCATCCAAACTGCTAGGATTTCAGTAGTTTACTGACTGCGTCTCAACTAGCGTTGCCGGAGTGTAGTCTTTTGATAATGTCCTTCGACATTTCGTTACTGGCCGTCAGTGTCGTTCCCAGATATTTAAATTCTTTAGCTTTTTCAAATATCTTGCCTCTGACGTTTATATGTGTTCCCTGAGGTCCACCTGCTCCCGCCGTAATCATGTATTTCGTTTTGTTTTTATTTATTTCTAGGCCCACCTCTTCTGCCGCTTGCATGATGATTTCACAGTTTTTACTTACAGGTTCTATATTATCGCCCAGAACGGCGATGTCATCCACATATACGCGCACTAGTGTGACCCCGTTCAGGGATGATCTGGCGATGTGGCCGGCTTGTACCTCTCTGATGACATACTCGAGCACAAGGTTAAAACCACAGTGAGAGACCGGTAGTCAAGTGCAAACTTTTTTTTTGACAGATCAAATGGCATGCAGCATAACGACCTGTGGGGGTATAAGTGTGATGCCTGTGTATGGCACGGATTCCTTATATCTCCCAACGATGTTTCGCTGTGATGAGGGTAGTCCACCCAGGATAACAGGAACAATAAATAACACACTGATGTTGGTTGATTAGATAAATGTTTCTTTTTTATTTGATTTTGTTGCGCCATCGCGGCTGAGTTTTTAATTAACATTTTGATAAGTAGAACGTTCTTAGGCGCTCGAGGTGCGTTAGCGTTAGTGAATCTTCGCGGACAAGCGTGTGCATAAACATGCACACGCGGCGGTGGTTAGCGACACAACCTCCTCTTGTTAATCTCGTTAATCGACTGATCGAAAGGGGAAGAAATTGGATACAACCAAAAGAGAACATACTTCTGCTCTCTCATTGCCACGTTCTTCGATGTGTGGCAGGTTACATCGGTAAACTGACGATCGAAGAGAGCGGGACAATGAGAGAACAGAAACACGCTGTACGATTATCTTGGGGTGAATTTGGGTATATGTGCATGAATCAATGTAGTTCTGAGCGGAACGCATTGACCTGATTCGGTAGTATGGTGAGTTCAGAGTACATTGATCTGTACGAAAACAGAACTGAGAAAGAGAGGAGAATTAAGCTGATGATATTCACCTGCAAAAAGAGAGCATTGATCCCCAGCGAATGAAGTGTCTGGAGAAAAGCCGAAGTAACGCTAGGGAAATATTATCACGAGATTCAATCGAATGTTTTGATAAATTTCCCCAGCGGCTCTGCAATGATGCGACAACTTCGTCCGGCTGGATTTGGTTGTCGCTAATCGACATGGACACGAGTTGCCGTATGACAAAAAAGGGAAGCTAAACACATTTATGCATTGTGTGCGTGGAACAATGAGTTTAGCTATGCGTCCTTGGTGGTAACATGCTTTGCAGGTGAACAGGTAAGTAGGGGGAAATGCGGTTGATTTGACGCGCTATAAGGCGGTCGAAATTAGGTAGGAATTGTGATTGGAATTATGGGTTGTTTCTCATATAGAATAGAGAAACCCCCACAGACCCTCTAACAGCACCTAGAAAAACAAAATTGTTTATTCATCTTTATGAGTTTTTCTAAGGCTCTTTTTATGAGTATTTAAAAATATTAATTTTTCGCAAAATGCCACTACTTTAAACAAAAAAAATGGATTTCCGATAAAAAATCGTTCTTAAATTTTCTATAAAAAATTAAATTGTTAAATAATCATTGATCGTGAGTGTAGATAGTTTACCTAAAAAGCTACAGTTGACATTTCAAGTGGATTGAATAAAAATTGCCCGAGTTATCTTGCATACCAACTAGAAAAACATGGTTATAAGAAAAACGCCTTTAAAGTTTCAAAACGTCTTTACAGGACGAAATTTATAAAATACGTGTTTGTGAATTCTTTTACCTTTACTCTGCTTTCCCACCCACCTCCATATTTTCCTCTTGTGCTTCTTTTCTAAGCGATGTGGTTTGCTTACAAACGTCTTTTTTATTTTGCGATACAGAGCGATCAGTGGCTAAACCTCGATGCTCATCGATTTCTATACAGATCATATCCGATTTTTAACACTAAAACTCTCATTACAGACAGTAGACCGTGAAAACCATAGTTGTACGTTATCACAGCCATATTAGTTGCTACGTCCAGTATGATTTTGCCACTTGATATTGTTTTAGGCGGTATAGACAACGGAATTGAAATTTGAGCATAGTCAGATAAAAGTTTGAATGCGTTTGCTTTATGCCAGGAGCACCAACAATCAATTCATGCGGATCAATTTTCATGCTGAGTCTTGTTGTATTGTCTAATAGCTAATCCGTACCAGATACTTAGTTCGTCAATAAGTCAGCATGCCTCTTCCATCAAGATTTTTTGTTGGTTTTTTCTAATTTCTTCTCCATTAAATCATTCTTTTTTCGTGACTTCGATATCATTATAAGGCTTGGCATCTACAACACACCTATATATTTTACTGTTTCCGTGTGTGACATTGTGTAAAGTTTTGGAGCGACAAAACATCTCAACGATCGCATCAGGCTCCATATTTCTAGGACTACCACTATGATCTGCAGCACATTGCCAACTTTCCACTCTTCGTACTCAGCTGTGTCACTTTATTTTTTCCAATACTCACACTCTTTTCAGTATTTTGATTTTGTGCGATTGTCTATCACTTTTCCAGTAAATCACCTGATCAGGCTAACACATCCAAAAACAGACGAAAAGCCACTTTTTACCATGACCTGTCTCCCGGCACGATAAACCTCAGCTCTGGCCGTATTGATTTTTTTTTCTTCGTCAGCAGCCATTCGCAATGACTAATATTTCACAGCATCCGTGGCTTCTTTGATGCTTTTTATAACCCCATCGTAGGTACTCTGGAAAAGTGCTTTCAGAAAACCCATAAATGCACAGAATTTGTTTATCCCGTTCAATCCAACACCAAGTAATCTCATCGCAAAAATAAGACGCCTGTTGACTGCATAGACATTTCAACCAATCTTGCTCATAACTGGGCAAGAGTCAATCAAAGTGCCTCCACATTCGCTGCACGTCATATAAATTTTGAAACCGAGACCACGCTTACTTGTTTGTAACGTTGCTGCCACGCTTACTCACTAAAACTTGAGTCAACGTCATGAAAACAGGTGCAAAGTTAATGATTCCCAAATGAAAAATCAACCAGTATCTCATCCATCGAGGTCGATGTTTTTATTTCTTTAGGGAGCCGAGAAACATACGCAAAGTCGTTTTCAAATTCTTGACGATTCGGTGGTGCGCGATGTGAAATCTTACTTCGTCACGCACGAGATGTCCATTGATGAGTTCCTTTTTTGCCCTGATACACCTTTTCACTCATTTTTATTTTATTTTGCGCAATATCAATCATTTCAATAACCTACATGGGTGGACTGAAAAGTTTCCGACCTAACAAAGATACAAGACATATTCTCTTAAAATTTATTTTTATTTTTCTACAAAGTCTCCCTATAACTCTACACACTTCTCCCAGCGCTGCTCCCATCTCTCTAACCCGCCCAACTAGTACCCGGCGTTTTTCCCTGCAAAATAACTCTCCACGAAGGTGATTGTCTTCTCATTTAACGAAAATGTCTGTCCTTTCTTTCTCATGCCTGAATCATGATTTAATATTTGACAAACACGTTCTTTGGACATTTTCATAGCCTCTGATATCTCTCTCACTTTAATTCAGCGGTTGTCTAGCACCATTTGGTGAACTTTAGCGATTTTATCTCACCTCTTGAAGTTTTTGCACGTCCTGAACGCCCATCGTCTCCGAAGCTTTCACGGCCACGTTTAAATTCAACTGCCCAAAATTTCACTGTGGTAAATGATGGCGCAGAGTCCCCATACACAGAGTCCTACTCATCTTTGATTTGCGTATGCATATTGCCTTCCAAAAACTAAAATTTAATGACAGCTCGATACTCAGTTTTGTTCATTTTCATAAAAACACCCACACCGACTCACTCAAACGACTGTCAAATAAAAACTACGCGTCCAAAATGGCTGAAAAGATGCACAACTACATTCACTAGCTTGATATTAACGAGTGCTGCTATCTTCACGTTGAAGTCGGAAGCTTTTCAGCCCACCCTCGTAAATATCAGCCGAGCACGTGGCGTCCGCGAAAAACACGTAGTGTACGTTTAGCTGTAGTCAGCTATGTACTGCTCCAGAAAAGCCCTACCAGTTTTTTTCTCAAAAGGAACAGTGATAAAAATCCCAAATTAGGATACATATAGATGATTTTAAAGGGGGAATAACAAATTTTAAAAAGTCGTTAATACATATGTATACATAAACTACGGCAACAAGAAGCCCCAAATCACTTAAATAACTTGACATTATCCACACACATGACATTATCCATACCGCGTCAAAACTGGTTTCCGATATACAATGGAACAAAGGAAAATGGCAGTGCACCGGGACATGTTTGGTCGATTTTGAAGGGGCTTCGGTACCATTTGGTTAGAAGACCTTATTTATAAGCAAAACAACCAGGTCATGCCTCCAAATATGCTTTATATGGTATATGACACAGTTATTGGAAAACAATTCGTCGTAAAATGTGGCGACCGATTTTCCAACAAGATTTTCTTCATAAAAAAAGGTTTACAACAAGGGCAGTCAATTCTCCAATCCTATTTAACATATCTACTAGTGATCTAGTGGATTTTATTACTCCAGCTATTGCGTAGGCTAATGACATATTGTAGTTGTGTACATATCGGGTAGAAAAATTGAAATCATTGAGAGACTTTTACAAGATGATCTGAATAGCATCACAAATTGCTGTCATAAATCGAAGTTAAAAATTAACTTCCAAAAAACTGAAACCGTCCTATAGGAGTGTCCTGCCTAAGCACCGCGTCGACTGACAAAAAAAATGGAAAAACTTCTCCAATACGGGACAAAATGATCTGCCGTTGGCACTGATATCTTCGCATCTGACTCTCTCTAGGGCTAAAACTTCTTATGCTATGGAGATCCGATTATTCCGCAATAGTTTTTTTGACTTGAAATTGTGAATTGTATCATACACGTCACTCGTACGACCTATAACGGTGTATGATTGTCATAGACCGGGAACCGGTCTTGGCCTTATTTAGCAAGTCCTGAGGCTTGTTAAATTTACCATAATGATTTGTTTTTTCCGGGCAAGACTCGCCGACGGGGAATCGAACCCCGGTCTCCCGCGCGGATGGCGGGTATACTAACCACTATACTATCGAGGAGCCATAGCCCCTTACTATATGGAAAAACTTGTATTTCGACAAGACAATCTATACGTGGCTGTCTCAGAGTTTACAGAACGCCAGAATCGCATTATACAAAGCATTATCCTAATAAAGACCTGTAGAACACGATGGCCTTGTACAGGATAGACAACTTCATAATTGAAAGTATACGCCTCCACATTCCAAGAGCAACGACCATTGAGAACAATTTCATCTCGGGAGCTTTCTATCCAAACGATGGATACCTGGAGAATACTTTTGGGGAAGGAGGTATGGTGTGCAGGCGTACTGCACCGGATGCACCTCTATCCCCATCCACACTACTAACAGTTCCGCCGACAAGTAACAAAAGAAAACTGTTCGCCAAGGAAAAGAAAATGAAACACACCGATTCGGTGTAAAATATTTTATTGTTTTTACTGATAGGTTTATTTCTATTGTAAGTCGCGTTTACATACCGTTTAAAACACAGCACATTTCGTTAACAATTTAGAGGGTTGCGGTTATTGTTTATCTGATATATTTGATAAAAAAAAAAACATTTAAATTTACTTTAACACTGGTACAGACACATTCACGGAATACTTTTTGACCACATAATTGTACAATTAAACGAGTACCGGTAAGGTAAACAGGTCGACGCACACGATTCGAAACCAACTTTCTATAAACTAGGGCGTTTAAATCCGCAACTCTGGATATACGCGTGTCCGCAGCGCTACGGACAGCGTGAGTCGCACGACCGTCGCGGTCGACTGATGTAATTTGACTCAACGATATTCATTCGTTGTCAAAAGAAATTCGGCCAGTGAAATTGGCTCTCTTAATTAAGGGGTGCATTTTCCTATTCCAAGAGAGACTTAAAGTCTCTCTTTGAGGTAACCAAACAGATCTCATAGAGAAGATCGTCACGGTACACATGTACGTGTGTACATTGGTTCTTTTATGGATCAAAGCCATGGGAACGAATCTAAAACAAAGAAAGGGAAAATGTGCATCCACGAGATGTGAGTTCGGCTAAGCAAACAAACCGAATCTCATTGGATGCTCATTGGGTTTGAGTTTGCTTATGTGTGAAGGTCAATGGTAAGCGGATCCAGGAATATGTAAGACAAAGGGACCGTTGATGATCGTTGTCTACAATATGCATAGCAGCTGTATTGACAGCCGCAATGCATCATGAACATTGTGCTAATTGGTTTTAGCTTGTTTACCGGGAAATGGGGTCTATGGCATCGCTGGTACGGGTAGGTATTCAATTCCTATTTGCATTTGCCTATGCTGTAGGATTTAATTGATGCCTTAAGGCGCAAGATGCGTATATTGGATTTTGTCCCTGTTATGATGGTTACATTGTATGTAAACCAAATCATTTTGGTCTCAGGAATTCGTCTAGGGGAAAATGCACTTGGTGAGATTGGGATTCCTGATAAGTTAGGAAAGAATTCTTACAGGGAATTTGTATGCGAAGAGATGCATGAAAGGTAAGGCATCTTTACAGGGGCTTTTAGGTTATAAATTTGCTCTATTTAATGCGTGAAGCATTTAAGGTACTACTGTGATTGCATTAGAGAACTTAAGGAAGTTGGGTAGCAGTTATGGGGGTTTTTCAGGTAAGTGGGCCGTGGGGTGTGGCGGAACCGCCACATACTCTCAAAGGCGGATTTATTCCCCACGAAGTATATTCCCTATTAGGCAAAAATAATCTTATATAAAACAGTTATGGATTCTCGATCATATACCATAATTTCCGTGGGGCTAGGGACATATGAATATTTCATGATAAGAACATCTGGCACTACGTGGACCGCTTACGTTTCAGTACAGAAATTCTACGAACGAGATAACTTAACTAACCATAATATTCACCCTGGCCGAATCATCCCTGAACCGGTTCACACCAGTGCTCGCAAATGCGGATGAAATAGCCGTTCTGGGCGAAAATCTAGAAACTGTAAGTAAAAACTGTGAAATCATAATGCAAGCGGCAGACGAGGTGGACCTAGAAATAAATGAAGACAAAACAAAATACATGATTGCGGCCAGAGCAGGTGGACCTCAGGCAACACATATAAACGTCAGAGGCAAGGTATTCGAAAAATTAAAGAATTAAATATCTGGGAACGATACTGACGGTCAGTAACGAAATGTCGAAGGAAATTAACAAAGGAATGCATTCCGGCAACGCTAGTTGGCACGCAGTCAGTAAACTGCTGAGATCAAAACTGCTATCACGTAACGTAAAGCTCCGTGTCTATAGAACCATAATCATGCCGATTGCTCTATTCGGATGCGAAACAGGAGTCTCACAAAACGGGAAGAAAACAAATTTCGCATATTCGAGAATATAGTTTTAAGGGGTATCTTTGGCGGTAAATATAACGAAGAGGCAGGACAGTGGAGGAAATTCCAAAACCACGAATTGAAAGAGCTTGTAGGTATTTTGTCTATGCACCAAGCACGGGTGCGGATTCAGCTAAAACACCACCGAATAACCGAGAACTTGTCACATAAGAAACCGAAAAAAACCGCATAAAGTTCTTCAGCGGAAACACTTCCCAAACGGAGCGAACAGAAGGAAATAAAAAGCACACGGGTTGTTTCGATGAAAGTTCTTTTATTAATTTTATATTCTTTAGTTTGTCTTTTTATTTGGGTAGACGCAAACAGGACATTTAGGTAGACTCAAACAGGTCACCGCAAACACAAAAGCACATCGGCCACACCAAGATCCCGACGATCTTGTCAATAATTAACGCACTGAAAACGGTTTTAACAAAATGTTCACATTAAAATTAACTTAAGCGATACGGCGTGATTAGAAATAATAGAAAAGTGTAAATAAACTGGTCACGGGAATAAAATGTCGAGACTCGCCACACACTAGTCGACTCAAGGGAAAAAGGCTGACTAATTCCATTGGAAAATGTTAAAATGAAAGAATCCCGAAAGAAACTGGGAAGAAGGCGGAGTTACACGATTAACTTGATGTAGTTAATCATGATTGGACCTGACGGAATAGACATACATTACGCATGTGTGCGTATGCCATGCATACGTTCGTTCAGCGACCGTGGATGGCGGGCAACATCGCTAGTGCATTTTCTAGGAATGCAAACACTAGCATGTGAGGTGTGAAAAACTGAAACCGATAATTTGGTCATCCTAATGGAAGGCCATAAATCATCATTTCGGATGTCGATGATTACATTGCAACGAACATAGGGTGCAGCCGTTGCCAGATGTTGTAAGTAAACATTTTCTGGCTGCTGGTGATCGTTGTTTGAATGCTATCTCTGAACATGGGGAACGCTAATTGTGGTGCCAGCGATTGCTGGTAAACAGGGACATGTTTGATTTGCGTCAACAGAAACCTTGTCGGCGGTAGTAAATCAATAGGGGCAATAGCCGTATGCATGTTATGCCGGGGGTAAACAAATACAACGAGTCACAAGGAACTCTTGTTGATCGTTGTTTCCATAGCTTAAGGCTATGGAAACGAGATGCCCTGGCAGAATGTATGCCTAAAGATAAGATTTCAGATGCCATGGCAATGTGATGATTTTGCCATGGACTTATGTTCTTTTCAGGAAATGATGTACGCCTCGGGGGTGACTTTTCGATGCCACGGTAAGGTGATAAGCTTTGCCGTGGGCTTAATGTTTTTTAGGGAATATGGTCTGGCCGAGGGTGAGTCTTCGATGCCGCGGCAAGGTGATAAGCTTTGCCGTGGGTTTAATGTTCTTTTAGGAAATAATGTCTGACCGAGGGTGAGTTTTCGATGCCACGGCAAGGTGATAAGCTTTGCCGTGGATTTAATGTTTTCAGTGGTGATGCTAGAGAAAAAGGGGTCTGGAAGGAAATCCCCTACAATGGTAAGCTGCCTAACAGAATTCAAAACGGTTATCCGATTGGGTAACCGTATTAATTCCGGCGATTTGGCTGGGGGTAAATGCCGTAGCAAGGTTACGCAACTTTGCTGAAGTTCGACCGAGAGGTAAGTCGTTCGCCTGGAATAGTGGGGATCGAGCGATGCGTGGCTCTTCGGGCCCTGAAAAGCCCCACATCACTCCCTCCCCAGTGACGTAGTCACGAAACAGATAAGGCAGTTTAGGGGGTGGTAAGTTGGTTATGGGCGCGCGTATGAGCGCGAGTACGGGGGGGTTGTGCCGGTGGAGTAGGAGTGGTATTTGAAGACGGAGGTGATTCTGGAGCGGAAGCTTCCAGAAAACAGGGCTTAAGCCTTTCGACGCTGACCGTGGATCGCTTGCCTCTAATGTCGATCTCGAAGACGCGGTCACTGATGCGGCGGAAGACTTTGAATGGGCCATCATAAGGTGGGTCGAGGGGTTTTTTGACCTTATCCACCCTGACAAAGACGTGCGTGCAGCTGTGCAGTTCAGGGTGGACGAAAAGTTTTTTGGAGCCGTGCCTGGTTACAGGGGTTGCCCTAACCTTACGTAGCAGGTCACGGAGATGTCCCAATTCACGAAGTTGGTCACGCGGTGTTTCGCCATTCAGGAAAAGTTCTCCTGGAAGAAGGAGGTTGGTACCATAGGTAAGCTCTGCTGCCGAAGCACCCAGGTCCTCCTTAATGCTTGTCCTCAGGCCGAGGAGGACGGTTGGAAGGGCGTCAAACCATTGTGTGTCATTATGACACATGAGTGAGGCTTTAAGAGATCTGTGCCAGCGCTCTATCATCCCATTTGATTGCGGGTGGTAGGCGGTGGTACGACTCCTTTGGCAGCCGAGAAGATTTGTTAGCTGCCTAAAGATTGTCGCCTCAAATTGTGGACCTCGGTCCGAAGTAATGGTGGTTGGTACACCGAAGCGTGTGACCCAAGTTGAATAAAAGGCCTTGGCGACTGATTCGGCAGTAACTGCCCGGAGAGGTGTCGCTTCTGGCCATCGCGTGCAGCGATCCACCACAGTGAGGATATAAGAAAATCCTCTTGATGGAGTAAGCGGTCCCACTATGTCTATGTGGACATGGGCGAAGCGTGCCGTGGGAAGCTTGAATTGCGCTGGCTCCAGTACATTATGTCGCGCTACTTTGCAGCGCTGGCACTGGAGACAAGCACGGGCCCAACCGGTGAGGTCTTTGTTCATCCGGGGCCAAATGAATTTGCGACGGACAGCAGCGGCTGTTGCTCGGCCGCTGGGGTGGGCTGGGTTGTGGCAAACCTGGAACACGCCCTTACGAAGTTTCTCGGGAATGTAAGGTCTAGCGGTTCCAGTGGAGACATCACACCAGATTTCGCCCAAAGGGTCGCGAAGGGCAATTTTCTTGAGCTCTAGTGCCGTATCGGCAGTTAGGAGGGACTTGAGCTGTTCGTCCTCCTCTTGAGCTAGGGCAAGGTCAGTGTCATTCAAGGCGGTACGCAAATGAATCGTATCGATTCGAGAAAGGGCGTCCGCCGTGACATTCTGTTTACCGGAGATATGCCTTATCTCCGTGGAACATTGCCCAATGAGGTCTAATTGACGCTCTTGTCGGGGGGAGGCATTTCCCGACTTCTTCCGGAACGCATAGACCAATGGCTTGTGGTCTGTTAAAATAGAGAGCGAACGTCCTTCTATCATATGACGGAAGTACTTAACAGCGCTGTAGATCGCGAGCAATTCACGGTCGTAGGCGCTGTAACGTCGCTCAGTGGGACTCAGCTTCCTTGAAAAGAAACCAAGTGGTTCCGGGCGGCCTTCAATGTCCTGTTCAAGGACGGCTCCGATTGCGGTATCCGATGCGTCGCATTGGATAGAAAGTGCCGCTCCCTCGAGAGGGTATCGGAGTAAGGTGGCATTTGCCAATTGTTCTTTGGACAGTTGGAATGCTCGATCTGAGACTTCTGTCCAATTAATGGGGCGCTTATCATTGCGCTTAGCTCCTTTCAAAAATTCATTTAAGGGAGCTTGAATCTGAGCGGCATTCTTCAGGGTTGGGCGGTAAAAGTTAAGCATGCCCAAAAATCGACGCAGCTCACTTACGTTAGTAGGCCTGGGATACTTCATGAGGGCCTCCACACGGTCTGGTAGTGGGCGAATGCCCTGGTTGTCAACGACATAACCCAGATAGGTGATTTGCTCCTTGGCGTATTGACACTTATCTGGGTTGATGACAAGACCGAATTCACGGAGGCGCTCTAGGACCTGACGTAAGTGGCGTTTATGTTCGGCGAGGTCTTTGGAGGCGATGAGGATGTCATCAAGGTATGCATGGCAGCAATTAAGACCACGTAAAGCCGTGTCGATATACCGCTGGAATGTCTGTGCGGCATTCCTGAGGCCGAAAGTCATCACTTTGAACTCGAAGAGTCCGAAAGGTGTAATGACTGCGGTCTTGGGGATGTCTTCAGGTGCCACCGGAATTTGGTGGTATGCCCTGGTGAGATCCAGGGTTGTGAAGACATTGCACCCTCGTAACTTGTACGAAAAATCGTAGAGGTGTGCAATTGGGTATCTGTCCGGGACAGTTGCTGCGTTCAACAGCCTATAATCGCCACATGGGCGCCACTCACCAGAACGTTTCTTCACTAAGTGGAGTGGACTTGCCCAGGGACTGTCCGACGGTTGGCAGATACCTAGTTCGATCATATGCTCGAACTCCGCGCGCGCCGCACGTAATTTTTCCGGAGCCAGTCGACGTGGACGCTGGCTCACAGGGGGACCACGTGTTTCTATATGATGAAACACCGTGGCTTTATGTCGGCGCTGGTTAGGCAGAGGAATTGTTGTACTCACAAATTCCTGTACCATAACCTGGAATGGGTCTATGCACTCTGTGGCCCCTGAAGTTGCCGCTGGTGATGCCGTCATGGGCAAGGGGGGTGCGGTTGGAGCCACAAGTCTGTTATGGGTCGAATCGACCAACAGATTATGTGCACCTAATAGGTCGGAACCTATCAGGGGTTCATTTACGTCCGCAATGACGAAACGCCAAGTGATCGGACGACAAAGACCCAATTGGAGTGTCAGCTTTTTACGTCCGTACGTAAGTATCGGCGTATTATTTGCAGCTGACAATTTAAGTGCGGCTGGCACGCGGTTACGCGGAGCAAACGATCGCGGGAGGACTGAAATATCGGCGCCGGTATCGACAGTAAAAGCGATATTCAGTTTCGAATCCCGGATGGTTAAGCAACTTATCGTAGGGGTGCCGGCCGATTGCGCGAGGGTGTCGGTCGGCAAAATTAGTTTAAAGAGCGCCTTTGGTTGGTGGAAGGTTGTGTCCAACCACAAGGCGCTTTGCAGTTAAATGCGCGATCACCATATCGTTGGTGATTGGCGCACCAAGGTAGAGTAACGGCATTATCTGGTATATTCTGCCTATTGGCATTGCCGTTACGGGGAGGTCGAGCCGGAGCTCGCTGGGAGTTGGCCCGGTGAGGGCCATTTTGAGAGGAATTGGCCCTCTGTGGGGCGTTTTGAGGGATATAGGCCCTCTGAGGGGCAGTTTGGTAGGAATTCTGCCGATTGAGAGGACGGCTCGGCATGGCTCGATTCTGGACGCTTCGAGGATTGTTCCTCACCTCCGCACGCAATTGAGTTATCTCGCGGAGGAGTGAGGTTTGGAGCGCCCGAAGGTCAGCAGGGGTTAATTGTGTGGGGGAATTTCTTTGATTAAGTAAGTTGGGGCCTGCCTCTGGATTCCCCTGAGGGAAATTGGTTGAGGCGGGCCTTCTAAGAGGTAATTGAGCTTGAGGAGAATGGGGAGTTTGGACCAATTGATGGGCTGAGAAAGGCAGACGAGGGTGCCGTGCAGGCTGGGCGGCGTGTTGAGAAACCGCCGCTACCTGGTACGCTGGAGGCTCAGAATACTGATCTGAGCTTTCCATTATTGCGTCCGCAATTCTGGATAAATAACCCAAACTCTGGTTGGGTTGGGCTATAACTGCCGAACGGGCATGCTGGGGAAGACACCTCAAAAAGTGAGGCTTTATCAGGTCGTCCCCAATCCTGGTCCCCGCTATAGAGCGTAAATGGGTCAGGAAAAGAGATGGTCTCATCCCAGAGAGGTTGGATACAGCGGCTAAACGTTGTTGCCGCACACTTCCTGGCTCGTCCAATGCGTCGAGCAGAGCTTCGCGCATGTTGCTATATGGGTTGCGGCCGGCCGACCTTATTATGTGTGCAACATGCGGTCGTTGAGTGCGGTCAAGCACTTTCAACAGCTCAACTGCACGAAGTTGTTCGTCGTGCAAGGCTGCGGCCTGGAAGATGCGGTCTGCCACTGCAAACCACAAGTCTGGGTCCTCCTCATCGAAGGGGGGAAGCCCTATATTTAAATGACGAGTCCCGTTCCCGAGGCTGGAAGCATCGTGGAATTCTTGGGGCTCTGGTTGCCTATGGGCTTGTTTGGAAGTACCGGCACTAGTTGTGGGCATTAAAAAGCCGGAATTTACCAAAGGGCCGGTACCAGGGGCGTTAGGAGCAGTCGAGAGTGTGTCTGGGGAAGTAGGCTGGGGTCGGTTCACGACGCTGGGGGCAACGGGTGGTGCCAGAGGAGTAGATTGTCCGGGCAAGTCTAGGTCAGCATCGACTTGCTCAGCAGGGAAATCGACGCTGGAGGCGTCGTGGAATTCGAGAGGCTCGGATTGTTCCTGAGCCTTTTTGGCCATGGTGTTTCTCGTGTTGACCATAATGGATAGTGACGCGAAACGGGAGTCAAAGGCGTAAGAGAACGCGAAGAAGGGTGAAAGGAGGCCAATGGGTGAAAAGGAGTCGCAGGAAGTTGAGAGAACCACGGATGTCTTAAAACCAATGGTTTTCCCTAACCAAAATAAGCCGAGCGAAGGTCGGAAGTGGAGTCAAGAGGAGCCAAAAGGGAATCGAGCCGTGGGCTTACTTCGAGTCGCGAATAAGTGGTCGTGTGGAGTCGTGATATGAGTGTGAGGAGTCTTGTGCGTTCAAATGTGCCCAGAAGGGGCTTACAAATGGTTTTAGTTAAATTTTGTTTTTATACTTTATAGAATTTGGCAACCTTCGTCTCTATTCAAGTTGGTTTGGAGTTAAAAATTTATTTGGTCGAGTACATTCGGAACAATCCTAATGTGATTATGACTTAGTGTATGCGGTGCAAACGTTTGCTTTGTTTTAAAGGGAATGTTATGTACTATTTTTGGAATGTAATTGCATATGTTTGTTGGGCGATAATTTCCGGTTAAATATGTAAATTTTGTAATTTGGTGTTTATGCTTAACTTGTACATGATCGTAAGTGTAGTTCTTTAGAATTAATAGTAGTTCCGTGTTGTTTTACATTGAACCGCGAATTGCGATCTGATTCGGGTTCTTAACATTCTATGCCTGCCAAATTGGATGTGTTACTATTAGGTGCTAAGTGAAGGAGTATATCTATTTTGTTTTGTTTTAGCTTTACTTAATAATTAATTGACCTTGTTCTGTCAGTTGTCTATTAACTATGGGTCTTGTTGTTTTAGGTGTTATTTGTTAATTATTTTGAATATTTAATTTTGCCTTACGGTACTTAAAACTGTTTATGTAGTTGTAAAAATAGTAAACGTGAATAATAAAGGAAAACGAGTGTTTGTTTTTAAATTTATATATGGTGGCTCAGAAGGAGCTCGCCGAAAAGGAATTAACAAATTTTGAAAAATATTAAAAGAACATAAAGTAAAGAAAGAAGAAAATAAACCTTGTCCTCGTATGGGGTGCCTGGTGATGTGGTGTTGGGGCTGTTGCTCCTAGCCCAGGTGTTGTTAGATACAGCTGTGTTGTTCCGGTCTCGGTAGTCCTCGACTGCTTCCGGTGATGTTATGCCAGGTGCTGATGTTGGGCTGGCGTTGGGGCGTACCCTTTTAATTGTCTTTTTCTTTATTTTATTTAATTTTGTTGTTAGTTGTTTTCACTTTTGTGAGTCAGAAAGGTGTTCTATTTGTTGCCTGGTGTTTAGCATCGGTTGGTTGTAAATTTTTAACCTCATCCAATACGCTCGGCTAAAGTGTTTCAATCGTTGGAGGTTTTTTTACGCAGGACTCCTTTCATAAATTTATGTCGATCAGTGCTAGACTAAGAAAGTGATGGTTCTACAGGTTCAGGTACTTCGACTTTAATTGGTGTGACGATGATTGTATTGTCCACTTGATTTATTTACGATGTCCTGGTGTTGAAAATACTTCAATTTCGGCTTGAAATTTCCTGATTGGCGATAAGTGTTTAAACGGTGTTGATTACTGTTGGGCAAGTGAAACCATTTCATTGATATATGCCATAAGAAAACGTAGGTTGTGGCGTTTTGTAGTCTCTCCTGTGTATAATTTCATTTATTTTAACATAGAATTTGTTGCACTTACATTGGGTTGATGTGCATTGAAACAATTATGTGCACGTGCTGTTTGTTGGCGGCAGTCGGAGTGTCCTGATGGTTAAGGGGGCTTTGCTGGGAATCGCGAATGGTGTTGACTCTCATGTGACGTTGATAAACACAGCTGCGTTGGGGTTACTGCACTCTTTACTGGTTTCTTAGCGCAGGTCACTTTCACTGTTTGCTGGCACTCGAACTGTCTTTTGGTTTAATGGATTAGGTTTTGTTAATGTGACAAAAAAAAAGGGGTTAACACGGTAGCGCAAAAGTTCGAGAATTGCGTGTTCACGTTTTTATATAAAAGATATATAAATAAAAACGTCGCGTGTCACCAATGTAGGTATTTTGTCTATGCACCAAGCACGGGTGCGGATTCAGCTAAAACACCACCGAATAACCGAGAACTTGTCACATAAGAAACCGAAAAAAACCGCATAAAGTTCTTCAGCGGAAACACTTCCCAAACGGAGCGAACAGAAGGAAATAAAAAGCACACGGGTTGTTTCGATGAAAGTTCTTTTATTAATTTTATATTCTTTAGTTTGTCTTTTTATTTGGGTAGACGCAAACAGGACATTTAGGTAGACTCAAACAGGTCACCGCAAACACAAAAGCACATCGGCCACACCAAGATCCCGACGATCTTGTCAATAATTAACGCACTGAAAACGGTTTTAACAAAATGTTCACATTAAAATTAACTTAAGCGATACGGCGTGATTAGAAATAATAGAAAAGTGTAAATAAACTGGTCACGGGAATAAAATGTCGAGACTCGCCACACACTAGTCGACTCAAGGGAAAAAGGCTGACTAATTCCATTGGAAAATGTTAAAATGAAAGAATCCCGAAAGAAACTGGGAAGAAGGCGGAGTTACACGATTAACTTGATGTAGTTAATCATGATTGGACCTGACGGAATAGACATACATTACGCATGTGTGCGTATGCCATGCATACGTTCGTTCAGCGACCGTGGATGGCGGGCAACATCGCTAGTGCATTTTCTAGGAATGCAAACACTAGCATGTGAGGTGTGAAAAACTGAAACCGATAATTTGGTCATCCTAATGGAAGGCCATAAATCATCATTTCGGATGTCGATGATTACATTGCAACGAACATAGGGTGCAGCCGTTGCCAGATGTTGTAAGTAAACATTTTCTGGCTGCTGGTGATCGTTGTTTGAATGCTATCTCTGAACATGGGGAACGCTAATTGTGGTGCCAGCGATTGCTGGTAAACAGGGACATGTTTGATTTGCGTCAACAGAAACCTTGTCGGCGGTAGTAAATCAATAGGGGCAATAGCCGTATGCATGTTATGCCGGGGGTAAACAAATACAACGAGTCACAAGGAACTCTTGTTGATCGTTGTTTCCATAGCTTAAGGCTATGGAAACGAGATGCCCTGGCAGAATGTATGCCTAAAGATAAGATTTCAGATGCCATGGCAATGTGATGATTTTGCCATGGACTTATGTTCTTTTCAGGAAATGATGTACGCCTCGGGGGTGACTTTTCGATGCCACGGTAAGGTGATAAGCTTTGCCGTGGGCTTAATGTTTTTTAGGGAATATGGTCTGGCCGAGGGTGAGTCTTCGATGCCGCGGCAAGGTGATAAGCTTTGCCGTGGGTTTAATGTTCTTTTAGGAAATAATGTCTGACCGAGGGTGAGTTTTCGATGCCACGGCAAGGTGATAAGCTTTGCCGTGGATTTAATGTTTTCAGTGGTGATGCTAGAGAAAAAGGGGTCTGGAAGGAAATCCCCTACAATGGTAAGCTGCCTAACAGAATTCAAAACGGTTATCCGATTGGGTAACCGTATTAATTCCGGCGATTTGGCTGGGGGTAAATGCCGTAGCAAGGTTACGCAACCTTGCTGAAGTTCGACCGAGAGGTAAGTCGTTCGCCTGGAATAGTGGGGATCGAGCGATGCGTGGCTCTTCGGGCCCTGAAAAGCCCCACAAGCTAAACCGGAAACCTACAATAGTAAGAGTAATCAAGTCGCGAAGATTAAGATGGGCCGGACATGTGGCCCGAATGGGCAACGATAGGACCGTGCGCAGAATTCTTGACGGTAGACCAACGGGAAAAAAAATTATAATAATAATGTATACATATAGATGGAAACGACCTATTTAATGTTCATATCTCTCTATTATATTAAAAAGTTTTTCGTGTATCAGATTTTTTTATAACATGTTAATCACTCGCCAACTCCCATTATTAGTTTTGAATCGTAAATTGATCGTTTGTCCGATTTTTTTTTGTGTTAGTTGCACAAACTCAATATTTAATTATAGGTCGAAAAAAATTAAACCTATCACCCGAAGAACATCGCGAGCGTCAGTTGGCAATAAAAAAACGATATTATGAAAAGAAAAAAGAAGAAATAAATTCAAACAGGAGCGTAGCCAATATGTCTAAAGAACAGGTAGCAAAAAGGCACATAGAAAACATGACTGTTGCAACACAAAGCAACAACAAACAACAATAAAGGATGAATCGATTCCTCAAGACACAACAAAAGGAGAATCGATTCGAATAATTAATTCAAATAATCCAACTGACCACAATAAATCTGATCACAAAGGTATGGAACAAAATTTGCTAAATTGTTTCCATCGGTATCACAACAGAGAAGGCACTAAGTTCGATAGAACAGTTTTGACGGTAATTTCCTGGGACATGAGGCGGTGCTTTTTGATCGGATGACACTAACGGCATACGATGGTACGACGTATATTAACGGGCGCATAGAAAGAATTTTTGTCTCTTCTTCGTTTATCATTTGTGCTATGCAATTCGTTATCATCGTTTAGTGTCGGGATTTTGAATTGTTTAAAGTGATCGTTTTAAGTGGCAAATATTAAATATAGTAAAATAAAGTAACTTATTTTAAATTAAAATAATTAAAAGTTTTCTTTTGACACAATCATTGTGGAAACGTGTAAAAGGCTGTCCCCAGAGCCAACTAGTGGAGTTGGCTTTTGCTGTCACCAGAGCGTGAACATTGGTCCTTCGAGCCGGATCGCTCGAAGTGAAAGGGACTCTTACATTCGGATATTACGGAGATACCTGGGGGCGATTTAAAGGAAATAGTGACCGTTTACAGAGTGAGCTGTTGCAGATTCGGTTGTCTGATTTTGTTGGCGAACGGAGTCTATTGCTGAAGGTCAACGAGGGAGCATGTGCAAACGCCACTACTTACCTGCTCAGCTACCACCGGATAACCATTTCCACGCGCGTCCTAATTCATAAAAAGCGTGTACTTACCTGCATTGGTCATACCAATAACCACGAAAAACCTGTGAAGCATAATGTCTGCTGATACGAAAAATATATCAGCAACAACAGAAGTTCCCTACAACGGCATAGTCGTGCGAATCGCACCATGTTCACCAAAGGCAAATCCAGTTGCGCATGCAGCAATCAACACTGCCCAATAAGTACCAAAGAAGTGCCTCCTAATGTGTTTACCACATACTACAGGAGATATTTCTTCCTTTTTGTGGACGTCTGTACCTACATCGATCGACCACCCGCCTGACAAGCGAATTTGTTGGCACCAGCCAAATGCCCGTGAAACACGGATCGATACAACATCGCGTGTTCGATATGATTCCCTGACAGTATCCATGCGCATAAGACAAAAGCATTTTCGCACACACGCGCATGGCGATTTGTACCAGGGGACGTCGGCAAAGCGCGCCCAAGCAGCGTGGGGCCCACACAATGATGTCGAAGGAACATATCCATTTATGGAAGTGGAAAGTACACGATCGGCAATAATACCTTACGCACACGTTGATCGTGCAAATACTTCAACCCATTTTTGTAGCAGAGATACTCGCACCTGCTGCGAACTTTAAATGGGATATATGCTGTGTCTGCATGTTTGCGGATACACGCGATGAACAGCAGGGCAATCATCGTGTGTGAGTTTCAACCCCTTTTGTGTTGAACAAAACGCAAAAGGGTAAATCACCAAATATGGTCATCGAAGCGACGCTTGGGATTTTTGGGTTCTGGCGCTTCGATGGCAGAAAAGAGGTTGGAAGGATGAAATGGCAATGATTGCCTAAAAGGGGAAGGAAGAGGGGTAGCTTTCGAGGATCGTCGAAGAATATCAGTTTAGTCTTGAATTGCGGTCAGTTGAATTCGATTGAGAGCCACTAGCGCGGAGTTAGATATTGCGAATTTGATAATTTAATTCTGTTTCATGAAGTTGTATCTCGGAACCTAATAATCTAATGTGAACAATGAATTTAATAATTTAATACTGTTTTCCGATGTTGTGAACAATTAATTTAATAATTTAAGACTGTTTTCCGATGTTGTGAACAATTAATCTAATAATTTGATATAGTAAATAAAGCGTCGACAAAAATATACGAGGCTGCGTTTTAATTCGGAGAGTCGGAGACGGAAGAGAACGGTGGACAAATGTGGTGAACCTGCGCCCCCGTGGCACCCGGTACTTTGCCATACCACGTAGACGTCACAAGCTACTCGCCGACATAAAGGTAGGGTGCACTTTTTTTTTCATAATTCATTATATATTAAGTAAGCGATCCGAAGTGGATCATAATAAAAGTGTTGTGTGGTGTGTTTACCGTGTGAAGCAGTAAACTGAACAAGCAGTTGAGCAGTTAATTGAAGAATCCAGAGCGAATTTCTCGGCGGAGAACGTTCCTCGGAAGTTCCGACAATCGACCAAAGAAATTGTTGAAAGATCCTGGAAATCATTTCCAAACATCATCCTAACAGACAGGAATTTCGTGCAGAAGCTGATAACGAATTGAGGTAAAGGATTCCTTGTATTGCTTGCTGCAGTTTGTAAGCCAGTTCTCAGAGACAAATGTGATGCCAATTCAAAGCACGAGTATTACACATTCACAGTCGTCTGCAATAATTCGGATGGTCAACAGTAACAAACCGTGTAACATTGTGAAGCCTGAAGCCGTTCTTGACATAAACGAACGCCTAGCACTCGCAGCTTCCGGGGGCAGTTGTAATCTGAGTCAGAATACATCTGTTACTGATATTGGAGCTATAGTCATGTCGCCGAATCTTCCGACGGTGGAAGACAAAACCACACAATTCAAATCAACAAACTAAATAATACTATTCACATTATCAATAATAAATCTATCGAAAATAAAAATACAGTCCACTCTTTTTTTAAACTCAATATTTGCATTTATTGTGGAAATCTTTATCAGTCCCAATATTACAATTGTGGATATCATTCGGAGCTATTTAACGGAGTTGCAGGTGCCCCTTACGATCCACCAGATTCAAGCAAAGGGGTGCATTGTCATCAGGACAATTTACCGAAACCGTTTACGCATTTCCGCGCACGAGTCAGCAACTGAGTAATTTTGTTCTTTTTGTTTGGTGTGGTGTCTAGTCTATGTTGAATGTCCGAACGCCGTGCTTCCTCGGAATGAGGGAAGAGCGGGGACCTTTTATTTTTTTCGATTCTTCTCCCAGCGAAGTTTTATTAATATTTTCTATATTCACTAGTCCTTTTATAGATTGGCGAAATTTAATTAACCAATTTTTTCTCCTTTCTTGTATACCACTCCGACAAAACCGGTTGCAACGCACTGAATTAGTGATAACTAGATCCAATTTCCACTGCATATTAACTTTTTTCTGGTTTTATTTAAATTTGTCTACATATGAAAGTTTTAATTAAAATGTTTAAAATTTAACTCTTTTCATTATTTTCATCTGGTTTCATTATTTTCATCTGGTTTCATTTTATTTTCACTTTTTTTCCGAACTCCTCTCGTTCGGAACTGAAATTTTTCTATTTCTCCCTGACTTTTTACAACAATCAATTTGGACGAAAATCCAAGTTGCTATGTTTTGAATAAATAAAAAGGTGCAGGTTATTAAGTGTGCTGTAACTGGTAATATTGTGAATGTTTATGAATGGTATGTATTAAGTGAGAATGTAATATATGTTAAGTGAAGTTTTTAAGGATGCGTAAGGAGATTCAGTGTTAAATTTAATAAGGGTAGTATTCTGGAATACAACATCTACAACACAACACAATTAATAAGATTCGCGTGGTGAAACTGGAAACAATGACAACATTAAAGATGGACCAAAACAAACGGACGGAACTGATACGGGACACAATAGCGGTCGTTTCTGAACAAAAAAAGCGCGCCCAGGGACGACTATCACGGATTCACAGAGTTATAGAATTTTCTCCAATTATTTTATAAATCGTTATGAAGAACAATATGGAATTCCCAATTAGACAAGTGGGAGCTATCTATTTCAAGAAGCTCATTTCGTCGTACTGGTTCGACAAGGAGACAAAACCTGGCGGAACAATTATCGTCTCAATTCATAAACATGATCGTGCACTGACTCGGGGCAATATTGTCGATACAATTGTGCATGCTCCCGACATGATGGTCCGCATGTTTGGAAGATATAGAAGTCACGAAACCATTGATAATAAATATCGGAAATTTGCGGAGTGGTATCTTCCTACATTCACGTCAGGTGTTCTGGGTGTTTCCTTTAAGATTTTCAACCAATATCGTAACCGCGTTCATGTGTCACCGCAAGTCTTAACACATATTCCAATGTACCTGAGAAGTGATGTGGTTCATGTGTATTCCTAGAAGTTGATTAAACGTCACATGGTTGTGATTGTTCAAGATGTTATATTTCCAATAATGTTCTTCACGGAGTCTGATCAAGACCTCTGGGAAAATAACCCGCATGAATTTATTCGAATAGATTTCAACATTTTTGAGGATTTTGTTTGTCCAGTTCCTGCAGCACAAATGTTTCAACACTTATCAGGTAAAACGCGGAAAGGAATTCTACCGAAACCTATGAGAATCATGATGCAGGTTATTGCAGCACCAAACGCTGATGATATACAGGAGGATGGAGCGCTTCATGTGATTGGAACTCTGGCAGATGTGCTTCTGAAAACGAAGATACCGTGGTCAAGCGGAATATGCTTACCACATATATATTTCCTGAGTTTCAATCGGGCTGGACATATGCGAGCCCGTACTGGTTGGATAGTTCATTACGCTTGTGAACTACCTGAAAACTAGCTTCTGCTTTATTTAAATAATTTTCTGCTGTAATCGGCGGAATATAGAATAAAATCATGAATATTTTCTATTTTTCCCATCTTACAAACTCCAATATAACAACATCAACATTTCAACATTAACATACAAGTCGAACAATAACCTAAATAATACTATTGATCTCAACATTAATAACCGAAAAGCTAGTCATTCTACCAAAACATATTACATTTATCAAATACAAATTACAGTCCACTATTCAATATCCAAAGGTGTTCATTCATTTAACCCAAGGTTGTTTCATTTATCCTAATTATGCAGAATTCACCACAGGTAAATCAAGAAGTTTTTTAATCGGTCCCAGTACCAGGTTGAGGACATCATTCGGCTCCTCTTTTAACGATGTTGCAGGTACTTTTGACGACCCACGCAACGGAATTCGATACGCCCCGTGTACAATGAAAGAACCTCAAGAAGAGGACGATGACCCATCGGGCAGAACAGTCAAATCTAAGCGTGTTGAAATCAGATTCAACGAAAGAGCTAGAAGCTCTCATGGTAAAGCAAGCGTCACCTGCAACATCAGGGAAACAGGAGAGTTTTGGAAACTTCCCTCCTGTAAAAGACTATCATCTGACGAGTCAGCGTTTCAATCGCAAGCGGTCAGTACTGACACAAAGTTTGTCAACAAAGGCACATCCGGTTCTATACCTGCAATATCAATCCAAACATCGAATTCGAGATGAATAAATCCAAGGACCCCGGGAATTGCGATTTTCACCGCTTTATTTACATCCGTTCTTGGGCACCGCTTTCGTCACCTGGACTCATCGCTTATACGTCCAGGTTTTGCTGCGTTTCGCCACCCAGGCACACCGCTGTTACGTGTCTGGGGTTCTTCACTTCTCCCCGCCTGGACACAAGGCTCTGGGGGCACCCTCTTTTCACCGCCCAGGCACCGCGAATCACGTGTCTGGGGGCACTACTTCAACAAAGTCGGTGTCTAAGCTGGGCTTTCGGTAACAAGAGTAGAGGATATAGAGGATGAGGAACAGGAAAGATGCCGGCACCCGTCGGGAGATCATATCATCGGAAAGCTGTCATAGTTTGGAGTACACCGCTTCTCGTCATCTGGACTCTTCGCTCACGCATCAGGATTTGTCGCTTCTCACCACCACGGCATATCGCTGTCACGTGTCTGGGGTTCTTCACTTCTCGCCCCCTGGACGCAACGCTCTGGGGGCACCCTCTTCTCACCGCCCAGGCACCGCGAACCACATGTCTGGGGGCACCACTTCAATAAGGTCGGTGTCTAAGCTGGACTTTCGATAACAAGATTAGAGGATATAGAAGATGAGGAGCAAGGAAAGATGCCGGCACCCTTCGAGAAATCATATCAACGGAAAACGAATTGTGAACACATGGTCCAGCCACCAGTCAAAGAAGAAAGACACCTTGGGGACTATTTCATCCTGCGGCACAATTGAACGAGGGCTGCTATTGATCAGCAGATTATTCTTCCTGATAACAACTTGGATGCGCAACCTCTCTGGCTTAATCAAGTGCCAGTTTGTAATTCAACAACATATTTATATTCTACGTACGGATTTACGATCCGACATGGGACTACGTCCAACCGATTTTTACGCAACGTACGGAGTTACGTTACAACACACCCAGACACACCGCTCTCACGTGTCTGGGTTTCATCACTTCTCGCAACCGAGGGGTGTCGTCATCTTTCCTGTTCAACATCTTCTATATCCTCTACTCTTGTTACCGAAAGTCCAACTTAGACACCGACTTTGTTGAAGTGGTGCCCCCAGACACGTGGTTCGTGGTACACCCTCTTAACACCGCCCAGGCACCGCAAACCACGTGTCTGGGGGCACCACTTCAACTAAGTCGGTGTCTAAGTTGGACTTTCGGTAACAAGAGTAGAGGATATAGAAGATGGTGAACAGGAAAGATGTCGACACCCTTCGGGAAATCAGACCAACAGAAAGCGAACTATGAACACACGATCGAACCAATAGTTCAACATATTGACGACCACATCGCTCAATTACCATTCATGGATCCACGATCCAACAGGGACTAAAGATATTTATGCTCTACGTACGGATTTACAATCCAACCAAGATTTCAATTATCAACAAATATCAACAACAAGCAACGATGGCATACCTCGAACTACAGAGTATGCCAAGTTTGTCAACGATATCTACAACGCGAATACTCAAAGGCCAATGGGGCCTTCTGTCACACACACACACACACACACACACTAACACTCTTAACTAACATATGAACTAACAAACAATAATGAATTATAATTTAAATCATACCAATATAATTAATTATTGCCACCCTACCGTTGCCGCGTATCGGGTCAGGAGCAGAAAAAGCATTGAAGCTTCGGTTCTCAACCACAGGTGCCCGTGCGCACCACGACTTCCCACGGCGCTGACATGCATACGTTGGTGACACCAAACGAAAAGGACTACTATGGGTCCATTGGCGTCGGCCCGGGAAGATGTTGCAGCACAAAGCAACAGCAAACAACAATAAAGGATGAATCGATTCCTCAAGACACAACAAAAGGAGAATCGATTCGAATAATTAATTCAAATAATCCAACTGACCACAATAAATCTGATCACAAAGGTATGCAACAAAATTTGCTAAATTGTTTGCATCGGTATCACAACAGAGAAGGCACTAAGTTCGATAGAACAGTTTTGACGGTAATTTCCTGGTACATGAGACGGTGCTTTTTGATCGGATGACACTAACGGCATACGATGGTACGAGGTATATTAACGGGCGCATAGAAAGAATTTTTGTCTCTTCTTCGTTTATCATTTGTGCTATGCAATTCGGTATCATCGTTTCGTGTCGGGATTTTGAATTGTTTAAAGTGATCGTTTTAAGTGGCAAATATTAAATATAGTAAAATGAAGTAACTTATTTTAAATTAAAATAATTAAAAGTTTTCTTTTGACACAATCAATGTGGAAACGAGTGGTAGCCGGGGTCCCAACGCCCTGTGCGCCCGGTGAAATACCAACCCATCAAGCTTTAGGCTCCGTGAAATGGTCGGGAGAAATCCCTGGCCATCTTTCGGAGCTTGGCTGATGGACCGGTTCGAGAAAAGGTTGGTTAGGTGGTAGTCGGTCCCAAGGTGAGATACCACCCCGTCAAGCTGTACATTCCGCGATATCGCCGAGAGAAATCTTCGACGGTGTTTCGAATGTGTGGCTGATGGCCCGGACTGACACGGCGATAAGTCATGATGGTGTCTTCTGATATAAAGAATTCCGGAGGTAAACTAGTCTCCCATTCGGATCTCCGGGGGGGACTATGTCAGGGGGAACATCATGCAGATATCATGATAAATAATGGAACTTTGAAAGGTTCGTCATCGCATAACCGGGCTCGCTCTCGAGGCTCGGCCCACGCTCAGGGGCATCGGTTTCACCAATACTAATGTAAACGCCGTCCACCAATATTTGCAAACAACGAAACCTGATATCCTTGCCCTAACTGAGACCCAGGTCGATTCGTCAACTGATTCGACATATCTTCGTTGCTCAGGATACGACTTACATTAGAGATTCCGTTTTAAGGGCGGTGTCTGCGTCTTCGCACGGTCCGATCTGGCTTGCCAGAGGATGGAGGCGTTGGAACCCAATAATATGGACATCATATGGTTGAGGGTCGTACTGAGGAATTCCGTTAAATTTCTTTGTTGTCTTTACCGCTCCCCGAATGACGATCGACCGGCGACATTTTTCGAACATCTTTCATATACCGTCGACTGGATACAGATCAACCACCCAGCTTCTGAAATTATTGTCCTTGGCGATTTTAATGTGCACAATTCCGACTGGTTGTTACATTCTAACAGAACCGACGAGGCTGGGAGGCTGGCGGAGATGTTTGCTGTAAGCCACAACTTGACTCAACTCGTGGGGGAGCCAACGCGAATACCGGATGCCCGGGGCGATTATGCGAACACCCTGGATCTGTTTTTGACATCCGAACCGAGTATATATACTGTAGAGGTTTCTGCACCACTGGGAAACTCAGATCACTGCTTGGTATCTGTCGCGCAAGCACTTGCATACCAAGCGAATAACCGGCCTAGGCAGCTTCGCCATGTATGGAAGTATGGGGCCGCTAACTGGGACGATATGCGAGATTTCTTCGCATCCTTTCCATGGTCCGAGATGTGGTTCGGAAACTCCGATGTTAACGCTTGCGCGGAGTCGGTGTCTGAGATTATTGTTCTGGGGATGGAGATGTATATTCCACATTCCATCAAACGAAGTTCGTCTGATAAACCTTGGTTTGACAAAAAATGCGAGCTGATTACAGCGGCAAAAAATAGAGCTTTTAAGCAATGGCGCTCCAATCCCACCGATGTTAACAGAACGAATTTTGTTACAATCAGAAACGTGTGCAACAAGGCGATTGATACCGCGAAGAAGACTCACAACGACAGGGTGATCAATAAGCTCCTTCGGTGCCCAACTGGTTCGCGCTCCTTCTGGTCAATGGCAAAGGCTGTCAGCAGTAACTTTGCTTCCTCCTCTTTCCCTCCGTTGGTGACAGACAGCGGGACGTTAGTCACGAATCCAAGGGATAAAGCTAATGTGTTCGCGAATTTATTTTCCGCGAATTCAAACCTCGATCCCGGCCTTTTGCAGCCACCCGTGATCTCGCCGGTACAGTCTTCCATGCGGGATGTGAGATTTCGTCTGCGCACTATTCAGCGCATTCTATGTGAACTGGATTGTAGGAAGGCAACCGGCCCGGACGGAATACCAGCAATAGTCCTTAAGAACTGTGCTCCAGAACTATCGCCGGTTCTTGGCAGACTCTTCCGCTTATCTTATGCACGGAGGACCTTTCCTGCCTGCTGGAAAATCGCCCGAGTTCAGCCAATCCCAAAGACGGGAAAAAAGTGTCTCCCACAAAATTACCGTCCGATAGCATTACTGTCTATTTTATCTAAGGTAATGGAAAAAGTCATCAATACAGAGTTGGTTAAGTATTTGGACTGCAACGATCTTCTGAATGATCGTCAATACGGATTCCGTGGCAGGCGGTCCACGGGAGACCTTTTGACACTTATGACCGATATATGGACATCTGCGATTGAACGGCATGGTGAGTCAAGGGCGGTCGCATTGGATATCTCCAAGGCTTTTGACCGCGTCTGGCACGGGCCATTGCCGAGCAAACTTCGTTCATATGGACTTTCCCAACAGCTTTGCGACTGGACGAGAAGCTTCCTCGAGAATAGATCGATCCGGGTTTTTGTGGACGGCGAGTGTTCGGATCTGTATCCTGTTAATTCGGGGGTGCCCCAGGGTTCTATTTTGGCTCCAACCTTGTTCTTGCTTCACATAAATGATTTGTTGGAGATAACGGATAACAAAGTGTTCAGTTTTGCGGATGATAGTACGCTTGTTTCCTCCTTTCGAGTGATCGGCCGATTGGTGCATCAACGTCGCACCAGCTGAGATGTAGACAGATTGACTCTCTGAACCAGGATCTAGATAAAGTCCTGCAGTGGGGAAAGGCCAATCTTGTCGACTTCAACGCAACGAAGACCCAGTATACAACATTCACAAAGAAAGCCGGATCATCGGTTGCATAGCTGATGATGAATGGCCGGGCCCTCGAGGCTGGGGAAAGTTTGAGATTGCTCGGCGTCACGGTCTGTGGGAATGTATCATGGCATAAACACGTATCGGGTATCGCCAGGTCAGCCTCAGGAAAACTGAGTTATCTTTTTAGAGCCAAGAAATATTTTACTCCTACCCAACTTCTTCTCCTATATAAATCTCAAATTAGACCCGCGCTCGAATATTGCTCTCATGTTTGGAGCTCGGCTCCTAAACATACCCTCGACCTACTTGAGAGCGTACAAAGACGAGCGATCCGCCTGATCGGGGACTCGGCGCTGACGTCGGGACTACAGTCGCTATCACATCGAAGGCGCGTGGCCGACCTCTGTCTGTTCTACAGATATTATCACGGGTGCTGTTCTTCGGAGATTCTTGGCATTGTTCCACGCAATCCGGTCTATATGCGCTCCACAAGACAATCCGACGGATCGCACCCGTTTGTGGTTCATCTCCCGACAGCGCGAACATCCCTGTATCAGAACTCGTTCCGTTACAGAGCGGGGAAGCTGTGGAACTCCCTTCCCACGCGAGTGTTCCCGGAGCGTTACAACCTGCAACTGTTCAAAAAGAACTGCAACAGTTATTTGATGGCATCTCGGGGCGCCCACTCGACGCTATAGGTTCGCCTCTCCCGAGAGAAGTCTAATAAAAAAAAAAAAAAAAAAAAAAAAATTGTGGAAACGTGTAAAAGGCTGTCCCCAGAGCCAACTAGTGGAGTTGGCTTTTGCTGTCACCAGAGCGTGAACAATGACAAATGAACAAATTGAAAGGAAACGTAAATTAGAATAAAAATGACGATATCGTGCAAATAAGCGGGCAAAAAAACAAAAATTAACATTGAGTGCTGATTATGATCCAAAAACTAAAATTGATTACTTAGATCATGGAAATTTGACAAACGTGTGTAAATATTGTAACGCGTTGAGTTTTGAAGGCGAAAAATCACGACCAAAAAATTGCTGCTGTCATCAGGGCAAAGCACAATTATCTATTCAACGCGATCAATATCCCAAAGCAATAATTGATTTACTGTATGATAATGATGATATAAATAAACATTTTAGAGAAAACATTCGTGTTTATTACAATATGTCTGCTTTTGCTTCTTTAACGTCCAAAATTGTGATCTCAAAACTCCATACGCTATGCGTATTGTGGGAGAGGCTACAATCAAAGCTACGAGTAGCCACTGTTCCAACGATAATAATAATCCAAGTTTTGGACAAATTTACATCTATGATAACGGCAAGGTTTTAAAACATTAATCGTTACATTGAAATTGAAAATTAATTTAAAATTGTTGATAATTACATTAAAACTGATACGGGGATTGGCGAGCGTAGCGAGCCCCGTAGTATATATATAAAAAAAAAAGTACGCCGAAAGTCATAAATAAAAATCAACTTATACTGTGTAATTTAGAGAGCTTGTTGTATTCTTTGTAGGGGTTTTGTTCCAGGAAGCGTGTCTCCTGGTCTTTAAAAGGACAAGGCGATCTCTTAAAATTTGACCGCTCCTGATACTCGTCCTACAAAAGGGGTCGTTACCGTGCTTCCTCGTATGCCTGGGGGAAGAGTAACGTCCTTAATTGGCCCTTTGTCCTTGGTCTTCTCTCGGTCTTCCAGGCCAGGTGATACTTAGCTATCAATTGGCCGCTAAATGAAAATCCGTGTTGTTTTCGTTTACAAATTAAAGAGTTTTATTTTTCCAAATTATTTTCGTTAGTTTTTCCACTGGGGTATTTCCTCCATGGACTAAGATCGATTTAAGACTGCGGCCCGGAGATCTTTTTTTTTTTTTTTCAAAACTGTATTTATTAACCATAATTCGAATTCGTACATTTAAGTAATACAGTGACTTAAAATTAATTTTGTAACAATTGCTTACATGTAATTATTATAATAATATATACATTTTCCAAACAATATTTTATGAGATATAAGATAGATGCGTGTTTATAAATTTAGTGGTATTATCTTCCTGGAAAAGTTCAGAAAACCAGGAATTTGTTTTTTCAACTTTACTTAATCTAAACTTAATCCTAATTATATAAATAACTTAACCTAATTTAGCCTGATTACAGTATGATTTTCATAAAGCCATAAACAAAGTTTTATAATTAATGGGATATATGTTATGAATTAAAGGATGTGGAATGAGGTCAGTTATGGGTTAGAGGTAGAGTATTTCTCTCCGGTTGTTCGTTGGAAAAGCGTAGGATGTTGGAAAATGGTTGGACGTTACAGTATTTGAACTGGTTAGGGGTAACTTCGGTGTTGTGGTATATGATCTCATTTGAATCATTTACCAGTCTGCCTGAGGCGAAGATAGCTCTGGTGTGGAGACAGTTGGGGTAGTTAGTTCTGATATCTAGAGGGTTCTCTAAGAGCGAGGTTATTATGGGATTGGGATTATTTTGTAGGTTTTCGATAAATTTGATAGACAGCTCGAGGAATCGTCTATCGAGGGGCTCAATACCAACGGTATTGTAGAGTTCGACGTTACTATAGTACTTATAGGAGTTAGGACGACGATGTAACCCAGAGACATACCTAAAGCATTTTCTTTCGAATACTCGTAATTTCTCCATTTGGGAGGGATTGATATGGTACCACAATGGGCACGCGTACGTGAGTGTGGGCCTGATAATTTGTTTGTAAATGAGCGGTTTGACTTTGTGAGAGAGACTATTAGGTTTCCACATTACTCTTCTACAGAGATTAAGCTGAATTGTGGCTTTTTGAAGGGAAGGGAATTTTTTGGGAGGAAAAAGACCAGTTATTAGAAAAAGTGATTCCCAGATATTTTAGGGTTTTGGAGGGTTTTATCAGAGTGTTGTTCAGTTGAATCTTAATTTTGTTGTGGCAGCGTCTAGTGTTGTTTGTACAGTGCTCGTTTTTGCCCTTGAACACTATGAGCTGCGTTTTATTTGGATTAAGGTGGATTTTCCACTTATTAAAGTATGTTGATAGGTTAGGGAGGAAGTTGTTAATGCGGTTTCTTGCAGCATTAACAAATTTGCTGCTAGAATAAATTAATGTATCATCAGCATAATTCAGCATCACAACATTAGGAGATACGGGTTGAGGAATATCTGAGGTATATAACAGATCTAAAATTGGCCCTAAAATGGAACCTTGGGGAACACCCGCGGTTATGGTGTGGGTTCCTGAGACAGAAGAATTTATTCTCACAACGAATTTTCTGGCCGAAAGATATGAGGCTAAGAGCTTTGTTGTGTGAGAGTTTAGATTAAATATGGAGTGCAGTTTGTACAGAAGCCCTGAGATCCAGACGCAATCAAACGCCTTAGAAATATCGAGAGATATACACACAGTAGGGCTTTGGTTTTGGAGACCAGTTGTAACATCGTGTGTGAGTTTTAGTAGAGCATGACATGTGGATTGTCGCTTACGAAATCCGAACTGACAGTTAGGGATGAGGGCATTCTTATTGGCAAATGAGAGAAGATTTTGGTAGATCTTGCGTTCCAGTATCTTACTTAGTGTGCTTAATAGGTATATTGGACGATAATTGCAAGGACTATTACTACTACCGGGCTTCATAATAGGAATTACTACCGCAGTTTTCCAGTTCTCTGGGAAGTGCGATGCATTAATTATATGATTAAGAAGAATGAGGATGGGAAGTAGATTCGGTGGGCGCAGCCTTTTAAATAGAAGACGTGGGATTCCATCTAATCCAGTTGACTTTTTGTTATTTCCTGATCTTACGATCTCGGATAATTCGTCTGCAGTTAGAAAATTTGTAGTGTCTAAGGGGTGTGAAGCTATGTTTGTGTTGTTAAATTCACCGATGAAAGGAGTAAAAGATGGGAATAATCTGTTAGAGATATATTCGTTTACTGTGTTCTCGAAGCCAGGAGTTGAGAGAGAATTATTTTGCTCATGAATCTTTGAAAAGTGTTCTGCGAGGCAATTTGCTATGTCCGAATCGGACTGGGCAATATTATTGCTGATCGGGTTAATGAGATGGTCAATTCGGGGTTTATATTTACGACCAGTTAATTGGTTGAAGTTTTTGAAAAGATCCCGATTTGGTTTGATGTTACTAAGTGTGGAGATGTAGTTCTCATCTGCGAACTTTTTCAACTGCTCATTTATCAGAGTGGATAGGAGTTGGATCTGGCTTTTAATAAAGGGGCAGTATCTTGTATGAAGTTTTCGGCGGAGCTGCATTTTTAAGGCGCAATAATTTGGTTAGGATGCTGGGCAAAGGCTTTCCTAAATAGTTATGAGGAATGGTTGCCGGGGTGTTGTTGTTGAGAGCCTCCTTAAGAATTTGCTCTATTCTTAAAGATGCTTGATCGATTTCAGTAGGGAGTAAGTTAGATGCTTCAGGGATATACAAGTCAGAGAAACTTATCGCTATTTCCCTATTGACTTTTCTCCAATTTGTTTTGGTGAAGTTTGGGACAGGGTTTGACGAGTAGAGTGGGTCGAGAGAGGGGATTTGGATCGTGGTGTGAACGGAACCATGATCAGAAGGAAATATAAAGGAGACTGTAGGTGGACCCGCTGAATAAACATCGTCGGACTTGAGGAAGAAGTCGATTGTTGACCCGGCTGAGCTAGAGACACGAGTTGGCTGTAATGGGGAGTCAATGTAAGTATATGGATAAGACGGGAGGAGGGCTAGGAATTGGCGACCATATTTGTTGCATTTATTATCATTGACTGCTGTATGGCGAGCATTCCAGTCTCCTCCGATTATAAATGGAGCGGGAACGGACTGTTGGATAATCTGCGAAATGTCAGTATCTGGGAAATCTGGTTGTCGTGAAGGGTGAATATAAATGGATGCTAAGACGAGCACTTTATTGTTCTCACAGAAAACTTTTACTGCTGTGTGTTCAATGCTGGATATACCGGTTAATCTAATTTCACTGAATTGAAATTTTTTGTGAAATAAGATGCCGGTACCTCCATGAGATCCATTAGTTCTGGGGTAAGAAACTAAAGTATAATTGGGAATGGAAACTCGGGAATTTGGTTTGAGCCAGGTCTCTGAAAGGAATAGGATATCTGGGGAAAACTTTTCAACAAACAACCGGAGGTGTTGCTTACGTATGTTAGAGTAAATGGATTCTGTGTTGAGGGAGGCCCGGAGATCACTAAACTATTCCTTTATAAAGGAAAAGGAATCGAAAATTGTATCCCAAAGATACACATTTTTGTGCAACAATCTCGATTTTTTGGATATCTCGAGCGAGATGTTGTATTGACTTTAGATAAGAATTCAATTTCTTGAATTCTTATGAAACTATCGCGCAGATGTGTGAATGTATCTGCTTTTGAGTTTTTTGTTTGTTTTCCTGAATGGAAAATTTGGGATAGAGATAACGTGGCAATAAACGAATGTTTGATTCGTTTATTGCGAATTTTGAATCATGTTTGGGTTTTTTCGGGTTTTAATAGGTTTATGTGTTTTAGCGTATTATAGCTAAGATTTTGGATTAGGAATGGGGGAAAAAGTGGTAGGGCTTTTTAGAGCACTACAAGCTCGCATACAGCCAGTAAGTTAATTTAAGGACCTCTACTCTTGATCGTGGTGCTTCCCCATTTTACCGCCCAGGCGTTGAAATCTCCACCGATTATAAAGGGGCTCTTAGTTCTGGCATCATCGGTTACCTGGTCCAAGAAACATTTGAATTCTTCTATTTCAGCCTCTGCAATTCAACTTTCTTCAGGAAAATGTTACAAGATCAGACATCATAAATTACACAAAGAAAAACTGTCGCTCAAAAGGAATACCGTAAATATGTGAAGTTCTCAATTTCCCTCAGACGTACAGAATGAATGTTCGAAAAATGAACTGTCATTAATGTTTGAAAAGTCGTGCTGTAAAGAATTCGGGAAAGTTAAATTTAATTTGAATCAGTTAACGCAAAGGCGATGCGTGCGGACAACAAATAAAGATCGATTAATAATTAAAAAGTGGCGTTCGTTAATTATGATGGTGAACTGAAACGCACCGCAATCACAATGTGTTCACTTTAAAAATGAATAACAGACCTGCAGTTATACAGAGGAAACCATTCTTTGGCTCAATCACATGAGTTAACAACATTCTGCCTTCTTTATTACAATCTGCAAGCATTAAAGGCTAATATCCTCTATTGGTTTTGTTCTTGCGCCACATCTAATTTTCTAGAGATACTGTGGCGTTTATAGCAGATACACACGTAATACATAAGAAATTAGTGCAGAAAAGATCGAATGAGCAAAAGCATCCGAGCCGCATGCCATAGCAAAAACGTAGTAATTCCACATCAGTTGAGTGTACTTGACACACGTGTTACGTCAAAGAATCCTTCGACGACACCAAAAAACCCATCAACCGAAATGTATAATCTAATCACACATTTCCTCTAGACGGAAACATAATTGCAGGTAACAAATAATAAAATTCAATAGAAACATTAAAATATAAAATAAGCAAATTGCAATGTAATGTCTATCGCAATATATGTTGCGACAATAGATAATTACACATTTTCTCTAGATGGAAATACAATCTATTAAGAACTCATTAAAAGGCAATTAACAAGAATTCGTGGAAACACGAAAATATGTAATTAAGCATTTTGCCATGTAGAAAGATAAGTATATATATATAAGATTTGATGTTGAAATAAATTGAGTTTAAGAAACGACTCTCCGAAGAGCAGACGGTTCATATCCTCGAAAAAAAATTACATAAAAATATAAATTTTTATTAGAAAGTGTTTTCTTTATTTCATTTAACTGCAAATTTAGAATAACATAACATAGCATAAAATGACCTAATGCGTTGAGCTTTGGTTCTTTCTTTGATTCCAACCGTTATAGCGTCGATTCGAATCACACGTTCTTCACTTTTGTTGCAAACGCTATAATACCGAGGAACCTTGTCCCTGTACGGAAGGTTTAGTGTGTTGTATGTAACAGCCCCGTGTCTACGTACAAAAACACCCGCTTGTATCGCCTACCAGTCTCCCTATGGGACTGACTTCGGGTTTTCCTTTGTGAAGCTCCCTATCGTGCCTGTGCTTTCACATTTGCAGATGTGACAAAACCCTTTTTTGTGAGTCGTAATTGTGCTAGGGAAAACAGGATATACTGTCATCGCCGACCTTTATTTTATGAAAAATTACGATAAATCTTTTAGAAGACGTTGTAATGCCCTGATATATCATATTATAAAAGATAAAAAAAAAAAAAAACATCGTATGCGACACAAAAATAATATTACAGACTTGATAACACTGAACATTACAAAGTATATCCATTTACATACGAATTGCGTATTATTCAAATTTTTAAGGAGATTCCTTATCTAGGCAGTGAGAGTTTTCCAATACTTAGACTGTGTGCTGCGAAAGACGGTGCTCCATAGGCTATGGAGCCAAATAGGGAATGTAGTTTTCTACTGTTTGTAAATTATAAGTGGTACAGGGAGAAAAAATAATGCTAATTGAAAAAATGCTCATCTACATAATATAGTAAATTAATCATTTATAGCGACGACAAATTTTGTCGTGCCATCCCAAAGTTTATATCTATGCACCTAATTAACAAATATGAAGCTAATAATGTCCTGGTGAACCAATGTTTTGGCGTAAATCTCCTATTTTCCGACTAGCTGACGTACACCAAGAGAATCTAGAGGGAAATTAATAATATCCCCAATTTGTGTGAGTATGTTGCTCTTGCTCGATTTACGTTTAATGAATTTCATCAACTTGAATGACATACACCGAACAAATAAAATTGGACACATGATCCAACCAACCATCTCCCCCAAAAACCGCATCTCCTCAGGACAAATCCAAGGAAAACCCACAAAAGAAAACGACACTGAAACAGAAACACAAAAAAACTTCTAAACAAATGTGAATCCTTGTTCTTCAAATTACTCCAAGGAATTTTTCTCCATGTTAGTATTGAAGGACACAGACGCCCCTAGATGTGTTTTTGTTATTTAATTTAAGATATATCCTTTTACATATTTTGCTGCACGGTTGTGAAACCTCTTAGGTTGGTTACCATCCAAGTATCCAAGGAACTCCATCGAATCCAAGAATGACAGTTTCTTAGCATACATTATCAAGATTATTTTCCACAACCCCGTCATTATCCTGTCGGTGAATAAAACAGTCGACTTCGAATACCCTAATGACACAAGCAATTCAAACGAAACATTTTCAACTGCATTATACTAAACTGATTGTACACTCGTACGATACAAGGACATGAATTTAGGATCATGTCGACGAAGGAAGTCGAAGTGAAAGGTTAATTCCGAATTTGTTCGACATATCAAAATGATATCTTACCGACATCTATCCTGCTAGTCACCCCGTTGCAACACTGTTGCTTCAATTCGATCTTCCACACTTTACTAGTGTACAGTGTAGCCGGTGGATAAAAATAGGCAATATGTTTACACTGCTACGAGGTTAGCTGAGTGGAATTAGGTAACATAAACTCCATTTCAAATTTGACATAAAAGGAAGTTCCGGTGATATTCATAAACATGGTGTGGTTCACAGTCGGCTTAACATTTTTCAGTGGCTAGTAAGGAGTTTTTTCTATTAATGGGCAGCCAACATTGTAAAATGTTCGAACTTATAACTATTTCAACGAAACCAAACCGCCGGTTTCTACCCCAAGACACGCCTTTTAACATTTGAAATCCAATTTTCCATATAACCTCGCACCATGTATTTCTTGAGTATGTCAAGATGTCATGACACAATGGTACCATGAAGGCAAATTACATTGATCTGAATACCAAGGTGGGAAGAAAAGGTCACCATAGACGATTAAGGAACTTTGAAAGTTCTAACAAAATACTTGCTGATTTGAATTTAGTTCTCTGAAACTAAGATTCCTCCAAGGTGGCACTAGACATATTTGGTGGTGTAGTTTGTAAAGTTTTCATTTGAAGTAGATGGATCTCTATCTATATACTAGTAAGGAGCCGGAGTTTGAGAGCACAAGAGGTGAGATAGATGTCAAAGACGGTGACGTAAGAGTTAGCACTCCATATCATTCGCCAGATGAGTTCGTTTCAAGGACGGGCAGGTATCTAGAAGAAATGCGGGTCCCGAAGTGACGGGAGTTAGCGTTAAATGGGGTGGAAGAGAGCAGGCTTGGGCAATTGATCGAACCTGAGGAACGACAGTTGATAAAGAGAATGTCACATGATTTCTGCGCCTCTCAAGTGTGTTAAGGTTAAATAGTTGGACACGGCTTGTGTATGGAGGCAGGATTGGAGGATTTTCCCAACATAATTCTCGAAGGGCAAAACGTAAGAAGCGGGGTTGAACGCCCTCGTTTCTGCGAATGTGGGACATATAATAAGGGGACCAGACCTGGCTATCATATTTTACTAGGGGGCGGACAGAAGTTACGTAATAGGGTTGTGGTGGATTCAACTCTTACGCCTGCACGGGCGTGGGTTCAGTAAATTCCCACCGATGTTACTCCGAACACTGCTCGCCAAAATGTCAAATAAAACACACTGAATGGCTTGTAGTAAAAGGGTTCTTTAATTGATTGCAATTGGGTTTCATTTATTACTTGTAATACACCTTGGTTATGACAATGTTTTCCTCCCTTTTTATTTGGTAAACTACCGTCTAAACACAACCAACAGACACACGTACCGGGGAAATGGTGGTCGAGCTATAAAATGTCACTGTTTCTGTTTTTATTTTGTTAAACTGGTGTTTATACGCAAGGGACAAACGCGCGTAGCGGAGAGATGGTGGTTGAGCTCTTAAATGTCACTGTTTCTACTTTTGTTTTGTTAAGCTAACGCTTATGCGCGACGGGCGAGCGCGCCTAGCGGAGAGATGATGGTCGAGCGCGGAAATGTCACTGTTTCTGTTTTTGTTTTGTTAAACTACCGTTTATACACGACGAACCCACGCGTGTAGCGGGGAAATGATGGTCAAGCTCCGAAATGTCACTGTTTCTATTTTTATTTTGTTAGTGGTGATGTTTAAACGCAACGGGCAAACATAAAATGCTCAAGACACTCGGTTTCTATTTCCGTTCTGTTAAGCTATGGTGTTTAAACGCAACGAACAAACGTGAAATGCTTACGACACCCGACCGCGCTCCTCGAGCGTAGAATTCGGACCCTTCTCGATTGGTTGTTAAAACACGACTGACTGGTTAAAGGCAAAAGAAAAGTTCATCGCGTCGTGGCAATGGAGTCATAGCTGAAATAAACTCACTGCCACCTATTAGGAATTTCGAGAGGAGTTGCTATCCCTGTATAGGGGATTAGTTCCGGAGAATCCTCGCCATATAAGCTAAGTTAAATTCCTCTGGCGCTATGTATACGAGGAATTGGTATTGGGTAGGATGGGAGCCGAAATGATTTTCGGGGAACTAAATGTTGCTTGGTTGCAAGCGAGGAAATAGTTTAAGCAGGAAGTGAGCCGGAATGATTTTCGGGGGAAATTAGAAATGCTTGGTTGCAAGCAAGGAATATCATTTACATAAGATATTAACCGAAGCGGTTTTTGGAAAAATGTATGCGGCTCGATGTATTTGATGGAGATGGTGAGTATTCCGTTGTAAATTGAAATATGCGTTCATTACAGGATACGATTTTCGGGGGAAATTAGAATTGCTTGGTCGCAAGCAAGGAATATTATTTAGATAAAGAATTGACCGAAGCAATGTATGCGGGGATGATTTGGAATATATTCTGTTGAATTGCATTCTGTTGCGGGTTTTGGAGTGTGTTTTATTGCATAGTTTGGAATGTATGTTATTGCGGATTTTAAATGGGGAGTTGGGTTAAGGCGACGCGTTGTTAGTGGTCAAGATTGGTTGGCATTGTGTGTTGGTTCTCCATGTGGTATAGAGAACCCCCACAGGGTAACGTAACAGTTAGAGAATTGTTTTGATCAGCAAGATTGTCCCTTATGGTTATAAAGGTTCCGTTTTGCTTTGAAAATAACATGTGTCTTTCGGAGTCTCTCGACTTGTGGGGCTTTTCAGGGCCCGAAGAGCCATGCATCGCTCGATCCCCACTATTCCAGGCGAACGACTTACCTCTCGGTCGAAATTCAGCAAGGTTGCGTAACCTTGCTACGGCATTTACTCCCAGCCAAATCGCCGGAATTATTACGGTTACCCAATCGGATACCTGTTTTGAATATCCGTTAGGCAGCTTACCTATTCTGTGGGGGTTTTCCTTCCAAACCCCTTTTTCTCCAACACCACCCCTGAAAAACTTTAATTCCTAAAAAACATTAAGTCCACGGCAAAGCTTATCACCTTGCCGTGGCATCGAAAATTCACCCCCGAGGCGTACATTATTTTCCTAAAAAAAGCATAAGTCCACGGCAAAATCATCACATTGCCGTGGCATTTGAAATCCTATCCTTAGGCATGCATTCTATTCAGGGCATCTCGTTCCCATAGCCTTATGCTATGGAAACAACATCAACAAAGAGTTCCTTGTTGACTCGTTTTATTGTTTGCCCATGGCACTTCTTACATGCGGCTATTTGGTCCCATTGTTTTGCCACCGCCGACAAGGTTTCGGCTGACGCAAACCAAACATTTCTCTAATTACCAGCAATCGCTGGTTTCCTATTATCGGTCCCCACGTTCAGGGACCGCAATCAAGCAACGAACAAGATGCAGCCAGAAAATGTTTACTTTCAACATCTGGCAATGGCTGCACCCTATATTCGTTGCAATATTTAAACATCGTCAACCGAAATGTTGATTTATGGCCTTCCATTAGGATGACCAAATCTTCGGTTTGGGTCTTTCGCACCCCAGATGTTAGTGTTTACATTCATGGAAAATGCATTAGCGATGTTGGCCTCCATCCACGGTCGCCGGACGATCGTATGCAAGGCATACGCACACATACATAATGTATGCCTATTCCACCCGGTCCAATCACGATTAACTCCCTCGAGTTAATCGTGTAGCCCCTCCTCCTTTTGCAGTTCTTTTGAGGTTTTCCGTTTCTTTGGTGAGCTCTAGTGACCAGTGTTGCAGTTCCGCAACATACATACCAGCGTATACCAGTTGGAAAAACCTACCATATGGAACGCCACCTATTGCGGAATAGACAAAACCAAAATTGTCTGTTCATGTGACGTTTTATATGTTACTGTTTACACACAGTTGCTGTTTTACTGTTTTTTGTGGACAGTATGGTTTTTTTTACGTTGAATGTCATGTTGTTTACGGGGCCTTCAGCACCTGTGTTTTTTACGATGTCAATTTAAATTCGTGTAATAAAAGTTAAATTGTAGTGTTAAAAGGTGTTTAATTACTGCCCAATGCGGCAGTCATTTACTGGGCTATAACGCCATAAGACTTGCTGGGCAACAACGCCAACAACATTTTGCTGTCACGTCGAGGAGCCTTCTCGACGCTGTACAACCAGTCAACCTTTTTCCTTGGAGGCAGCGTGTGTGTGCCAAGTCGTGATTGGAGTCTTGATATTTTTATTCCCGTCAACAGTTTGTTTACCAGTTTTAAATTATTTCCAATCTTGCGTTATCGCTTAAGTTATATCCAATGGGATCATTCAATTAAAACCGTTTTCCGCTGCCTTTCGTCTTTTAGTGCGCCTATTATATTTTGCTTTTATAATAACAAAAGAAACATTGTGAAAATTAATTACCATCACCATATAATAATAAGAGAACATTCGACGAAACTACAATACGTGTGTTTTATTTTCCTCTTACGAAGAACTTTGTGCGGTTTTTTTTTTTTCAATTTCTTTGGAGAACTATAAGTGGGTGTTGGCTGAATCCGCACCCGTGCTTGGTGCTTAGCTCAACTACCCCACAGACTCCCTTTGCGGTCACCACCGTGCTACCCTAATCTGGAGGGAAGAGTGGTGACCGCTGTTGAATTCAGTGAAATTTAAATTCCGAAAAGACACATGTTCTTTTCAAAACAAAAGGGTACCTTTACGGGGCTATGCCATCAATATGTAATAGAAAACTAAGGTTCTTGTCACATAAGATGCCCAGGTCGCGAATTGATTACACAGAATTGATCGATTGATTAAGTAACAAATAGAGACGTGGCGGGTGACAAGGTCAGTGAATGGTATTTGACGATGTTGAGTTCGAGGCAATTATTTTGGGGCCAAACCGGAAAGCTATCGAGATCTGTTTAAAAAAGTGAGGAGTCGAGAGTAGAGCTGATCGTCTTGTAAAATTGATTATCATCCGCTTAAAGAGAGAGCAAGTAGTGCTTGATACCAGTCTCTATATCTTATATAATTAGCACAAATAAGAGGGGACCACGATAACTGTCCTAGCAAACCCACGAGGTGGGGTGAAAAGGATTTGAAAAAATGGATATAAATCTCACACGGTGGGTTACATTTTTCAGGTAGGAAGAAACTCACTTAATCACTAAGGGTTCGAAGCCAAGGAAAGAGCATGAGTTTGTGGACTTAAAGAGTATGATTTTGCCGGAAGTTTTATCAAAGGCTAAAAACTAAAATCGGTTTTGAAATTTTGACTTCGTTGCCCTTCTCTAAGGCATGGGGGGTGTGGGATGACAATTCAACTATATTGGTGGTATTAGACCTGTCAGTGGAAAAACCATGCTGGTTGAGCGAGTTGATGGATTTGAAGATGAAACATATTGCTTTATATGTAATCGTACAGTTTTGGAATGTGCGAAAGTTTAGCAATGGTACAATAGTCAGCAATATTGTTTTTAGATCTGTGGCATTTCTAACATATACACACACAATACACAAGCAAATAGTGAAGAACACCGAATGAAAATCGAATAAGAAAATGCATCAGAGACGTATACCATAGCGATAACATAACAAATCCATATCAGTCGAATGTACTTGAGTTTAGATATCGAATTTGTACACATGGCGGTGGCCTGATGGGTTGCGCTTGGTTCAATTTTTGGTGATTCTAACTGTCATAGCGTCAGTTCGAATCACACGTTCTTCACTATCATCCCAAACGCATAAATTGGTGACTACGACGTGATCTGTACACATAGCACAGACTTTCCCATAGTAAACAGAACTTCACGACACGATCACAACTTCCGCATAGAGCACCAGGCACACACGCATGCTCCGAGGTTCTCTCGTTCGCTCCGCTGATCGTAACAAAGTTACTGAGGAGGGAGTAGTGCAGCGTTGCCAACAGATGCACACACAATACACAAGCAAATAGTGAAGAACACCGAACGAAAATCGAATAAGAAAATGCATCAGAGCCGTATACCATAGCGATAACATAACAAATCCACATCAGTCGAATGTACTTAAGTTAAGAAATCGAATTTGTACACACGGTGGTGGCCTGGTGGGTTGCGCTTTGGTTCAATTTTTTGTGATTCTAACTGTCATACCGTCAGTTCGAATCACACGTTCTTCACTATCATCCAAAACGCTGTAGATCCCTTTTTATGTATAGGGTTGATAAAAAGAGGATTTTCAAATATTCGGGCAGATGGTCTTGTGAAGAGCATAAAGTATAAATCGTGGAGAGTGAGGAGAGTAAGAGTGGAGAAGCATTTTTTAAAAAGACAGCAGGGGGACCGCCTGGCCCGGGGCTGAACTCACCTTTAAGCTGGTTTAATCTTTGAAGTAGAAGGAGCGAGCCTCAAAATTGTCGTAGTCGTCTGTAAAACATGCGTTTAAAGAGCGAAGCGAAAAGATTGAGTGTTTGGGGATCACCGGAAGTAACCAAATTACAGGAAAGAGAGGTGAGATAGGCATCAGATTTGCGTTTGTAATTAACGAAATGGAAAAAAGTTTTGGCGTCGTTGATTAGATTGGTTTGTTTTCTAATAAAATAATTATGGTATTGGAAGCTATAAAGTAAGGTAAATCGAAAAAAGGGCAGCGAGGAATTTGGAATAGTCATGGGCATTCTAAAGAAAATGTTCCACAGTTTATAGTCTTATTTAAGAAAACCGAGTTTGCGGTTAGGCCATAGGGGCGGTGAAACCGATATTCTAAGTGGAGAATAAGGCGCATATAGGAAAAATACATTGAAAATGACATTACAGGGAGCGTCAGCAGCATCTACACCGCGAGATGGACAAATCAAAATGTGATTTTGCTAAATTCTCATTTATAAGGCAGAAATTGGCCTTACGGAAGTTATAGGAAAAATGGTTACGGGGTAGGGAGGAGTAGGCTGGGAAATCATGATAAAGGGACAAGAGAAGCGGGGGATTGTTAAGGGTTGAAAGGATATGAGGACTGAGTGCAAATGGAGAATTAATGGGGTCAGTTGTGAAGACGAGGTTGACTTGCCTGCCCGTATGATTTGGGGCATTACTTATTTGAGAGAGGCTTGAATCCGTGAGACGATCTATAAAGAGACATTCATTGACATTTTTGGAGTATAAGATGTAAAACGATTGTTCGTCTGATAAAGTCCATTGGAGTTGAGGGAATTAAGGCCAACAGAGGGGATACCATCTCGCCTTGGTATGTACTCATCTTGATTAAGTGGTGGACTGCAGTTATTACGAGCTTGTTTGATTCGATGGTAGTATATAGAAACAAATGTAGTATAAAGATTTTACGGTGAAATTTATTTTTATTGAGACATAGTTAAGTTTGGGACAAGAATAGATAGCAATAAGGGAAGAAACATGCCTGTTTTGGATGGCTAGGAATATACCACGGTAGGATGAGTCAGGACAAAATCGATCAACATCGTCACCACGAAAAAACTTGCCATGATTGGCTTTACTGTTTTGGTAATAAGAAGTAATTTTCATGTAAATATTGTGGTGTAACAATATACCCACGAAATGACCATGAAGAATCATGTGAAATAAATCAATTGCCCTTGTCACAATTAGCAAGTGTCACGTAACCAGCATTCGTTGTCGACAATAATTCAGGGTCGATTCTTTTCATTGAGTAAAAGAAACGAATTGCTCCAGCTACAATTTGAAAGAATAATATGACACCCGCTTGCGAGCTTGCCACTAGCAAGTGATTCACAAATTAATTGGGTCAAATCGTGTCATTGTTCTTACACTATGCGCTAAGCTGTCGATAGAAAATAGAATAGCATAATAAGCAAACTGTATTGAGCGAATTATGAATTAAGAATGAAATGGCTTGTTAATTGTATGAATAGATTAAGAAATTTGTGAATAAGTGAGTGATTGATTGGGAGTATAAATACCCCAGTAATTTCGATAATAAATCAACCAAAAACCAACAGCGTCTTTGATTCACCACCTGCGGCGATTTCGCCATCTAATTTCAGCGGGCTGCGCTTAAACAGCAATCATTAGGGAAGTTAGGTCACAGACAATCTTAGGGTAAAGTTTACATACTTTTCACCCAAAATATATTACCACAAATATATTACATGGCGATTCTAACCCGAAATTATTACAATATATTGACAGAAAACCGAAAGATTTATTGATACTTTTTGGGGTAGCATGTTGATATTCTCGTAGCATTTCAAAAAGAGGATAGGAAGAATGGAAAAATTGGTGAGTAGAGCTTCCTTCTGAATAGAAACCATGAAGCTCGTTTTGCCTACAAAGCAAACTGAATCGGATTTATCAATATAAATGCTAACATTTGCGTAATTTCGTTTAATGCTCAATTTAGATAGAGCATAGCGACATTCTGTAGAGTTTATGGTTTGCTCTGTGTAGTTAACCGGGTAAGACGGGATCAGTAACAGGTCGGAGGGAAGGTTGTGTTGGGCCAGGACAAGTTGTGGCTGTAGGAAGAGGGCGTGTAAAATTCAATCTCGTATTAGATTCAGAGGATTTTTAAAGATACAGAATACTCAAGCTGCGAAAAGTGGAATACTTTTCCCCAGTTCTGAGGTCGAAACGAGAGAAGGTGCTTAAAGGATGTAGGACGAGCAATTGTGCTAAGATTAAGCGAGTTTTTATTTCGGAGAGGTGCGGTGAACGGTCCGTAATTGAGGAGCATGAATGCAGTCCGATTTAGGGAAGAAAGTATGGTTATACCTTGCCTTGGATTGGAATTTTGTGGAATGAGTTAGAATTGAAACATGGGGTGCGCCGGAAATTTTATGAAGAACAGTGGAGGTGCGGGCTGATTTACCAAAGAGGGTACCATTATTATTAACTATTTTGAATTTTGGTATAGTGGGCAGGTTTTTGGTAGGTTCGTGGCGTGTGGAGGTGCGGTAAGATAATGTCATCGTGCCGATCTTCACATGACCGCTGTTGTTCGTTTAGAAAATCCATTCTGGCGGGGAGCACTATATGGGAACTAGATTTCTTCTTAGAGATATGGAGTGAGTGACATTCTTTTAAGATAATCCTGTAATTCTTCACAAAGAGCTGAGAAATCCTATTGTTCGTAGATTTGGGTGCGCCCTTCAACAAATATAAGGTAACCACTTGGTTGGAAGTACCCAAATTGTTGATTCCGCCTTGGCATTCTGAGGGCAAATTGACAAGAAGCGGTGTGATGAAGAGAGGCATGAGGAATGAAAATGTAACTGTGGTGGAGTACCTTCCTGGATGATGTTAGGCGACGGTATCTCACCCTACTACATACTGTGTTAATAATTAAAATATTAGGTGTACACAAAATGTGTTTCCGCCGTTTGGCAAAATATGACCCCACCAGAAAATTATGTAGAAATTGTCAGATGTCAAATGTAATATTGTGCGTTTGAGCACGTGATAATAATATAACCAAACATGAGTGACTTCTTATCAGCTTAACATAATTTTTTTCGTGCAAAAATGTCTACTTTTGTACCAAATAAGCGTCATTTGCGAGAACTTTTGATTTACTTTTGAAATTTGAAGAAATCTGCCGCTGAGGCGCATCGATTGCTTGTAGAAGCATATGGTGAAGCTGCTTTGAGTGAGAGAAGTTGTCGTGAGTGGTTTCAAAAGTTTAAAAACGGCGAGATTGACGTGGAAGACAAAGAACGAAGTGAAGGCCGAAAGTGTACGAACACAAGGAATTAGAAGCAATATTGGAGGAAGATCCATCCCAAACGCAAAAAGAGCTAGCACGTACTTTAGATGTAACTCAACAAGCAATTTCACATCGTGTAAAATCGTTAGGGATGATTCAAAAACAAGGAAATTGGGTTGAATACGAACTGAAGCCAATTGACATTGAACGCTGATTTTGCATAAATGAAATGCTGCTTACCAGACAAAAAAAAAAGAGTATAGTATAGTCAGTGGGGATGAAAAATGGATCCACTATGATAACCCAGAGAAGAGAAAATCATGAAGACCACCTCGCCATGCTTCAACCTCAATAGCAAAACCGAATATTCGTGGGAAAAAACTCACTGTGTGTATTTGGTGGGATCAGATTTGTGTCGTGTATTATGCATTGCTGAAACCGAGTGAAACCATCACTGGAGTTCTCTACCGAACATAATTAATGAGACTCAGCCGAGCACTCAAGGGAAAACGCCCCCATTGTTACTCCAGACATGACCAAATTATTCTTCTCCATGATAATGCTTGTCCGTATGTTGCGGTGCCGGTGAAAAACTATTTGGAAACATTTCATTGGGAAGTCCTACCCCACCCGCCGTATTCACCAGACCGTGTCCCTTCTGATTATCACTTATTTCGAACCGTGGCACATGGTCTGTCCGAGCAGCACTTAAAACATATGAAGATACCAAAAAGTTGGTCGATTGGTGGATATCCTCAAAAGATGAAGAATTATTCCGACGTGGTATCCGGATGCTGCCAGAAATATGGAAAAAGTAGTGTCTAGTGATGGACAATACTTTGAATAAAACGTAATGTACCGTTCTTTCACAATAAATTCCTAATTTTGTATAGAAAACGGCGGAAACTTATTTGTACATATAATAAATACTTAAATAATTAATTATTTGCACTTAATCCATATCGTCATCATCATCGGCCCTACAACCGGGAACCGGTCTTGGCTTTATTTAGCAAGTCCTGAGGCTTGTTAAATTTTCCATAATGATTTGTTTTTTCCGGGCAAGGTCATTAGTCTTGCTCCCAAGGCCCTCCGACGGGGAATCGAACCCCGGTCTCCCGCGTGACAGGTGGCTATACTAACCAGTATACTATCGAGACCCCTATCCATATCGCCACTACATTCTTTTGTTTTGTTTTTGTTATAAGTGAATTTCTAAATCAGCAAGTGCCACATTCTGTATCACCGGAAAACACTAATGAACTATTTAACGTTTACTATATGGTGATGTTTTAAATAGATGCCTTGTTTTTGAAGTGTATGGAATCAACTTAAACATATTTATTCGTGCACCAAAGCTACGCTTAGTATTTTGTACTGGCAAATGTGGATAAGGCTATTTTTGATGGTTCTGAATAGATATGTCCCCCTTTCGAAAAACTGAGGATGTCAAGACTATGAGCAGATCCGTAAAATTATCAATTGCCACTTTTCTACAGGTTTATAAAGTTTTTGTGGAGAATCAAGCAGACCGGATACAGCATAGTTGTATGTTCCTATGCTGTGTCGTGTCTGTTTAAATCGTTCCAGACTTATGGGAATTTGCACATTTTTGGGAGTTTTCGAGTGATCCACCAACACAACACAAAAGTCATTATTTCTTTGTATACAAATAAATAAATATTTATTTAATTCTGTCCTTATTATTACAATTATCACTATGACACCAACTGAGCGCTTTGCGTGGTCGAAGGTTATGACTCATTTTTACATCTGTCATAACAAAACCGACGCTCCATAATTGTGCTGGAATTGTAATGGTTTTGTGGGGTAAAGGAAGTAGTACACCAGGACACGAGCGCTCGGTTCACTTCCTTCCCACTATTGTCCGCCTAGAAGAAATGTTCGCCAGAGGATTCACAATAGGTCACCAGAGAAAACAATGAATGAAAACGCACAGGTGTAAATGTTCTTTTTACTTTTTTATTGTTCTGTTGGTATATATCTATCTCAGTTGTCGATTTACATGTGGGAGTCTTAAACGCACTTATTTATTAATTATGGGCACAACAATCACTAAATAATTGACGCATTTGAACATTAGTTCATACTCCTCCTCTACGAATAACAATATTTTGGTGAAGCGCGCTCAACAATGTTTGTTAGTGGTGTTTGTATTTTAAGCACGTCTATCTACAGAGAAATTCAGCGCAACAAATAGCTAACGTAAGACATTATATTTAACTGCACACGGACTCGCAAATCGAGCTCCTCGCAAGAGACGTACGTGCTCCAGAATTTGGACACTAAATATCAATTGTATGGTGGCGGCTCCGACACACAACGACTTCGCTACATCCGATTGATAGTGCGATTCAACTCTGACCCTCGGTGTCTGTTGTCGCCAACATCCACCAACCGTGATCGTGATGACCTCCGATCTAAGGGTAGCCAATCAGCGATCGAATCGGGATTTGATGGGAGGGTGGTCCGTATGACCGTACGGTCAAGTGTAATGCCCTTTCGCTCAAAAATAAATCGACAACGAACGATCCTGCACTTGTTCAAAGAAGGAACAACCATAAGGGCTGCAGGCAATGTTGCTGTCAATCATTGTGCTGGTCGCCTGAGAACGAAATAGGTTTCTGCGTCCTCAGTAAACATAAACGCTATTTCGAGGGACGTATGTGGCGGTTCCGCCAAACCCCACGGCCCACTTACCTGAAAAAACCCCCATAACTACTACCCAACTTCCTTAAGTTCGCTAATGCAACAGCGTTAGTACCCGTAAATGCTTCACGCATTATATAGATCAGATCTATACTCTTAAAATCCCTGTAAAGAAAACTTACCTTTTCATGCATCTCTTCGCATAGAATTTTCCGAAAGATTTCTTTTTTTGCTTATCTGGTATTCTAAACCAATTCGGTACCAGACAAATTCCTGTAAACAAAATGATTCGGATTGCATTCAATGTAACCGCCATGACAGGGACCATAAATATTGCGCCGTCTATTTTCCCAGCCGCGTCATGTGTACAACAAATACCTTTCATACACATTGGCTGGCGACCTTTTTTCTCATCAATAAAAAACCCAAGCAGCTGCATATAATTACGCAATAGACGCTGAAACCAAATTCTCCTGCATTTCCTAATGCAAATATGAACCCGGTTTCTACTGCAGCCAGAGATGCCATAAACATCCAATTTGCTTTTAGCACCTTTTTTCTCCCAACGTCGATAATAACGACGACGCATCGCGTAAACAATGACCCGCATTACCAACGGCGCATTTGGTCATTTCTCCCTTTGTCTTTACCGCCTGTCTGCTTCGTTTACCCATTGCCCTCGAGCACGTGTAGACCACACAGATCTGAACGATCGCATACATACCACCAAGAGACTTTACGTTTCTCTGGTGGTAGGTAAAAACGATATCCTTATTGGAGAGGGTATCTACCACGACACCATAATCTCACCCCAAGAAGCGAATCATCGCTGCATGTGATGATTATCGCGGAGTCTTTTACCAACCACGGATCGAGGCGGTCGCGATAATCGAGTGTCGAGTCGTTTTAGCATAAACATAAATATTCTCCTTGCCTAATTATTCCTTCAGTGAAAGTTCGCAGCGTGTACAGAAATTAATATAACTATAAAACTAAACAAATGGAATCCTGTGTTTTGTATTTTTACTTGGTGTGATGTTCCCGCTAGTGATGGTGATTGTTATGCTCGGCGTTCCTGGATGTATTTAGTTAAATGTTCTTTTGGTTCGTTGTTATACACGTGATCAATTTATGATGGAGGAGGAAGTGAACGGAGTGCCCGTGTATTGGACCATACTTCCTCCCCACACGTACATTAGATGCGCTTCGTTTGGTTCAGCCGTATGATTCTGGTGCACGCTGAAGGAAAGTTATTTTGTTCACATTAAGTCAACAGAAACCTCGCCGACGGTGGCAAAGTGTCAGCCTGGATGGCTGTATGTTTAGACTAATGTGCTGGTACATGAATATGATGATGAGGAATTTGGCTTGCAGATGTGCAAGCATGCGTCTCACCCAGGGGCCATGGACCAGCGGTTGGTAAGTAAGATAAACACAGTGAGGTACTGTGTGTTTAATTTGGTTTTCAGAAAGGGTCATCATAGGTCATGATCAGCAATCATATTCATGCCAAATCCCATGATCGGTTGATGGCTGATAATAGGGAATTGGTCGCAACTGTTGCGAACCTAAGGGTATGAGGGCAATATTTACTTATGAAATGGTAGGAACAATATCGGCTGCAGCTGTGTCAACAAGTACGCTGGCCAGCGTGTGTTTATCAATTATAATTGCTGACGAGCTGAGGCGATAGGGGATATGGAATGGTTCATGTATTATGAATCAAAGAAATTTAATGATATGTATGCCAGATTTGCTTTCAGGTGGAAGCTGATGAAGGGTAGCTTACGCTGCTTATTTGCAGGTAAGTAGACAGACTTTACATGATAAATGGGAGACAGGTTAATTTAGAGGGAATGGGTGGTTCTTTGGAGATGCCTTAAAGAACCCCCACAGTTTTGCTGTTACTTTCTCGTTCTGAATGAACACCAGCATGAAATTGCGGTATAACACTTTGTATTTTTTAAAGGCGATACTTCAAAGTCACCAGAAATCTATATAAATAGCAGTTGTCTATGACTCCTTTATTCAACAAACTAAAACTCAAAATTACAAAACAAGAAAACTAAACTAAACCGCAGAAATGATAACTGAAAACTAAAAAATTAAAACTGTAAACTAGAAATTTAAAAACGAACTCCTACAATCTTTTGATTGCAAATTTCTCCAATTATTATCAATTCACACCACCCAGAGATAACAGGTAGGGTATTTTCTTGCTTATCCTTGATCTTTGGCTGAATTGTACTATGTAAAATGAAGTTGAAGCAATTTGTATCTGTCCTTATAATGTATGCAACTGCATATTTGTGGGCAACGCTGTAGCGATCGTAAATCTCCACTCCCATCCAAAACCCCAACATTACCAATAATCCCATCCAAATCCCCAATACTTCCCATTAACTTACATCCAAATTCCATATTGAATCATATGAGCGACGAATTAAACCAAAAGTAAATTCGTCGCACATTGATTCAATTCCTAAAATCCTGACACCATGAAATGCTGAATTCAAAACGCATTTCATGTTCCCCTTCCAGGAACCTATCCAACTAAACCTTTAGTCAATTCCCAGAAAACAATTCCAATTGAAGCACACCAAATCTTGTGTGTGCTTCTTGCAATTAGTACATTAAAAACGTTGACAAATCTCGACGTGAAAAAGAATAAAAGGGCGATAATTTTCAATTTCGTGGTCAGTCGAGCTCCGAAGGGCAAAGCGCTGGTCGAACGACCAACCAGATTCCAAACTATAAATTAAACTTAGAAGTCCAAGTCCAACGATTTATACCCAACCTTTTCATTCAAACATAATAAATAAAATCAGAATTAAAGAAGCAAGGAGAGACATTTTTCATTTGATTTGTGTGGCGGTAAACTCCTACTTGACGCGGTTCGAATTGTAAATAACATATGAGAGACACGAGGACACATTTCCTGCGCCACCCAAGCCCAAGCGGTAAACGGCCAGCAAAACGTCCACCCAAATAGGTAAGCCATTCCTTTCTACAATTTTACCGATGGTACCTCAACAACGCCATGAAAGACAGTTTTATATATCTTAATCATGTTGGTTCTCCTCTCTACAATAATCTTTAAATTCAGTTAATTATTTGTTGCTCCTATGTAACGGCGGTTTAATTACGTCATTTTTCTCGTTTGGGTTTTTTTTTTTGCTTTTTTGCAATCAATCAATAAAACAATCCAAGCACGACATATAGTCCTTCAGGCCAGATCAGTTAACAAAACAAATACATAAGCAGTCACTTTATAAAAAGGAGCAGTCGTATCACAGCAGAGAAGCATCTGCCATCTAGCCTTGGAAGCTAGCCACCATTTGAAGAAGAACTTTTGAAGAATTACGTCACCCAGGTAAATGCACCGATCACACCTTTTCCTCGCAATGCCACCAATATGGCTGAGTTGGTTAGGAGGTTGAGTCTTGCGTTTGATTGTGCGAACCTAGGTTCAACTGATGACTCTTGCTCTTGTGCAGTTCAACACACTTACTGAGTGGTAGGTAGGGCCCCAAAGCCCAGCCGACCGGTGAAATACCACCCCACTAAGCTATAGGCTTCGTGAAATGGTTGGGAGAAATCCTTGAGCATCTTTCGGAGCTTGGCTGATGGACCCGGTTGAGAATAATTACTCAGGGCACTGACTGAGCGCTATAGGTTCGCCTTACCTGGGAGAAGTAAAATAAATAATTTAAAATATTTACTTTGTTCCATTGCATTCTATTAATTTTGTTTCGATTTTGGTCCCAACTTCACTTTGATTCCAGAGTATTTGCGTAACAGTCGCGTGTGATTTCGTACACATTTCACCAAGAGCGAGGCCAGTTTTACCTGAACCCACAACCAATGTTTGCCAAACAGTCTGAGGCGCTAATAAATAAACGGGCGAGGGCCAAGCGGTCTCTGCCCAGATATAGTGGTTTCCTTAAATGTTTTGGCCCGTCCAGGGATTTTATTTCTTTTCAGGAGCGCTGTAAAAATAATATAGAAAAACGAATGTAGTTCGGCAAAGTTTTGATAAGATGAGAGTTGGAAGATCTCCTTGAATATAGCGATACCCTAATAGATTCTAGGGCAGAATGTGACGAATTATTTTTTGAAACGTTCGCGATTGCTACAAATATCTTGTTTGGTAGAAAAAATGACTCGGTTCCTTCCAGAGAAGGCAGAAACATTGCAGGTAGTGACCATTCTATTTTGTATTGAAATTCTGCTCCCAACAACGTCGCGCCAAATGAGGCTTCAACGCAGGTGACAACGACCATTGACAAGGAGGCGGGCCAGCAGATACTCCACCCATGGAGTTACCATATAATTCACAGCAGTCGTACTACTAGAGATCCAGATTTCCGGAGATCACTTTACCTACATTTGATGGTACTCACGGAGCTTGGTCGAGATTTCAAGATTTATTTAATCCACTAATTCATGAGGACCTAACTATTCGTACTATACGGAATATGTTTTACTTAAAGTGTTAGCTTTCCGGTCAGGCAGCCTCAGTCATATTATAGCGTTTGAAATAATAGTGAAGAAGATCGTGTGATTCGAACTGACGCTATGACAGTTTGAATCACGAAAAAAATTGAACCTAGGCGTTACCCATCAGGCTACTGACCGTGGTTAGAATTTCATCTTTTTTGACTGATGTGAATTATTTTTGTTATCGCTTAGTATACGGTTCTGATGTATTTTCTTGTTCGATTTTTCGTTCGGTTTTCTTCACTATTTTTGCTTGTGAATTGTGTGTGTATCTGTTAGAGTCGCCACAATATGATCTATATAATCTTCGACACCAACATATGAGGTTGCATGGTCTTTAATGAGGGGGCACTATGATAACGGCAAACTTATTCGTGATACATACGCGCAGAATCTGTAAGGTAAATCCATATTGTATGTGAGATGGAATTTCTGGACCAGATGCAACCAAGCGTTACAGGCATTGGGCTCCTTTGTCGGGCAGTGGGATGTTTTGTTAGTTTTGTTACTTCGTAGAAAACCAGCGATATCCAGAAAATGTGGGAGGATTATAGCATGGGATGTTCAATCCGACTATTGCTTCACTATCGTCGCAATACGCGATAGTTTCTTTTCTTGATCGTCAGTTTCCGTTGGAAGCTTCAAAGACTTCAACCAGATCAATCAAGTGCACACTTGTGGAAGTTTTCTGAATTTCGATCCTCTTTAGCGATGCGAGCGGGCCAAAAGAGGAGCTTGGTGCATTAATTGTTTGCATAAAGGTCATCAGGCCTCTCAATGTTACCACGGCTCCCGTCGCAGATGCCAGCAAAAGCATGACTGTTGCACCTTGAAACCCAACCTGAGGAGGAGGTCATTATAGTAGTCTGCACCTCATAACCCACCCCATCCTCCACAGCACATTTACATATGCGCGTGACTTCTGAGACGGTGTTGGCGACTGCACTCGTAGATTTCGTAAACAAATCATCATCATCATCGGCACTACAACCGGTATCCGGTCTTGGCCCTATTTAGCAAGTCCCGGGGCTTGTTAAATTTTCCATAATAATTTGGTTTTTCGGGCAAGGTTATTAGCCTTCCGCCTAATAAATAAATCCAATGCCTAAACAAATACGGAAAGGCAATTACTTGCAGGATGTTTTTGGATACTGCTTCTCATGCACATTTTATATCTAAAGACACACATCCCGGCATAACAATTTTCAGAAAACCATTGGATTGGTCATAGTACCGTATGTTACACATAGAATCCTAATCCCCTAACCAAAATCATTAATCAACCCCAATATGTGTACCCATCTTATAATCTGCTACACAGAAACCCAATATCCCAACCTAAAAACATACATACGCATCTTATAATATGCTACACGCAGAATCCCCATATCCCAACCTAAAAACATACATACGCATCTTATAATCTGCTGCACGCAGAATCCCAATGTCCCAACCTAAAACATTCGCGTATACGCATGCAAATCAAATTACCAGTGGTAATAATATCCTGAAATCCATTAACCATGAAATATCCTGAAATCCATGAATCATCATATTCCTAAAGCCAAATGCATGCAAATTGCACAAGGCAATGTGAAACATTCCAATACTAATAATTGCAATTTTGCATTTTACTAGTTCCCACATTTCTCCTAACCTTGGAATGAAATCATTTCCACACACACGCCTAAATTGCAATTCTGCAATTCTCACGTACTCACCTGCACGAACGCATCCGACACCCCATCTTCGCCCAGGTAACCCTACCTGCACACTGTGAGAATATCAGATTCACGTCACCGTGAATCGAAATGTTTTCATGGCCTTGTGGAAAGAATTTTCGCAGCGCTGCGATTCTCACCGTCGTTGGCCTGGCCTTCGACTGCAACTGGCGTCAGGTGACTGTCTAGAGGACAGCCGTGACCGTGGGAATGTATGTGGGGTTTTTTGTTCTTTTGATTTGAATTATTAGATATAAAAAGGGGAGCTCCGTTAGGAGAAAAATTAATTAGAAGCAGACAGCCGAAGTGGCATAGTCAAGTTAAAAGTCAATGAAAATACGAATGCCCATGGGGCAATTGAAATTCAACAGCACATGTGTGAAATAAAAACCTATCGACAAAGAAAATAAAAAGTCTTTTATTAATCGCAACTAATTCAACAATCATCATCGGCTCCATCGAAGAAATTATACAAGCACCGTCAATAAAATTACCGCAGCCGTGGTCTAAAAGGAAAAACCTCATTTTCAAAGTCCCCGGCCATAACGCAGCCGCAGGATCCACTAGACGGGCTGACCGGCATAGGTCGAGAGCCGCACCAGCACCCTCAGTAGGGTCCGGCATAAGACGAAAGCCGCATCAGCACCCTCAACAGGGACCGGCATAGGTCGAAAGCCGCACCAGCACCCTCAGCAGGGACCGGCACAGGTCGAAAGCCGCACCAGTCCCCTCAGCAGGGACCAGCATAGGTCGAAAGCCGCACCAGCACCCTCAGCAGGGACCGGCATACGCCGAAAACCGTCCCAGCACCCTCGGCAGGGACCGCCATAGTTCGAAAGCCGCACCAGCACCCTCAGCAGGGACCGGCATAGGTCGAAAACCGTACCAGCACCCTCAGCGGGGTCCGGCATAAGACGAAAACGGTACCAGCACATTCAAGTAAGTGTTGTATAAACAGCACCGGGAGCCACAATTTACGGACTCCACGAGTGGGAAGCCGCTGGACAAACTTCCAGCGAAGAGGACGCACCCTACAAAGCCGGAAGCCGAAGAACACGGGCTAGCAAGCCGGAAGACGGTAAGTTGTGTGTGTTTTCAAATGTTAGTACAACATGTATATAAACGCCACTATGCCATTCTTACCGATCGAAAACGCTTGTAATTCCAAATAATATGCCTTAGCCGATCCCAAGTTTTTAAACAATCTACCATAGATGTCCTTATTGGAGTGAAGCTTTTTACATATTGCTTAGCGTGGGCCAAATAGCATTAAAAAATCAATCTGTTGTTGTCTCTCAAAAAACACAGCTGGGATGGGTTGTTACAGGTGAAATGAATAGTCACTTCTTATCCCGAAGACTAACTTGGAAGCAAACACCTAATCTCGATCTGAGCAATCAAGGAAAAATGAGGATCGTCTAACTTTCCTCTAATTGGGAAATTTTCTGACCATGCCGAGAGGACTAATTAAAATCTGGATATCGACGAGAAAAACTCTAGGCATTCATTGGGGCTTTAAGGGGGATACAATTTTCCATTGCTTCAACATGGCATCTTGCAAGTCCACTACGAAAAGGATTTGATAATCATGTTGAGATTAATTTCAGGTGCTGCAGCTTGCCACCCCAAAACACAAACTTCTGCGTTGTATTGTAATGCGTACGCACAGTTTAATAAATACCGCAATACCTCCTCATGACGGCTGAGACGTATATTTAATAACTTGATATGATAAAATATATCCTCAGTGTCCTAATTTGAGCTCCCTTTTTAAATCGAGTGGCCCCACTGCCTTGAAAGATTCTGCTTCTACCAGTCCAACTTGGCTCCTTGATACAAATACTGGATACGTGGTAAAATCAATTCATTTCCCAAGAGCTAGTAGTTGCATGTTTGATGACGATTCTGGAGAAACATACGACATTAGATCAGTGAGTCAGTTTCGCTTTTTCCCTCGACTCGAACCAGGAATCACAAATGAGGAAAAATCAACAATATTTTTTTTATTGATACACCCGATGTGTGTATATGGCGAGTATTGAGTTTTTGTCACTGGCTCCTTACATCTTGGCAACGCCCGACGACTTCAGGAGCTTTAGGTAATCAGTCTTATTTGATTTGGAACACAAGTTAAGGGAGTTGTCTTGCCACTCACTATTGAAACTCATTTATCCTTCCAGAATGGACGCCAGGCAACAAGGACGGTACACGGCGTACAATATACATGAACGTTACTTTGGAAACATCGTATATTCTAGAGTGCCTGGTAATAAATGGACCTTGGGATCCAACATCAAGTTGAGTGTAGTTCGTTCGGCAGATCCTCCTTCCACATTATATCCAGCATCTGATACCCTTACTGATGCTACCTATCAATGCTGACGATAACGACAATGATGATGCTGCTGACGATGACGGGATGCAATTTTTTTCCATAAAAAGAAAAACATGATGGGAAGATAGTCAGAGCAATTGAAAGACAGCAGCAACGAAGGGGCTACTTTTAATACATTGAATAATATTGCGGAGAAACCCGCATAGGATGGAAAAAGAGAAAGAATATGTATCACCTATTTGCAACTTTATACAGATGGGTTCTTTTGAAACATGTCACATTGTGTTAGTTAATAATTCCTACCGGAACTTCAGAATGTCTGCAATGATGATAAGACTGAGTTACGTCTTAAGTATTTCCAGGGCTAGGTCCAGGACGTGCGAACAGTCATCGTTTAAAATGATGCAACACTTTCAGACATTAACTGCCCTCTATAATTCTGCTTGCCTTTTCCCCAGAGTGATTGTCAGTTTGATCCTATTAGTATCATACGGAAGAGTGGACATCACTTAAATAAGTGTTATTCCAACATGATATGCTTTTCAAGGCTCTAAGAGATAAAATATAAAGTGCTTCCATTGCACGTACCTATTTTCCCCTAGTCCTTCGTATTGAATGCTTTCCTGATTACTTGTTGAACATTTTTCTTCTCGCTGAATTTATCTTGATGATTTAATAAGACGGTAGATTCTTAAGAAGAATCAAGTATCATTTTATAAAATAAAATTCGTTGGAAGAAAACGCGGTATTTATAGCCCGAAATGCTATAGTAATATTCTGGGTTGTGGTTTTTCGCTTAAAAACTTTACAAGATTTTTACGTCAACATTACTTGGTCAAGTTGAATTACTGTTTAGCATCAAATCGGCACTCTCACTTTACTCCCTCTTTTCCTAATGGGTTAGGGTATCATAAGGATATTAATAGTGGTGGCGCCACTATATAATAGCGCTTTTAAATTTATTAGTTTTGCATAGGAACAGAGTAACTTGCTTAATTTCGTAACAAACTTTTAAAGTGAGAGAAGAGAGAAAAAACAACACAGAGCAGATCCTAGAGAATTCAGTGGCATGGATTTATGCTTTCATCTTGTATTAGATGTTCAGATTTCGCCATTCACCAGAGGTCATACTGTGTTGTAAATTATTGGTGTTATTTTGAGAAGAACCAAGTGCTATTTAGAAAGATTTTACCAAAATTGTGTCAGTTTGTTAACAGAAAATTTTGAAATTTTAAAAGAAATGTGTTGATTTATGGATAAAAAATGTTTGAAGTCTAAATATAGAAATATCATATTTCATTTAAAGTTCACAATTTGCGTGACCCACAAAATTGGTGATCATATACAATTTATAAACACAAAACAGAAATTAAACACAAAAAAAAACAATTGAAACCTTACGCCCAGACCGGGAAAATAAGTAAATAAATAATTTAATTAATTAATTAACAAATAAATACATAAATAAAATATAGACAAAATTAAATTTACAAAATTAATTATCCTTGAACTTTCCTTAATCTCAGGGTTTGAAAACATTGCCTTCATGTCATAATTACTCTCTCTGAACTGAAAGAGGAACCCGAACTATATCAGTTTTGTTTGTCATTCTGAACGTCAACTCACTCTGAACTAGTCTATACATGAACCTATGATGCCGTTGGAGGCAAATTAAAATCCTCGCTGTTCTGTCCTGCTGTATGATCTGTTTTTTTTTTTTTTTATTACACTTCTCTTGGAAGAGGCAAACCTATAGCGGAGAGTGGACGCCCCGAGATGCCACCAAATAACTGTTGCAGTTATTTTTGAACAGTTGCAAGTTGTGCATAATTACAGGGGGCATCAATATTTAAGCCAAAAATCGGGTAGGAAAATTGCTCCACACCTGTACCAGGCACAACACTTCATTCAAAACCACAACATCATTCAAAACTACCTCAGTCGCCTCGATCTTACTAACAATCAATCATAAATTATTCATCATCATCGGCACTACAACGCGATCCGGTCTTGGCCTTATTTAGCCAGTCTCTCCACCGGTATCCGGTCCTTATCCGAGACTTGTTACCAACGTGAGCAGAGTGTGATATCGTCTTTGGCATTGCCGACCTCACTAGAGCGGCAGTCGCGCAACATATGTCGGCCCAAGCGGTTGAAGCATAAGCTCATTTAATCTGTAAAGGATTTTCGTGGTTCAGACGTGAACGACCTAAAACCTTCGCAGGCGGATATGTAATAAATGATGCTGCGCTGAACGTGCAGGAAGACTGTTGCTTCAGCCATGGCGGGGATGCGGTGTGCACTGGGATGCGCGACACGTTTACAAGAGACATCAAGTTAGATAGGTGGCCGATGTCATTTTTATGGGGTCCTGGCTCCAGACTGATGAATTCCAGGGTCTCGATCTGGGTCTTCAAGGGGGTGGCGAGCTGTTTGTATGTAGGGTGCTCCGTGGTATCCTCTACGACATGTCCTGCTCGATGAGCCAACCGCTGTGTTGTCAGGTAAACGAGTATGTCGATCCAGATGTAGTTTTTCTTCGTGACCGGAATATTCTTCACTGTTAGTTCATCACAGACGCTAGAATTACAACCGTTCCACATCAGTGAGATCTGGATGGTCCGGCCATATCACCTGGAACAAATTTTTGAAGGCGTTCCAACCTGCACATCTGCCCGAGAATGTCGGTAGCTTCACTGAAGGCAGCTTATGAGAGGGAACACAATTGACATCGGCGATGGTCGGAATTATTGCGGAAGCTGCTTAGTACCGGGAAGCCCGAGGTGATCGGGTGATGAGCGTCGATGAACTATGCATAGATATACTTCCTCGATCAAGACGATAAAATCTTCCGTAAAATACCGATTATTTATGATTTCCCGATTTGTTATCTACAGGATTTCCGCACGCCGCTTCACAATTAACACGGTTAATAGTTTTCAATTTCACCACCGATCAGCACTCACACTTTCACCCCTTGTTAATAACCGATTCAATTTATCGCAAACGATTCCAAAACATCGATAAAAAACCCGATAAGATTCGGTTCGTAGAACCCGTTTCGCCAAAAGTGCCAGTTGCAAAATTGAGTTAATTTAAGAACGCTTACCTTGAGTTGAGGCCGACTTACGATATTCCTCGTTCATGAACTCTTGTCTACTGTTAGTACTGATCGTTGGCACTCACGGCTCTGTAGTTTCCTGATGGGTTGATTTTCGATATATTTCCACTTGCTCTACCGCAACGAACAATCTTGTATACACCATAAACAATAATTTATTTTTATTCGACTTAATTAGTTTATTTATCCACATTCAATTTGGTGACAGTCACTTGTGAGAGGTTAGTATTGTGCCAAGACACGGGCACCGGTTTTACTAACATTCCAACGATGGAGAGAGAAGTCACACCACATCACGGATAAAAATGTCAATGCTTCGCACCAAAGGATGTAAAATAAAACTCAAATCTGCATTGATGATTTCTGTATTACGAACATTAATTTTCTTTATCCGCAAGTCCTAATTATGAACATGGGTTTCCTTCAATGACAAGTCTTTGTTTACTATTAATATGAACATGGATTTCCTCTAATGACAAGTCTTTGTATCACTATTAATATGAACATGGATTTTCTTTGATGACAGGTCTTTATTCACAACATCACAACTATATTGAACAAGTCTTTATTCACAACTCCATAACTATATTGGACAAGCCCTTATTCACAACTTAATAACGGCATTAACTTTCTCTAACAGTCGAATGAATTGTTTAACAGAGGAATTAAAATTGCTAGGATGGAATTTATAAGATCACTTGATCGACATGCGCACTCAATAACTTCTAGTCCGAATGGATTATGGCTCACGGCGACCCTGACATATGTCTTCGTTTGAACGGTTAGAATCTGACTCCATGTTGCAACTCACATCCATCAGATTCAATGGTGGTGAATCACATCGATCGAGGAGAAGCAACACGAATCAACTTGACGACAGCCAATGGCAATCGAGTAAGGGTTACATGGGAGAGTTTCCATTACTGTGTAGGGCAAGTTCGATGCCCTGCAATGAAGACAATGATCGCCGGACACCCGATCAAACAAATGTACGATCATCCGGGGCCACAGCGATGTGGCCATAAATCGTTGATGTTGGACGCCTGGATACGAAATTAGGTTTTTGCCTCATAGTAAACAAAAACACTATTTCACATATCCAATGATGACACGTACAATGTTCATATGTGCCTATGTTGCAAAGGGTTCCAGGGAAATGCCGTTGTAGGCAATATCTACTGGTGACGATAGTTTAACCAGAGATTGGGAATCTATTTGCTTTAGCCGAATGGCTCTGTAGCAGAATAGGTAAAATTGTTCATGAGCGTTAAGTCCACAGAAAACTCAGCGACGGTCGCTATGGGTTATTTGTTTGGGTTAGATGACGGGTCTTCATGGGGCATGAACGCGGGTAAACTATGGTCATGTTCATGCCCAAATCAAATGCTCGGTTGAGTGATGATAAAGGGAATTGGTCGCAATACAGCGAACCTTAGGGGATAGATAAAGTATACAATTATGTACGGTAGAAGGGAATATCGGTTGCAGCTGTGTCCGCAATACGCTGGCCAGCGTGAGCTTATCGTTTATTGATGACAAGCTGAGCCGATAAGAGATGTGAACTGGTTCATGGAGTATGAACCAGAAACGTTCGAAATTATGTATGCCGTCGGAGAGATTTTCTTCCAGGTAACAAAAATGCTGCTGGGAGCTTACGCTGCCCAAAATTGCAGGTAGGTATGGTATCTTGTGGGTGAGGGGAAAGACAGGTTAAGTTGAGGAAGTGGGTGGTTCTTGGGGAAATCTTTAAAGAAGCCACACACACTTATTGTTATTTGAAGTAAAGATTGTACAATACGTTAACACAATTTCTCTTCCCCTCGTTTGGAGTTGATAACGCCTTTAATCTAGCTTTTTCCACAACTGTCCGGATGTTCTTGTTAGAAAAAATCGTTTGTAATTCTTTGATAATTCATTGATTCGCGTATAAGAGTTTTCGCATTGGTCCTTTTGATGCATCTGCTTTAATCACTTCTTTGTTCGATCTACAATCAGATAACGATAAGATTATCAATGGTTGATGTTTGGTTATATTTTGTAGTGTTTGTTGTCACCGACCACCCGCTAGGAAGTACTAAATCATAATTGTAGCAAATAATAATTGTAGTAGTGTGGGGGATAGGTATGTGTGTCGGCAAGGACATGGGTTCATCAGTATCCCGCCTACTTGTTCCACCGAGAGCGAAAGGCACCAAGTTCATCCGCAGGCTTTAGAAAAGTAAAGAAAAGTCAAGCACTGGTACGTTGTTTGAATTAACGTTCATTTATTTATCATGTATTAACTTTACAAAATTCGTTAGTGTAGATTCCTCCCACTCGGAACAAACTCTAATTCAATTAAGTTCGTGAATTTTAAGTAGTTGGTAACTCAAAATTACATTGTCACAATCTCACGTAATGGTGAGCGTAGTTAATCAAACGCCGTTTAAATATTGCGTACACGCGTCGCGCGTAGGGATTCTGGACCAGGTGACATGGGAACAGCACAACCGTTTGAATCAATAACGCCGGGAAGTAGTGTAAAGACTGCACTCGTACACGCTATCTTAAATACACGCCCACTAATTTGCGATGACGATTCGTTGAGCTCAATGACCCGACTATTCAGGGATGCGCGCTAGAGGGTATGAAGGGGCGTCTGTCCTCTGTGGTGGTTATTACTTGACTTGTGGTGTTTTAGTCTAAGGTTTTCCTGTTATGTGTCAGCAGGGACACGGATTCACACAAACCTTACCACCGTTCCGTTTCACTTCTGACTCAGTGTTTAACAAAACTAACAATAAACTTGAACGCAACACAATAGTTATTTATTTCTATATTTCTTCAACAATGAACTTAAGGATACAATTTATCTTAACTTTCTCAAAACAGTAACACAATTTGGAAATAATAGGAGTTCTAATTGTTCATATGGTAATACAATTGTAAGACAATAAACGATATCACAATTTGTAAGTTATTGTAGTTCTTAATTGTTCAACGGTAATACAATTCGGAAATCATAGGAGTTCTATATTGATTGAACAGTAACATTAAAATGGTAGCACACTATTTAATCGAGTATTGTTCACACGAGAGCAACTATTGTTCAAGAGGACAACAAGGCGCGACCGATCTCTAAAAAGGCTCACATCTGACTCCCCGTGGAATGTCTCTTTACAGACATCCGAAGAAAACCAAAAAAAAAACTAAAGGGTCCGCCGCCAATGGCGAAGGTCCAAAACAAAAAGGAAAAGAGAAAAATTCATGTAGCAGATCGAATCGGCTGCTACATGTTTGGGCAAGATAAACTGCCGCCATACGCAAGGGATAGATTCTTGATTGACGTGAGTCAATAAAACCCTTGCCGAAGGCAGAAATCTATCTTGGAAAAATGTATCGAACATTGGGCATAGCCGTTGTTAGATCATCTAGCATAAACAAATTTCGGTCGTATGATTCGATGCATGTTATGTTAGGGATGTGTTTATCCCGTTGAAAAGGCACTGTCAGGCGAAAGTATCCGCTTGAATGTTTACTTTGTGTAAACTAAAATTGGTGGCCATGACCGATGCTGGTGATCGTTCCAAGAAACGGCAACGGATCATAAAATCGGTCATGCTAAGATCCAAGCAGATATGCGCGCCTGAAAGGCCAATGTTTGATTTGATCTTCTTTACTTTAGGAAAGATAGATCGTAGACATGCCGTTGGAAATCTGGCTTGCAGCTGTGCAAGCGACCCGAAATAATGCTAGGTCAATGAATGGGTACAAAAATAACACACGGAAAGATCAGCGTGTGTTGGTGGATATGTGCCATCTATTGTTCGGTCGCGGAAGCTCGGTTGATGAATTGATGTCATGGCAAGATGGTAGGAGGTTGGTACCGTGGGTAAGCTCTGCTGCCGAAGCACCCAGGTCCTCCTTAATACTTGTCCTCAGGCCGAGGAGGACAGTTGGAAGGGCGTCAAACCATTGTGTGTCATTATGACACATAAGTGAGGCTTTTAGAGATCTATGCCAGCGCTCTATCATCCCATTTGATTGCGGGTGGTAGGCGGTGGTACGACTTCTTTGGCAGCCGAGAAGATTTGTTAGCTGCCTAAAAATTGTCGCCTCAAATTCTGGACCTCGGTCCGAAGTTAAAGTGGTTGGTACACCGAAGCGTGTGACCCAAGTTGAGTAAAAGGCCTTGGCGACTGAGTGTCGCCTCTGGCCATCGCGTGCAGCGATCCATCATAGTGAGGATATAAGAAAATCCTCTTGATGGAGTAAGCGGCCCCACTATGTCTATGTGGACATGGGCGAAGCGTGCCGTGGGAAGCTTGAACTGCGCTGGCTCCAGTACATTATGTCGCGCTACTTTGCAGCGCTGGCACTGGAGACAAGCACGGGCCCAACGGGTGAGATCTTTGTTCATCCGGGGCCAAATGAATTTGCGACGGACAGCAGCGGCTGTTGCTCGGCCGCTGGGGTGGGCTGGGTTGTGGCAAACCTGGAACACGCCCTTACGAAGTTTCTCGGGAATGTAAGGTCTAGCGGTTCCAGTGAAGACATCACACCAGATTTCGCCCAAAGGGTCGCGAAGGGTAATTTTCTTGATTGGTCATGCTAAGATCCAAGCAGATATGCGCGCCTGAAAGGCCAATGTTTGATTTGATCTTCTTTACTTTAGGAAAGATAGATCGTAGACATGCCGTTGGAAATCTGGCTTGCAGCTGTGCAAGCGACCCGAAATAATGCTAGGTCAATGAATGGGTACAAAAATAACACACGGAAAGATCAGCGTGTGTTGGTGGATATGTGCCATCTATTGTTCGGTCGCGGAAGCTCGGTTGATGAATTGATGTCATGGCAAGATGGTAGGAGGTTGGTACCGTGGGTAAGCTCTGCTGCCGAAGCACCCAGGTCCTCCTTAATACTTGTCCTCAGGCCGAGGAGGACAGTTGGAAGGGCGTCAAACCATTGTGTGTCATTATGACACATAAGTGAGGCTTTTAGAGATCTATGCCAGCGCTCTATCATCCCATTTGATTGCGGGTGGTAGGCGGTGGTACGACTTCTTTGGCAGCCGAGAAGATTTGTTAGCTGCCTAAAAATTGTCGCCTCAAATTCTGGACCTCGGTCCGAAGTTAAAGTGGTTGGTACACCGAAGCGTGTGACCCAAGTTGAGTAAAAGGCCTTGGCGACTGAGTGTCGCCTCTGGCCATCGCGTGCAGCGATCCATCATAGTGAGGATATAAGAAAATCCTCTTGATGGAGTAAGCGGCCCCACTATGTCTATGTGGACATGGGCGAAGCGTGCCGTGGGAAGCTTGAACTGCGCTGGCTCCAGTACATTATGTCGCGCTACTTTGCAGCGCTGGCACTGGAGACAAGCACGGGCCCAACGGGTGAGATCTTTGTTCATCCGGGGCCAAATGAATTTGCGACGGACAGCAGCGGCTGTTGCTCGGCCGCTGGGGTGGGCTGGGTTGTGGCAAACCTGGAACACGCCCTTACGAAGTTTCTCGGGAATGTAAGGTCTAGCGGTTCCAGTGAAGACATCACACCAGATTTCGCCCAAAGGGTCGCGAAGGGTAATTTTCTTGATTGGTCATGCTAAGATCCAAGCAGATATGCGCGCCTGAAAGGCCAATGTTTGATTTGATCTTCTTTACTTTAGGAAAGATAGATCGTAGACATGCCGTTGGAAATCTGGCTTGCAGCTGTGCAAGCGACCCGAAATAATGCTAGGTCAATGAATGGGTACAAAAATAACACACGGAAAGATCAGCGTGTGTTGGTGGATATGTGCCATCTATTGTTCGGTCGCGGAAGCTCGGTTGATGAATTGATGTCATGGCAAGATGGTAATCTTGCCGTGAATTATGCTTTTAGGAATGACCGTGGGGAAGAGGTTTGGAAAAGCACCCAAAAACAGGTAAGCTGCCTAATATATATTTATGTCGGTTATCCTTGGGGGTAACCGAATTAATTCCAGCGACTTGGTTGGCGGTTAATGCCGTAGCAAGGTTGGGTAACCTTGCTGAAGATTCGACTTCAAGGTAAGTCGCATCGCTGGGAATGGTGGGGATCGAGCGATGCATGGCTCTTCGGGCCCTGAAAAGCCCCACAGGCTGACTAATGGAATGGAAAAAAATCTATTCATCGCGTCTGGTGATTGAGTCATAGCAGACATAAATTTGCCGCCACTTCCGGGGAATTTCGAGAAGAGTTGCTATGCTCGCATAAGAATTCAGTTCCAGCGAATCCTCGCCGTCCAAGCTGAGTTGGATTCGTTGGTTGTGTATACCGGGAAATTGAAATTGCTTGGGTGCAAGCAAGGAATATCGTTTAGATAAGATATTAACCGATGTAATTTCAGGGAAATGTATGCGACTTGGTATAGTTGGTGGCGATGGTTAATGTTCCGTTGTGGATTTGAATATACGTTTGTTACAGCATATGAATTTCGGGGAAATTAAGATTGCTTGGTCGCAAGGAGGGAATATGAATTAAGTAGAGAATTGACCGAAGAAATTTTGGGAAAAAGTCATGCTGGGATAATTTAGAATATATTCTGTTGAATTGTATTCTGCCGTGGGTTTTGGAATGTGCTTTATTGCAAAGTTTGGGATATATGCCATTGCGGATTTTGTACAGAGAGTTGGGTTGAGGTGATGCGCTGTTAGCGGTCACGGTTGGTTGGAATTGTGGGTTGGTTCTTCATGTGGTGTAGAGAACCCCCACAGTAGCATTGCCCTGGGCAATTCTCAATTGATTTGATTGCGAATCCGTAACATTTTCGAAGTTTAATTAAAAACAACTCACGAATGTGGACGAAAGAGATTGCTATAGAATTTAATGTCTCAGTTGCATTTCGATATCTGCAGAAAATGGGTTACGTTTTGAAGCTCAATACGCGGGTACCATCTCAATTGGTAGAAAAAAAAACACATTTAATAGCTAACTGCAGCCATTTCTTTGTCTGACCGTTTATAAAAAAAGAGGTTTTTGAATCGATTGGCGGCCGGCGATGAAAAATTGAATTTTATAGCAACTCCATCTTAGCTCGTACTCTTTTTCGGAACTCATATAACATAACATGGCGAAAATTACTCTTTTTTTTGTCCACTTTGCATTAAACTTTTTATATAAATATCTGAAATCAAAACAAAATTTTTGTTAACGATACTCAAATGAAAGCTACTACCATAGTTTTTTAAACGATGTAAAATATTATCACATTCGGATCATGTGTACTCTTCAGCGGAATGTCAAAAGTTCCCTATCGAAAAAACACTGCCATAGCCATTTTCTTCGCTCTGATTTTTTATCTTCATATACCACTACACTGTGTTCTGTTGTTCTTGTTAATCAAATATATTGGTTTCATAACCAGCTTCATCCTAACGAATTGACAAAACCATGAAGCCCATTCCAATCATTATCCTGATGTCACTTAGGCAATCGAATAATTGCACATTAAGTTCACAACTGAAGTCACAGACCCTCCTCTATAGATATAACCCTCACTTGTACTTTGTTGTTTTGCCCAATAAAATATCAGGAAACTAATTCAGTTTATATCACATAGATCTCATTCCATTGTGACACTTGCGAATTTCGATTAGGATATGCATGGCATCTGCCACTTAAAGTGAGATCAGGAATTCGATTGTAAACTTAACTGAAAAGGGATAATGGGGAATTATTGTGCTTGTATTCGTCCTCTTTCTGGCAAATTTCATTTTTGAACTTTGATCGAATTCGTAAAAGAATGCCCAAAGGGATAAACAATTTCCTCTCAGGCTATCCTTCTACATCATAAATCTCCAAGAGCAGATTCAAATGCGTAATGGCCTAATACTTAGGAATGACACTACAAGAATTTCTATTGTGTATTAATGCAAACAATGAAAAGGTTGATTTAGATTCCAATACGGGTCAAAGAGATCCAAGGAAAAATTTAAAGGGGAAAACATGTTTTATAATTTTCTTGGGCGTTTAGGTTTTGCCCAAAATTTTATTACGTTTATATACTATAGGTGAATTCACTTGAATAGCAATTTTGTAATAGAAGATATAGTTATACCTGTAAACAAACCGATGTACACGGCAAGTCAAACGTTCTTAAAAAATTTCCAAATAAAAACGTAATAAAATCTTATTCGGACTTATTAAATTAGTGCGAACCCCTTATAGAATAATTACCGAGCCCGATTACAGCCCCCAGATAAAATAACCTCATTGCTTTACTGGAATTAAAAGCAATTACCAGTACCAAATGATAGCCATCAATGCGAGATGAGACATGAATACATTCCGAAAAACACGCCGGGCATCAAGGAGCTTCAGACCAAACACACAATTAACAATACTTAAAGTGCGTAATTAAAACCTAATAACCTGGCGACAAATAGCATGCTATTTTATTAGTGGGTTTAGTAGGTCCTTTCATAGAACCTTACAACATTATCCAAGTGGGTTTGTGAAGTTTCAACAGAAGTCCAATAAAGTTACTGGCTTTATCCCTTACCTCAAAAATCAAAACATTCTGGTCTTCCCCGCAAAAATGTTTAAAACCCTTACTAATACTAATGGTGGGATGTAGTTTCCTAAAGTTTGGCATTGCTCGGCATGAACATAGAGATATCCAATAATGTTACTATGCATGGGGTTAATTGTTATTTTATCTCTTGTAATATCATAACCAGCAGCCTCTGTTCTGTCCATCAAGGCTGGACCTAATACATTCAAATGTGCAACTGGACGTGTACTACAGAATAAGAGCACCGAACAACAGAATGGTGACTAGAGTGTCTGCAAGAATTCAATGAGGCAGCGGATTTAACCCATATGTTAATATCCGGGTAGCCGAGTTGTATTTGCATGAAAAAACTGAAAGAAAATGAAAATTTCATTTTGAGCCCCCGGAACGTTATTTAGCTCAAAAGCAAGCAGATCGTCAATTCAAATTATTTTATTTTTAATTATCTTTTTTTCTAAATTAGTTTAAACTTCAGCCATTTCTGCATTCACACCCGGGTACCAGGGTACTCACAACAGTATTTGTACAAAACACATTTAAAATGCAAGTAAACTTTATTGCAAAAATTAAGAAAGAACAGTTATTTCTTTATAAACAATATTATCTATTGCATTCTATGCTGTGGTGTTACAACATGCCCACGAAATGACCAAGAATAATCATATCAAATAAATCAATTGCCCTTGTCACAATTAGCAAGTTTCAAGTAACCAGCATTCGTTGCCGACAATAATTCAAGGTCGATTCTTTTCTTTAAGTAAAAGAAACGAATTACTCCAGTTACGATTTGAAAGAATCATATGACACCCGCTTGCGAGCTTGCCGCTAGCAGGTGATTCACAATTAATTGGGTCAACTTGTGTCATTGTTCTTGCACTATACGCTAAGCTGTTGTTAGGAAATAGAATAGCACAATAAGCAGAATTATATTGAGTGAATTATGAATTAAGACTGAAATAGTCTCACTCGTCACCGGCACGTCAAAGAGAAAAGACGTATATCTGGCAACAGAAGAAAGCAAAAGAAAAGAAAAAAAAATTCGTCTCGCGAGTGTCAGTGTGCAAGGGTGGATTACACAGTGTGGCCGCCACTGAGGGCGGTTATTTAAACGGAAAAAAAAAAAAAAACATTGGGAACAAACAAAGTGCTAAAGAGCTCGTCGCCTTTCATGAAAAGGGGCCAGGCAGACCCGAAAACGATGACACGGAGTCGACTCGAGCGACAGCCGAGTATTATAACAAAGCGGCACAAGCCAAATACAGACGGCGAAAAAAATGCAAAAGGAAAGAAAAACGAGTACCCAGGAGCAGGCAACCAATTCAACGAATTGGTTGACCTTGACCCAAGTGAAATCGAATTACCTGCTGGTGAAGACAACAATATCACAGGTACTGCAACAGATCCGGCGGAACTAGAAAAACTTCTTGCGGATATCGACACAAAAAAAGAGGAACTGAATAAACAAGGAGAAGCCATCCTCAAATTAAAAGACCTGGTGCAGCAACAACAAAGCCAAGAAAATACAACAGCACAACGGAAAAATCAGGAACAACAATATCAGAAAGCAAAAAAAGGCAGCAAACAAAGGAGATGCAGAAGCAGCAAAAGAACCAGCACATCGTAACAAACAAAAAGATAAAGGCGCCGCCTATAATACTTACGTCCATGGAAACAAAGGACGTTATAAAATTAGGTGAGTTAACTTGCAAAAATTTCAAAACGAAAAAAATTAATAAATCTAAAATAAAATTAATGTGCGATGATATTGAAGGTTATCCCAAAGTAATGACTGCTTTGGGTAGGAGAAAAAGCGAGTACTACACTACTACACCCCGAAATCGGAGAAAATAATCTCCATGCTCCTAAAAGGAGTTGACCAATGTTTTTCCCCTGAGGAGGTATTAGAGGAATTAAAAAATGTCGAAACCGACAATTTAAAATTTACATGTGTGAAACCCCTCTCTACCGCCAACTCCAGAAAACGCAATTGCCTTTCTTTATTGTATCACTGAGTCCCAACAGTAAAGTTGATGCTCTCCGATACATCAAACACCTCAACCACCAAACAATAAGTTGGGAAAAAATAAGAAAAATAAGATTCCATATAGGAAAACACTGTCCTGTGACCTCCGTATAAATACAGGTCGCACTGCAAATTTTAGAGGATGTCCTAAATTTCAAGAAATGAAATTAAAATTGGAATCCAAAAAGAAACAAGTTGAAGAAGAGAAAAAAATGGAAACTCGTTCTTACAACAATTTCGTGGCTCCTTAACCATGCAAGGACAATTTGCCGAATTTCAAAAAACACTGACTGAACAAAGAGCACGAATAGATACTCTCTATTCAACCCTGTTCTCAAATAACTCTCCACATCAAAATCTTCAAACCTCCGTCTGAACTAAACCTAAAAATTATAGCTGTGAATGTAAATTCACTAATCCACATCGAAAGAAGGGATAATTACGCAATCTGCTCCAAGCTGAATGACCAGATGTGCTTTTGGCTAGCGAAACTAAGCTAAACCAAAGGCACAAAATGGGCTACAAAAATTATAACATAATTAGACGAGATCGACCACAGTCTACTCGAGGGGGTGGGGTCGCTATTTTAGTTAAAAAAGGTTTTCGCCATAAGGTCGTTTACAGCACGGAAGTACACATATTCCAGGTGCTAGTGGCATGCATTATAGACATACCGTTACAAAGTCAAAGCCATTGTAGGGATTTCTCTATCCTATAGGAGAAACAGCCCACAATTCCAACCACAATACCTACCCATTTCCTTGATAAGTTATTTACCTGTAAATCATGTCAAAGGAACGCATAGCTAAACTTATTATTCTATGCAGATAATGCATAATTGAGTTTAGCTACAATCAACGACATACGGCAACACTATTGCACTAACCATGGGATTTCCGCCGGGAATTCCATTCGTATTGGTTAGCAACAACCAAGTCAAACCAAGCGACGCGGTTGCGTCATAGTCCATAGGCTTGGGTATTTATCGAACATTCCACAGAATGGTATTATATCCCCAGCCGACGCGGCGTCCTATTGACTTTTCCCAGATCACCCATTCGCTTGGGATCAATGATCTCTTTTTGCTGGTGAATAACCTTAGCTAGGTTTCCCTCTCTCTCGTATTTCTGTCTTGCTATGGTGCGTTGACCTAAGAGATAATCACTAGGTCAGTAGACCAGCCGTATACACGGCACTGACGCACACACACCTAGCCAGATCAACCCTGGGTTATTGTGCTTTCCCTTTTGATTTCTCCATTCTGGCTACGCCCATCGACGTCGAACGAATACACAAGTACGTTTCGGCCTGGGTGAGTGTGGTGAGTTGGGGAACACACAAGAGAGTATGATTACTATTGGCAGATCAATGTGTAAAAAGCAGAAATCACGATTTCCACCCTAATTCAGTTCAGTCACTATTGAATCTTTGTAAGAGTCAGTCGCGTCGCCGCTCGTCGTTGTTCATTTCCAAAAAGTTACTAAAGTAAGAAGAAGTTATTAATTATCACCAGCAATTGTGATCAATATTGTAGAGTGCTGATAGAATAAAAAAAAACAACAAAGTTAAACAGTGTCTTTTATTTCTGCTCTTTCGGCAACGTGCGTTCGGAGTAACAAGTGTCGGGGGATTCAAAGTGAAGCCGTGCCATACGTTGGCATAATACCACAACCCCCATAGCATCTATATATAGTCGCTGCTTACGCTCCTGAATCTGTTCAAGGTACCCAATTTATCTGTGAAATCGATACGCTTTTCCGAAGTCTCAAGTTAGATTCGGAAAACAATTACTTTTTAATGGCTGGTGATTTTAACGCAAAGCACAGTGCCTGGGGCAATCTAACCTCGAACACCAGAGGCAATGCCTTGTTTGATTGGAGGCAAACAAATGCGATCGAGCATAAACTAGAATTGTACGCTACAGGTACACCGTCTTATCCAAGAGGTAACTCCTTCCTGGATTTACTTATGACAAATGATCGAATTCAGTTACCAGATACCGAGGTAACTACTCGAAATTTGAGCACAATTGAGTACGATAGCGATCATTACGGACCTGGAGCCGTCATACATGTGCCAAACGAGCACTGTCTACTTGAGCATTACGACCAAATATCGATTACCTTAAAGCACACTGGTCGCGTTTTGATCGCACAGTAAAAAGAGAAATACGCAACATTGGCATAGACCAATCGATCATTACCTCCTAGCTATGAATGATGTTGTTACTAATACAATGAATCGTTCCATCCCCAAAGTAGCTCATATGGATGGCTATACCCACCGATACAGATATGCAACTATCGATGCTTTGTATAGGCAAAAGAGCACCCTGCTCTCAAAGCTGAAATTGTGCTATAGGCAGTTCAGTGACCCAAATAGCAATGAAATCAAAACAATCAAGTCCTTGACTAAAAATTTTCAAAAACTGATCCGGGATAATTACCGAGCAGTAACAAATGAGGAGTGGAGCAACAGAATTCGAGCTGTTCAAGCAAACGGACCGAACATGTTTTCACAAATCAAGAAAATATGTCGAAGAAAAGATCACAATGACATTCCCTGTCTCCGAATTCCACGGACTCCCGAGAATTGTCAGATAATGCTGAACGCATGACTCACCTTAGAGCACATCAACTCCAATGATGAAGTAATAGTACTCGAAGATCCGCAATTCAATTGGAGCCTGTTTCGAAGCAGTGTACAGAGTTAACGAATCAGTTCATGCTAACACTGAGGTTGAAAGCAATGCCCGTCAAATACATTGCTCGCTGCGCAATCAACTTCACGACTGGCGATCCGAAAACCATAGTTTCATCACATTCGGCGAAAATAATAGGGCGGATTTTCCCGTCAGAAATGAAAATACAAATATGTTTGTGCGCAAGGATGAACTTAGAAACATACTTAGATCAATAAAAAATAAGAAATCATCTGGAATAGATAGCATTCCAAATGTAGTTCTAAGGCACTTGCCTCGCGAGGCAGTGAACATATACACTACTTTGTTTAACAACGCTCTAAACAATGCACACTATCCAACCCATTGGAGACCGCAGTAGTCCACCCTATCCCCAAAAAGGGTAAGGATAAGAGCAATCCAGCTAATCTGCGCTCGATCAGCCTGCTTCCCAACATCAGCAAGGTATTCGAAAAAATTATAAACAAAGCACTGATAGGTTGGTGTGATGAAAACGATATCATCCCCAACTACCAGTTTGGCTTTCGAGCGCGACATGATACAGTTCATGCAGCGACGAAACTTGTTTCCGATATACAGTGGAACAAGGCAAGGCGACAATGTACAGGCGCCTGCTTGGTTGACTTTGTAAAGGCTTTCGACGCCGTATGGTTAGAAGGACTTGTCTATAAGTTAACAAACCTGGGTGTGCCGCAATATCTGTTATACATCATTTATGATATGATAATGGACAAACATTTTGTGGTGAAATGTGGGGACATACTCTCCAACAAGAGCTTCCAAATTAAAAATGGCTTACAGCAGGGAGCTGTGAATTCTCCCATTCTATTCAATATTTACACTAGTGATCTAGTGAGTTCTCTCGAAAACGCCATTGCGTACGCCGATGACATAGTGGTGTACAGAACAGGAGGAAAAATAGACGTCATCAATAGGCACCTTCAAGATGACTTCAACAAAATAAAACAATTTTGCGACGACTGGAAATTAAAGATTAATTTCCAGAAGACCGAGACTATCCTTTTCAGAACGCCCCTATCCAGGGCCTCGAGGGATACGAAATACAACTGGAAACACTTTTCTATTGTAGGTAGCAATAACCTTCCACTGCAAGTGAAAACTGTAGTTAGATACCTTGGTATCTGGCTAGACTAGTATTTATATTTTGACAAGCACGTAGCAGCGTCCCTCTCCGCACCTAAAAACGCATATTCTATGACAATAAGTCTATTCCGGAGTAGTCTTCTTCACCCCAGAGTCAAAACAATTTCGTACTCGGCATTCATCCGACAAGTTTTGGTTCATGGCTGCCCAGTATGGTATAATATATCTCCACTTTATATGGAGAAGTTTCGTGTGTCCGAACGGCAGTGTCTGCGTTCCTGCCTCGGACTTTATAGAAGACCACAGTCGCAATACAAAAAATTCTATCCCAACAAAATCCTGTATAACAAATCAGGGTTAAATAGGATAGACAATTTCATAATTATGATTATTCGTGGTCACACAGCAAGGGCAATGTGCAGTGACAATAATCTTATGTCGGGAGCATTCTAACCCGACGATATGTATCTGGACAATACCCTCCAGAATGGGTTTATTCCCCCAGAAGCGTTTCCTTTCTTGGATCAAAAAGGCCTTATTCAAGACGTGCATGGAGTCCCGATTATTTACCACGCTCTCCGTGGTGCCAGCGACAAACGAATTCTCCATGATAGTGATATCTCCAATGCCCCAGATCGCATCCGTTTTAGCACGGCGATCAGTGAAAGAGATAAATCAGCCAAAGATCGAACATCTCCCCAATGGTGGTGGCTTTTCAACGAGGAGAGGAGTTCACTTCCTCAGATTTAGTATCCCTCTCAAGAGCAACGCTCTCCTTCCTCTTGTCTGCACTTTTGATAATCATCATCATCATCATCGGCACTACAACCGGGAGCCGGTCTTAGCCTTATTTAGCAAGTCCTGAGGCTTGTTAACTTTTCCATAATGATTTATTTTTTCTGGGCAAGGTCATTAGTCTTGCGCCAGAGGCTCCCCGACGAGAAATCGAACCCCGGTCTGTCGGTTGACAGGCGGGTATACTAACCACTATACTATCGAGGAGCCCACTTTTGATAATAGATTTATCAAAAACCTATTGTGGAATTGGTTCCAACACACTGCGGCGACTACGCCATAAACTTTCGGCGAGCTGCGCTTTAAACAGCATCAGTAGGGAAGTAGGTTTTAGACAGATCCTTCCAACAACCAAATTAGTACATGGCGACTCTGCCATAATATTACATGGGGATCATGCTTCATCACAATGCATTTTATAATATTTGTTGAATGTTCATCACAAACCGGCAGTTGACAATAGGCACAGCTGCTGTGGATTTTTCGTCGTCTTTTTATAGTTAGTTTATAATACATTGGACAGTGTTAAACTCGCATAGGCGTGCTTCCTCGTCTCGACTGAGGGAAGAACGTGGAGTATTTCCGGTAATCATATTCACATAATATGTGTATCATATTGTATTTAAATGTAAAATACTTTTCAATAAATGTGTTAAAAGATTTATTTCACTTTAACTAGAGACACAATTTATTTACAAAAGAAACAAGGAACATTTCGTTTAAAACTAACTTTTATTTTTCTTCGTGTATGGCTTTCTTCATTTCAACGAATGGCAGAATTAGATTACAAAAAGATACGAACGACTTGGTCGAGCACCGAATTCAAACTCTACTAACTGGAGGATCAAACTCAACTAACAGGAGGATCAAACTCAACTGTCCCCTTCCGTGATTATTACTCGACTACTGCAAAAAGTATAAATTCTCTCTTTTGGATTGTTTTTCGTTAAATTTCTTCGATGAACGAAGTCGAACCTGAAAAAAATGGCCTTCTTCCTCTCTAGGTAGTTGAAAGCCGAAAACACATGAAACAACTCGGCCTATCACAATCGAGCAGATACTACGGTTGCTCGAGTGTGGTTTTTGGCTTGTCATGCAAGGGTATATTATTCTAAGAAGCCACTGCTTGCTCGCTTTTGGTTTTTGGTTTGTGATGCCGGAATTTGTTCTTCTAAGCAGCTGCTGGTTGCCCGTTTTGATTTCAGAAACGTCACTTTTAGCACTTGCTATGTTTGCTTGGTAACGATTCTGGAATCTTTATTTTGGACAACCGCTATTACAGCTGCTATGTAGATAACACGACGATTTTTGAACCTTCTCCGCGGATGCAATACGTCTCCGTAAGGCAATCCGCGCCCGGAACACTGTACCAACAAGATAGTGATCCAAGTCGACGTTGGCACCTCGGTACGTACGGTCATCAGGCTCGAGGAGTGGTGGCGATCTATCAACAAGTGGTCAATTTGGTTTCGAGCGCCTCCATCAGGTGATACCCAGGTGGCTTTGTGGATATCTTTACGCGGAAACCTGGTGCTCACAATGACCGAGTTCTTTGATGCTGCCAGTTCGATGACTCGTAGTCCATTCTTATTAGTGTTCTCATGCAAACTATGAGAACCTGCGTAGCATCTGAAGATCGGCCCCCTGCCTATTTTCGCATTCAAATCACCAAGAACGATTTTCACATCGTATCTTGGGCAGGCATTGAGGGCCTGTTCGACGTTCTCGTAGTATTCTTCTTTTTCGTCGTCAGGGGATTCCTCTGTAGGTCCGTGAGCGTTTATGAGGCTTGTGTTCTTAATCTTGCCTCGCACCTGAAGAGTGCATAGCCTTTCGTTAGTTGCACTGTGGGGAAGAAGTATGTACCTAACAAGGGCACGAGATTTCCTTCTTCCTCCATCATAGTTGTCCCACCGATACAATTTCGCGATTGTTAGAAAGTCCGCCGAAAATAACAATCACAATCACCAAACACACTGACAACAATAGACGCCCAGAAACGGAAAGTACGATGCAAATATATTGAGGGGAAAACAGGCGCACCGAGAGGGAACCACAAAGCGAAACTCCGCGACATCAACACAGGAAAAGTTAAACACACTAATTTACTGTCACTAAGGTTCCGCGGGAAAGAAAGTCAAATGCACTGTCCACCAAAAGAAACAAAACAAGTACATCGTCTCAGCATACCGTCCACCAGAGGCAAAACCAAATGAAAACACTTGCGGCTTGTCGTTTGTAATTTATAACTTTTATTTTATCGGTAATTTAAGCACGCACGGTGCGGACTTAGTTTTAATTAATTACAATATGGATTAAGCACTTCGACACGACTCTTAGATACCACACCGTACCGGCGCCGGTACGGTGGATGGCGGTGACCCGACCGCCTCGAAGGTTGGAATACGACTCAACCGATATCCTCTCCAATAAGGATATCGTTTTTACCTAACACCAGAGACACGTAAAGTCTCTCTTGGTGGTATAGGAAGCCAGATCTTGTGATAAAGGTGATGCTAGTATGTGTGGTGATCGTTCAGATCGATGCTATTCACACGTGCTTGACAGCAGTGGAACAACGAAACAGGCAGGTGGCAAAGACAAAAGGGAAAAATGACCAAATGCGCCGTTGGTAATGCCGGTCATTGTTTACACGATGCCTCGTCGCTATTTTCGACGTTGGGAGAAAAGGGTGCTAAAAGCAAATTGGATGTTTATGGCATCTCTGGCTGCAGTAGAAACCGGGTTCATATTTGCATTAGGAAATGCTGGAGTATTTGGTTTCAGCGTCTATTGCGCTAATTATATGCAGCTGCTTGGGTTGTTTATTGATAAGACAAACAAAAAGGTTGCCAGGCAATGTGTATGAAAAGGTACATGACGCGGCTGGGAAAATAGACGGCGCAATATTTATGGTCCCTGTCATGACGGTTACATTGAATGCAATCCGAATTATTTCGTTTACAGGAATTCATCTAAGGAAATTTGACTGGCGACGTAGATGCCGAAATTGATTGGAAATTCCTGGTAAGCTAATAAAGAAATCTTAAGGAGCAGTGGTATGCGAAGAGAATGCATGAAGGTAAGTTTTCTTTACAGGTACTAATACTGTTGCATTAGCAAACTTAAGGGAGTAGGGTAGTAGTTATGGGGGTTTTTCAGGTAAGTAGACCGTAGGGTTTGGCGGAACCGCTACAGCACTAAAGCCAATAATGTCGGGCTTCAGTTTTTGGCTGAATAGAAAGTCTACCCGGAGCACATGGCGTTTTGTATGACAGCTGTTATAAATGTCATACTTGTTTCTTTGAATAACACCACTCTCCGCTCATCTTATTTCTTGTAATACTGTTATGTCAGCCTTATATTCGGACAGGACATCGGCTAGCTGATGTGCAGCTCGAGCTCTGTATAGTGAGCGAACGTTCCATGAGAACATTCTTAACTCGTTTGGTCTTTTCCGTGGTCATCGTCGTGTATCCGGTCCATATCCGAGGCTTGTTAAATTGTCCATAATAATATGTTTTTATGGACAAGGTTATTAGCCCTGTGCCAACCTCTCTCAGGATGTCGCTGCATGCATTGATCCACTACTTGGCGGGTGCCGAAGTAGCTATCCAGAGGTTTCACGTGAAGACTGTGGGGGTTTCTCTATTCTACATGAGATACAACCCACCATCTCAACCACAATTTCCACCTTATCTCGACCGCTTTCAGCGCGCCATACATATCCATTTCCCTCATACGTTATTCCCCTGTAAAACATGTCAAACGGACGCATAGCTAAACTCATTATCCCATGCAAACAATGCATAATTGAGTTTAGCTACATTCTTGCCATACGGCAACTCCATTCTTGCTAACCATAAGTTTCCCATCGGAAATCTCATAGTGTCGGTTAGCAACAGCAAGTCTAAACGAACGACGCTGTTGCATCATAACAAAATCGCTGGGGCTATTTTAGCGTCTTAGAGTCTGGTTCTCACGCTGATTATTTCCCAAGCATCAGCGGCGTCCTATTGACTTTCCCTCGGATCATCCATTCGCTTGGGATCAATGATCTCTTTTTGCAGGGAAGTGACATCAGATAGGTTCTCCTCTCCTTCGTATTTCTGTCTTTCCAGGGTTCAATGCGCTCTGACTACACCATAGCCGTACCACTGAGTCACCGGGTCTTGTCAGTAGCTGCATCTGATACCAACACACACAACCAAAGCTACCCCGAGATCACAGCATATCATGTTTTCTGTTCTCTCATTCTCCATGTCCGTCAATTTCACCATTAACAAAAGTTACCCACACCTCGATGGGCGTCAGGTTGAGAGAGCAGAGGTGTGGTCTCTTTTGGTTGTCCTGTGTGTGGGATGAAATACGAATTTCACCCCTGATTCAAGTCAGTCAGATCTCAATCGTAACACTGAACAGACGCACTGCCGTAATCAAGTCAGATTTCAGTTCCCAAGTGGTGCACACGAATAACGTTCAAATCGTGAGTGTCCGTACGGTCGTAGTGAGTCAAACGCAATTAGAAATTCACCATTAAATTCTAAAAGTATTGTTTCTTCCTTTTATTCGAATAAACCAAAATTATTAAAAATCAAATAAAAAGTGCGCTATTGTTATCGCCACAAAAAATCAGTTGTCACCGCTCAAACAAAAAACAGGAAACAATAAAATAATTACGAGAAAAAAAAACGACTTGAGTGTTTATTCTTTCAATGTTGTGTCCGCTTTACCATTCTGCATTTCCTACTGTACATCTTCACCAGTGTTTCAACATTTCTCCGGAATATCGTCGTTGGGGATTAAGTGAATCCTGCGCCGTACGTCGGCACCCATACTTCTACCCCCACAAGACTGCATGTCAACTTGGATTGAACAGGGACAAGGATCGTCCTGGCCTTCGCCTGGTTGAAAGCAATCAGAGACTTTCCCCGGGTATTCGCTCCCATCTGCCCATTATCTTGATTATGGTGATGTGTAAAACACATTTCGCTTATTAAACGCCTCGCCAACTAGTTTTGATTTTCTTGTAAGAACACAACGACAGTTAATCACAAGTTCCATGTAAAATGAAATGAAATAGCTGCTGATAGTCACATAATAGTTGTAGTAAAAACAAATCCATTATTTTTGTATGAAATGGAAGGTTTTGTTCGATTACTTATTCCCATGCAGCAGATAATTTCATTATGCTTCTCTCATAGAAACCTTCGTCCCTATTGGCAAAAACTGCGATAGTCGATTTTCACAAGCTTCTCTTAACGTGAATTTTTCACCAGCAACATTATGCTCCATAGACAGGATCAGGTAGTCATCAAATGGCGTCCTGTGCGGAGTTAAAGGTGGACGCATAAGAACTCCCAACCAAGCTAGCGGAGCTTCTGGCGAGTCACTATAGCTGTGTGTGGCCTGGAGTTGTCTTGATGGAACACAATTCCCCTCTTATTGGCAAAAGATGGCCGCTTCTGAGTGGTTGTTTCTTTTACACGGTCCAATTGTAGGAATACAATTACACGTTCAGTACAGTACACGTTCGAATTAAGAGTTTGACCGTAGGGGAGCAGCTCGTAGATATTTCCCTGCCAATCCCACCAAAGTCTCAGCAAACCCCTCCTCACCCTCAATTCCGATTACGAAGACTGAATTAAATGTAAAAAGTTTGTCGGTTAAGTCTCAAGTGCGTAACTAAAGTAATATTCGTCAAAAGTTGAAATTCATTTATCATATCAAACACTAGTTCCCACTTTATAAATGGGATTCGAATCCCAACTATAAAACCCATTCGCCTAATGTGCGAATAACTAATACTGTTATCTGTGCATCAACAATCACTAATTGACAATTTTTTGTATGAACATCTCACCAAGTATTGATAAGGTTCACAATATAACCGTCGAGTTAAATCAACTAAAAATACATCGCAGCGAAAAATTATTTCTGTAACAAATTGTGCATCGGAACGTACGCGAAGTGTTTGCCAAAGTGAAAAATAAACCTAAAAGATTACATTTTCGAAGCCACATTTTAAACGATTTAAACTTCCTGAATTATCATTCAGTCTGGTATCCATTCTGTTGTCTTTAGCCACATGTGACCAAGTTAAGTGCCGGCTGTTGTGGGATGGACGTTTCATGACTTGCTGGCAATACAAACCTCCAACAGCTCTTCACGCGACAGGAAACTCAAAACCTCCGCTCTGGAGTGGAAATATGCAAATTTTATAACATAATCCTTTTCGCCAACACCAACATGTCCACAAGGACGTTCTTTTTTGGTAAATTCATTACATAAATTTTAAAGTATACAAAACACAAAAGTGCTGCAGGATATGTCGTATCGGACTTAAGGGCTCTGGACGGACAATCAGTAAAAAACAAAAACAAAACAAAAAATAGAAAACCTAAATTCTCGTTGCATTAGATAACAGTTCCCGCAGCAGTCGTTAAACTGTCCCTGACCCCAAGTTGCATCCTTTGAGATAACATGAGTGTGTGCAAATATGTCCCTGCCAGCGTTATTGAAAAAGCCTGGCTAAACAAATGCACCCGACCTGTGTCTGCGGTCACACAAACGCCGAGCTGCCACTACGAATGACATCGGGATATTTAAAGCAAAACCTGCCAACATTATACGAGTAGTATACGAACCTTGTACAGGTTAAATCATTGGGAAGTGTGCAGCACTATTTGTTGCAGTTTGGGGCAATTGATTGGGGGCTCCAGGTGCCGCTTTGATTTTGAAATTGATTTACAATCATTTGCAACGCCAATGGTAAAAGTTGTTGAAAAATGTGTGACTGCGCCAAAGTGCAAACGAGTTATACAGAACATGGAGCTACCGATAACTTAGACTTTGCCCTTCCAAAATGAGCTGATATGGCTCAACAAAAACGCACACCCATTTTCGGGGTGTTTTACCCACTTTGTCGACGCCTCAAACACAAACAATTTCTAATGGCGGCAGCCACTTCTAAATCTCCACTATGCCACCATGATTTATGCTTTTAATTTATTCTAATCCGATTCATCATTGCTTGAGTGCAGTTTAAGGGGGGAGGTGACCTTATTTAACCAGGGACTCCACCAAGAGCGTTTGCATGGAAACGATGGCAAGTGCAAAGAGCATTGCTTTTGTCGAAGGATCATTTGGGCTCTTTTTCGACAAGCGTAAAGGAGGAACGGTTCAACTTCACATTGAAATAACTGTAATCTCAGGACGTGGAACAGTGTAGAACTTTTTCCCAAACATTTGCAATTTTACTCTTTTTCCTTGTCTTGATACTTTTTCCTGTTTGTAGGAAGTTGATGGGTAGGAGTGCAAACGTCTCTACCGCCAGTGATGAATGCGCTGGAGGTATGTTGACTGAAATTCACCCCGAAATTCTTGATTCGTAAGACATACGGGGTATATCTTAACATTATCCAGCACAAGGAGTTCTCCAAACAGAAATCTAAAGGATCGCTTTAGCATTTGCTGACATTAATTCCTTTTCGAGATTATGGAAGTTTTCATTTCCTGTAACGAGTGTAGACACTAGGAGAATGAGTAACTCCTAAGGTTACTCAGGCATAAATTACATGTTGAAATATTTTTGAAAGTTAACAAGAGTTCGACGTTGAAATTCTAAGGAATCCATCTCTCTATCTAATTTCGAGAGAATACTATCAAAGAAACTGTGTAGTTTTTTTTATTTATTTTCGTTGCTACAGCAGCTCGGGAATTAAATGGGTGTCTTTAATCATGCTGCTTGTTTGAAAGTTCCTCTGGGTGGATAGATATGAAGCAAAGTGTACCTGCTACGTTCAACTTTGTTGCCATTTATTGATACGTAGGATGCGGCGTGCTTTTGGTTCGAGTACAAAATATTAGTCTAGAGAGCATGAAAACAATTTTTGTCTGATTTGAGTCAAATACTATTGATCACTAGTGGTGACTTTCATAATGCCCTATTGACACCAATTTCGTATCTCATTAAGGAAGTTTTGCAGTGATAAAAAAAGATAATAGTCGTTTGTTGCTCGGTCTAGATTGTATCGCATGCCGTGCTATTGTCGTCACAACTGACAATCTTGTCACAATTCGTAAAAAGTAGCAAAAATAGAATTGGTGTAAACAAAGAATCCTGAGGGACTCCGCATTTAGTAAAAAAAACAGATCCGGACGCACATCACATATTAGACAGTATCATGCCAATTGCCAGAAACACGCTGCATCAAACTACAGCGCGGTAATTCCTTAGAAGATGTTATGGTCGACTACCAATTGTTCGATTCCCAGAAGATCAATGCACTGAAATTGAAGATGGCCTAAATAACAACGAAGACCATATTAAAGCTGAAATGAAAACTGAAGGACACAACCGGGATATCACCAAGCCATTGCTGTGAATCCAAACAAAGCAGTAATGAGTTCCCTGAGAAGAACCAGTGACACCTGTGGAATAGTAGCGCACTATAGGAGGGTGTGTTGGGAATACCCAAGACATAGTAGAGCAAAACGCTCGGATGCGTTGATGGTGTTGGGCGAACACACAATGGAAAACAATTGTTCGATGTATCTCGATGCCGCACGAGGAATGTCGTCGGCCGAGATCGTTGCTGATGTTCCGCCGAACGAGGAATGTCGTTGGGGAACAGCGAACGATGGAGCACGTTGATGATGATGAAACCAACGATGCCTGAAACCAAATGTGTGTATTAAAAAAGGAACAGCAATACCTTTTGATAATCTTTGCTGAACTTGTTGTCCCTCCGTAAAAGTGATGATTTGCGTTGCGCTTCAGCAGCGAATCCAGAATTTGGGGCACGGTTTGTGTGGTCAGATTTGTGTATGAACTGAACACCTTGCGAAAACTTAATAACTTCGCAACTCATATGAAAATTCTCGATGCACTTGTCGATGAACACAACTTAATTCATTCATTAAATATAATATAATGTTCAAATACAAAGCCATATGGTGGCGTGCAAAGTAAAACCAATTATTAATGTTTTACAAATATCCAATTCCAGAATCCATAGATTGACCGATCGAGCACCAAAAACAGTATATATTCACAGTTGCAGAATATCTCTGCATCGAGACCGGTAGTGGTGACAGGTGTTGCGCCCGTTGGCGCCCGTCCGAAGTTAGTAGCCGGCAGGATGCGGCCGTTGCTGTGAGAGGCTGTCGCGTGGAGTCGGATGCAGAGTCGTCCCTGGGACTGCCCGCGTGTCCTGTTGGAATGACAGTCGCGGGCTAAGTGCCTCCCGGGGCTGTTGGAGTGCAGCCTCTGTTGATGCACTGAAAGGCGTGCTGGTTCGCTGGGATTTGGTTGATCCCTGCATGCTGGGGAGCGCCGGCCGCCAGGCGGGGCATCGCGCGCTCCTATCCCTATTGTGATGTGGTGCCTTGAAGGCCTTTGGTGGGGAGGATACTGGTTCTTCGGTTGCCTCTCGCCCTTGCGGTGGTTCAGCGGGCGAAGGGCATGTCTGGTGGCTGGTAGTTTCATGGGCCTCGTAGGTTGCCCCTGGGGCCGCTGCCGACGAGACTTCCTTTTCGTTCACTGATGGGAGCTGCGACAGTCAGTCGGAGGGACGACCAGTCCCTCTGGGTCGGAGTTGTAAGGTCGCAACCCATGAGGAATGGCCATATGACGGCTGGTGACAGGCCTTGTCATCTCTTCGTTGGATGCCGTGGTGGGTGCTGCGCCTGTTAGCACCCACCCCGGTTCAGTGGCTTGCGCGACGAGGCCGGAACGTTGGTCCTTCCTTAGACCTTCGAGAATGATGTTGGGGTAAATGTCTGCCACAAGGATGATGTCCACCTTGTCAGCGGAGACGATGTTCGGATCGGCAAGTTCCAGATCGGCCACGAACGAGAGATCCCTCGTCGCCGATTGTGGTGGTGGTACATACACTGATAGCCCTGACAGGACGAAGGGCCTCAGTGTCCATTGTCTCGAACCGTGGAGGTGAGAAGTGATGCTGATGTTAGCTTGAGTTCCGGTGGCAAGGCCACGAGTGCCCCCAACACCGTAGGTGGGGACGGATGATGCTTGGCGTCGGAGGTGCAACCTTCGGGCGAGCGATGTTGAAATGAAGGTGCCGCTGGAGCAGGGGTCCAGCAGAGCACGGACTTCAATCCTCTGTTGGTTCTCCGACGCCACGATGACGTTCGCTGTTGGCAGCAACTGTGTGAAGGGGTGCCGACTGTGTGTGATCATTTGGCCCGGTGTGGTGGTGCGATTGTCCCGTCGATGACGGGAATCCGGACATGCAGCAAGGTGTGATGTTTCCGCTGGCATCGACGGTACACCTTGCTGGAGTGGCAGTCGCGTAGGCGGTGGCGACCCAAGCAATTGACGCATAAGTTCCGTTCGTGGGCGAAGGACTTCCGACGGCCAGGTGTGAGTGATCGGAAGCCCTCGCAAGCGTAGATGGTGTGTGAGGTCCTGCAGAATGTGCAAGTGGCCTGTTGCCTTGGGGGTGCCGGCGGTGTTTTGTGTCTCGGTACACGGTGCTGGTTAGCCATTGGGCCGGCAGCTGTTGCTGGAACAGTCGAAGGCGTGTTTGTGGGAAGCAGTGGCGTTAGTGCTGGCACGGATCCTAAGTGCGCCTTGCCCACTGCTTTATCTGGAATGGTCGTGAAGGTAACCAGTGCCTCTGGGTCGGAGTTGTAAGTTCGCAACCCACGAGGAACGGCTACGCCATGTTGTGCCCAACAATGCGTGCGCGGCATCGTAGTCTGTGGGGGCTTCGCAATTGGGTCGATCATCGGGACATGGGGTAGGTTGGGCTTTTGCCAGGCGGCACTCCGGTCGGCGGCCTGCTGACTCTTACCCACTTTTCTGGGGGGCGGTTCCTTTTCCGCTGGCTTAATGTCGACCGTTGGCAGCTGCACTGGGGGCTGTCACTACTACTGTCGTGTAGCAGATGTCGTAGTGCCGCTTGGAGATGGCTTCCCATTCGGCGCGGAGTGCATGTTTGGTTGCTTCAATCCTGGTCAGGGTTGATTGTCCCTTGTCCAGCATGTTGAGGAAGGCGCAGGCGGTGGTGCCCTGTGCCGCGAACTGAGCGGCGATGAGTTCCTCAATCGTTGTCGGTTGTCGTATTGTCAAAGGCACGTTGGTTTGAACTATTGTTGTAGAAAGTTCGTCTTTCAATTCTTCATCTTCGATGGAAGTCGCCGTTTTAGCATAGCAATTGGCAGTATTTTTTGACGTTGTTACTTTTGGTTCCAACTCGTGTAGGTGGTGAAAAGATGTATGATCTCTGCCGACCAAGGAATGTCGTCGGTCGAGATCGTTGCTGATGTTCCGCCGACTGAGGAATGTCATCGGGGAACCGCTGTGTTGCTTCTCCAATGTCTTTGCCAGCATTCGCTGCTGCACTGGGCTTGGCTTAGCTAGATCGTCTTCTTCAGCTTTGCGCTGTTGTTTCTTTTCAGCCTTTTGTTGAGGATCCATTGGCCCTCGCATTTCTCCGGGAGAAATAAAAATAAATAAAATAAAAGAGATCTGATATTTTATTATTATTAATAACAATTTAAGTAATAAATATAATAACCTCCACGCTCTTCCCTCGAAAGAGGAAGCACGGCGTTGGAGCCGAGTGTTACGGCTCTCTTTCGAGGGAAGAGCGTGGAGGTTATTATAATCTTTTCTTTTATTATTAAAACAATTATAGTTCTTATTTATTTTTATATTTTATTTTGTTTTATTTTTATTTTATTGAACTCAGCTATCTCAAGCTGAGCTCTCTTCTTTCTATTTTTTTCATATAAATTTACTTGTTTATATAGAACAATTTGTTCTAACTGACTGTGGCGTATAAATTGAACAAAACAATCTAGAAGTCTCTGTGACTTAGAATTTTGAATAAACTTTGAACGAAAATCAAAGTGGCCATGTTTTGAAATGAAAAATGTGCTTGTTATGAAAAGGGGCATATTTATGAAATGTGCTGTAAGTGACTGGATATAGAATAAAGTGTCTGTTTATTTATGAAATGTGCTGTAAGTGACTGGATATAGAATATTGTGTCTGTTTATTTATGAATTGTATTAACTGAGAATGTAGGATATGTGAGGATGTAGTTTTAAGGGTTGTGTTTGAAAGGACATGAGTTAGTGTTAAAGCGAATAAGGGTAGTATTCTGGAATACAACAATTTCGACGAATGCTTTCATTCACCTTGTACAACACATTTCATGAAAGGCGGCTCCTACAGCATTCACCTTTTCCAAAGAATCCTCGATCACAAAGATATCAAAATTGCGGATAGCGTTCTCTGTATTTATGCCAATGTTCGTCGGTTCGGGTCACACGTTTTTCATTCTCGTCGCAAACGCTATAGACGTATCATGCCGAATCCGAGGAACACCCTGAATCAACCAATAGCGTGCTGATTCCTGAGAAGACGTCACGATCGACAGCTAATCCCTGGTTTCCCAAAAGGACAATACGATTAATGACTAACTACTCGTTTTATGCGTTAAATGCCAGAGAACATGGACGGCCCCCAGTGTCCTTGTCGTATATTTGGTGACGCTCTGATGTCCGCTGGAAGGATTGTGATAATCCTTGAATGTGGTAGTAACCCCAGTGGGGTTTATGATTTTTTCTGGTTTGATGGGTTTTTCCAATAACTTTTTGTGCGAGTAGCTAGTGAATGAATTTAATGAATCTAGAGAAGGTGGGTTAACTATTCGACTAGTACATTGTGGTTGGACACTTGACTCCGTATGGTTCTGCCTCTTACGGTTAAAGTTTAACCGAAAGGTGTCCTCCTTGTTTTGGGTTTGCTTGCATAAACCTTTATGGTATTTGTTTTCAGGTGCCTTTTTCTCAGAGTGTGAGAATATAATTGGCAAACTAATTATCCGTGAGTTTGTGGCGACTCTAACAGGTACACACACACACAAAATAGTGAAGAGCACCGAACGAAAAATCGAATAAGAAAATACATCAAAGCCGTATACCTTAGCGATAACATAACAATTCACATCAGTGGAGTATAGTCGAGTTTAAAAATCAAATTTTAAACACGTCCAGTAGCCTGATGGGTAACGCTTAGGTACAATTTTTGATGATTCAAACTGTCATAGCGTCAGTTCGAATTACACGTTCTTCTTCACTATTATTTCAAACGCTATAAGTTCATTTCCGTACAAGGAAATATAATGCACTGTTTTGGGCCATTCACATTGCAATTTTTTGATAAAAAGTAATTCAGTAATTTCACCTGCATGGGATTTTTTTACCGCATTGGAAGTTTACCTGGTAACTGGGCTTTAATACTTTCAAAAAATTGTCTGTAATGTGAAAGGTTCTCGCCGATTGATTTTAGTGCCTGATCAGTTGATACTTCTTCTACTGATCAGACTTATCTCCGCGCAGGCATCCACTACCAGAGTCGTGTTTTTATTAATTACTACATCTACGGTAGCTGCACAAGTGGAATGCTGGTTTATGGTGAGAAAGACATTTTAATTTGGTAGCTCTCTTTTACCACAGAGTGTTCGTCCTACCTCCTCTTCGTCTTGAAGGGGGAGAATTTGTCGAAGAGTGGCGATTTCAGCTTTTGCTCACGGGACCGTAGATTATGGTCTTATTGAGTATAGAAGTCGGATTCATGCCCTGTGAGTAGAGCGTTAGAATATACTCACAGCTAGGCTGGCTTATCGTAAGAGGTGATTAAAGGCCGAGTGGTAGGTGGGGTCCCAATGCCCTGTCGCCCGGTGAATTACCACCCCAACAAGCTATAGGCTGCGTGAAGTGGTCGGGATAAATCCCTGACCATCTTTCATAGCTTGGCTGATGGGCCGGTTCGAGAAAAGTTTGGTTTAGGTGGTAGTCGGTCCCAAGGTGAGATACCACCCCGTCACGCATTGTACATTCCTCGATATCGTTGGGAGAAATCTTTGACTATGTTTCGGATATATGGCTGATGGCCAGGAATGACACGGAGATAAGTGATGATGGTACTGTGGGGCTTTTCAGGGCCCGAAGAGCCACGCATCGCTCGATCCCCACTATTCCAGGCGAACGACTTACCTCTCGGTCGAACTTCAGCAAGGTTGCGTAACCTTGCTATGGCATTTACCCCCAGCCAAATCGCCGGAATTAATACGGTTACCCAATCGGATAACCGTTTTGAATTTCTGTTAGGCAGCTTACCTATTCTGTAGGGGATTTCCTTCCAGACCCCTTTTTCTCCAGCATCACCACTGAAAACATTAAATCCACGGCAAAGCTTATCACCTTGCCGTGGCATCGAAAACTCACCCTCGGCCAGACCATATTCCCTAAAAAACATTAAGCCCACGGCAAAGCTTATCACCTTACCGTGGCATCGAAAATTCACCCCCGAGACGTACATCATTCCCTAAGAAACATTAAGCCCACGGCAAAGCTTATCACCTTACCGTGTAATCGAAAATTCACCCCCGAGGCGTACATCATTTCCTAAAAAAAGCATAAGTCCATGGCAAAATCATCACATTGCCATGGCATCTGAAATCCTATCTTTAGGCATACATTCTGCCAGGGCATCTCGTTTCCATAGCCTTAAGCTATGGAAACAACAATCAACAAGAGTTCCGTGTGACTCGTTGTATTTGTTTACCCTCGGCATAACATGCATGCGGCTATTTGCCCCTATTGATTTGCTACCGCCGACAAGGTTTCTGCTGACGCAAACCAAACATGTCCCTGATTACCAGCAATCGCTGGCTTCCAATTATCGGTTCCCATGTTCAGAGGCCGCATTCAAGTAACGATCAAGATGCAGCCAGAAAATGTTTACTTTCAACATCTGGCAATGGCTGCACCCTATGTTCGTTGCAATGTTTAATCATCGGCAACCGAAATGATGATTTATGGCCTTCCATTAGGATGACCAAATCATTGGTTTGGGTTTTCACACCCCACATGCTAGTGTTTGCATTCTTAGAAAATGCACTAGCGATGTACCTCCATCCACCACGGTCGCCGAACGATCGTATGCATGGCATACCCACACATGCGTAATGTATGACTACCCCGTCAGGTCCAATCACGATTAACTACTTCAAGTTAATCGTGTAACTCCGCCTCCTTTCCAGTTTCTTTCGGGGCTCCTTTCCTTTTGATGACTTCCAATGGGGAGAGTCAGATTTCATCTTCCGAGAGGTACACACGTGTCCTACTGAGTTAAAAACTTCATCACCTTCTTACGTGGTCAGGAGTCATTACAGCGAGTCCGATTTGCCTTCAGTGGTGTGTGGAGACACAAAAGTAAAAGTAAAGAAAGAACATTCACCAGTTGATAAGAAGTAAAAGTCGAGTTCCACCCACCAGTAAGTACGCACGAGCCTAGTGTCAACGGAGTCGTATTTAGAGGTGTCGTTTAAGTTATAATCTATTTTGACTAAACCTAAATTAACCTGAGTGTGTCACTAAGCTGCAATCTATTTTATCTAAATATAAAATGATCCGGGATGTGTTGTTTAAATTATGATCTATTTCGACTAAATCTAAATGAACCTGAATGTGTCGCTTAAACTATAAACTATTTTAACTAAATATAAATGAATTTAGACACCAGCGTAAGTTGTAAACTATTTCATGTGTAAGATTGTATACCGAATAAAGAAAGTAGTTAAGACAATCGGACGGAGTCTTTATTGTGTTAAATCCCGCTGCTGTCATCTCTTAACTTGTAAAAAGTGAGAATAAAAAAACATTCGCCAGTAAAGTTTCATCAGTGTGTTTCATTGATGTGGTTTTCCTGTGGAACATCTTCAGTATAAAACCGGTGGTATTACGCTTAACCCGCGTCCGTGCTGACGCATTAGTGGTAAACACCCACATTGGTGACACGCGACGTTTTTTTTTTTATCATATAAAAAAGTGAACACGCGACTTTCGAACTTTTGCGAACTCTTTTTAATGACAGACCATACACCCAACCATCAAAACAATAGAACAGTACCAGTGCCATAAAAGACAATAAAAGGGTACGCCCCAACGCCAGCCCAACAACAGCACCTGGCATAACACCCCACACGAAGAACAACACCATCACCGGATCATCACTAGCAACACAAGAGGAAGAACAACCCATTATTTGTGATCAAGTAGATCTGTAGGATGCTTCCGGATCTTACGTAAATCGTGTGTATGTAAGTTATTTACATTTATGTGAATTATTTTCTTCTGTTTTTATTATTTAAGCTCATTTGTTTTGGATTAATTTAAAGTTTTACAAGTTCTTGTGCACACATTATATAATATAAAGTATACAGGTTTGAACAATACGAAATATTATAAACTCTTGCGAAAGTGTTTAACATATTGTAAGTTTATACGTAAGGGTAATAAGTTTTTCATTGTAAAAATATATTAACTTTTTCTCAGCCTCAATATTTGGAAAATTCACATAAAACAAAATTTTAAAAAATCAGTAAGAAATTTCACTAACTGTTTATAATTGGCTACTACAATATTTTGTTAAAAGAAAAAATCACTTATGGTGTAGTTACTGAGAAAAACAAAGTGTATTAACACACATGAAAAGAACTATATATATTAAAGTAACCTAAAAAAAAAAGAAAAAATAATTTAGCTCTTTTAACATAACCACAATTCAGGAATACCCTAGAGCTTCAAATATTCTGTCACATCGTGCTAAAAGTAAATATAAACATAAAGCAACATTATTTAAATTAAAAATAATTCACTAGAGGCAACAAGACAACATATATTTCTATATTTTCCCTTAGTTTTGCTGTTTTCCCCAAATTTCTGTTTTTTTTTCTGTCGCTCAATTTGATATTTTACATATTAAACAGATACATTTATCTTGATGCAACAAAATTTACTTAACCTCAGTTGTTGTCCATTTCCTGCCTTTATAGTTTTTAAGCGTGCTTATATATTGTCAGCCAAAACAAACAATTAAAACAAACTAAAATACGAAACACCGGTATCATAAGTATTCACAGATACACTGTAAACCTTACCGAATATAAAAACGGTTGCTGCAAAATTTTATACATTTTTAAAACAAAAACAATTATTGTAAACCCCTTTTGGGTACAGATTCACACGAAAATTTTCGACTACACACGACTCCATTTTGACACTCCACTTCCAACCTTCGCACGACCTATTTTGACTTGTGAAAACCATTGTTTTGGGACGTTCATCGGTTCTCTCAACTCCCTGCGACTCCCTTTATCGACTACTACTTCCTTCGTAGAACCCTTGATTCAATACTGAATCGTTCCATTCCTGGCGGTGTACCCTCGATCTTCTCCGATCCTCTACTCCTCGCGTCCTATTGCGGCCTATTTCTACTTCTTCCGTAGAAACCACGACTCAACTCCGCTCTTTAGGTTTCAAGGATATAAATAAAGGTTAATTATCGCAGGATTAAGCGGTATATCAATACAGTGCTTTCCGTTTATTCGCGCCCAACCAACCACTATCAACTTCCTGCGACTCCTTTTCACCCATTGGCCTCCTTTCACCTTTCTTCGCGTCCTCTTACGCTTTTGATCCCAGTTTCGCGTCATACAACCCATAATGGTCAACACGAGAAACACCATGGCCAAAAAGGCTCAGGAACAATCCGAGCCCCTCGAATTTCACGACGCCTCCAGCGTCGATTTCCCCGCTGAGCAAGTCAATGCTGACCTAGACTTGCCCGGACAATCTACTCCTCTGGCACCACCGGTTGCCCCCAGCGTCGTGAACCGACCCCAGACTACTTACATAGACGCACTCCCGACTTCCTCTAACCCCGCTAGTGCCGGCCAATTGGTGGATTCTGGCATTATAATGCCCACATCTCGTGCCGGCACCTCACAACAAATCCAAAGACCTTCAGAGTCCCAAGAATTCCACGATGCTTCCAGCCTCGGGAATGGGACTCGTCCTGCTAATATAGGGCTTCCCCCCTTCGATGAGGAGGACCCAGACCTGTGGTTTGCAGTGGCAGACCGCATCTTCCAGGCCTCAGCCTTGCACGACGAACAACTTCGTGCAGTCGAGCTGTTGAAAGTGCTTGACCGCACTCAGCGACCGCATGTTGCCCACATAATAAGGTCGGCCGGCCGCAACCCATATAGCAACATGCGTGAAGCTCTGCTCGACGCATTGGATGAGCCTGGAAGCGCGCGGCAACAACGTTTAGCCGCCGTAACCAACCTTTCTGGGATGAGACCATCTCTTTTCCTGACCCATTTACGCTCTATAGCGGGGACCAGGATTGGGGACGACCTGATAAAGCCTCACTTTTTGAGGTGTCTTCCCCAACATGCCCGTTCGGCACTAATAGCCCAACCCAATCAAAGTTTGGGCTATTTATCCAAAATTGCGGACGCAATTATGGAAAGCTCAGATCAGTATTCTGAGCCTCTTGCGTACCAAGTAGCGGCGGTTTCTCAACACGCCGCCCAGCCTGCACGGCACACCCGTCTGCCTTTCTCAGCCCCTCAATTGGTCCCAACCCTCGATCCTCCTCAAACCCAATTACCTCTTAGAAGGCTCGCCTCAACCAATTTCCCTCAGGGGAATCCAGAGGCAGGCCCCAACGCATTCAACCAAAGAAGTTCACCCACACAACTAACTCCTGCTGACCTCCGGGCGCTCCAAACCTCACTCCTCCGCGAGATAACTCAATTGCGTGCGGAGGTGAGGAACAATCCTCGAAGCGCCCAGAATCGAGCCATGCCGAGCCGTCCTCTCAATCGGCAGAATTTCTCCCAAAATGCCCCTCAGAGGGCCTATATCCCCCAAAATGCCCCACAGAGGGCTAATCCCACCCAAAACGGCCCTCACCGGGCCAATTCCCAGCGAGCTCCGGCTCGACCTCCCCGTAACGGCAATACTAATAGGCAGAACATACCTGATAATGCCGTTACTCTGCCCTGGTGCGCCAATCACCAGCGATATGGTGATCGCGCATTCAATTGCAAAGCGCCTTGTGGTTGGACGCAACCTTCCACCAACCAGAGGCGCTCTTTAAACTAATTTTGCCGACCGACACCCTCGCGCAATCGGCCGGCACCCCTACGATAAGTCGCTTAACCATCCGGGATTCGAAACTGAATATCGCTTTTACTGTCGACACCGGCGCCGATATTTCAGTCCTCCCGCGATCGTTTGCTCCGCGTAATCGCGTGCCAGCCGCGCTTAAATTGTCAGCTGCGAATAATACGCCGATACTTACGTACGGACGTAAAAAGCTGACACTACAACTGGGTCTTCGACGTCCGATCACTTGGCGTTTCGTCATTGCGGACGTGAATGAACCCCTGATAGGTTCCGACCTATTAGGCGCACATAATCTGTTGGTCGATTCGACCCATAACAGACTTGTGGCTCCAACCGCACCCCCCTTGCCCATGACGGCATCACCAGCGGCAACTTCAGGGGCCACAGAGTGCATAGACCCATTCCAGGTTATGGTACAGGAATTTGTGAGTACAACAATTCCTCTGCCTAACCAGCGCCGACATAAAGCCACGGTGTTTCATCATATAGAAACACGTGGTCCCCCTGTGAGCCAGCGTCCACGTCGACTGGCTCCGGAAAAATTACGTGCGGCGCCCGCGGAGTTCGAGCATATGATCGAACTAGGTGTCTGCCAACCGTCGGACAGTCCCTGGGCAAGCCCACTCCACTTAGTGAAGAAACGTTCTGGTGAGTGGCGCCCATGTGGCGATTATAGGCTGTTGAACGCAGCAACTGTCCCGGACAGATACCCAATTGCACACCTCTACGATTTTTCGTACAAGTTACGAGGGTGCAATGTCTTCACAACCCTGGATCTCACCAGGGCATACCACCAAATTCCGGTGGCACCTGAAGACATCCCCAAGACCGCAGTCATTACACCTTTCGGACTCTTCGAGTTCAAAGTGATGACTTTCGGCCTCAGGAATGCCGCACAGACATTCCAGCGGTATATCGACACGGCTTTACGAGGTCTTAATTGCTGCCATGCATACCTTGATGACATTCTCATCGCCTCCAAAGACCTCGCCGAACATAAACACCACTTACGTCAGGTCCTAGAGCGCCTCCGCGAATTCGGTCTTGTCATCAACCCAGAAAAGTGTCAATACGCCAAGGAGCAAATCACCTATCTGGGTTATGTCGTTGACAACCAGGGCATTCGCCCACTACCAGACCGTGTGGAGGCCCTCATGAAGTATCCCCGGCCTACTAACGTGAGTGAGCTTCGTCGATTTTTGGGCATGCTGAACTTCTACCGTCCGACCCTGAAGAATGCTGCCCAGATTCAAGCTCCGCTCAATGAATTCTTAAAAGGAGCTAAGCGCAATGATAAGCGCCCCATTAATTGGACAGAAGTCTCAGATCGAGCATTTCAACTGTCCAAAGAACAATTGGCAAATGCCACCTTACTCCGATACCCTCTCGAGGGAGCGGCACTTTCTATCCAATGCGACGCATCGGATACCGCAATCGGAGCCGTCCTTGAACAGGACATTGAAGACCGCCCGGAACCACTTGGTTTCTTTTCAAGGAAACTGAGTCCCACTGAGCGACGTTACAGCGCCTACGACCGTGAATTGCTCGCGATCTACAGCGCTGTTAAGTACTTCCGTCATATGATAGAAGGTCGCTCACTCTGCATCTTAACAGACCACAAGCCATTGGTCTATGCGTTCCGGAAGAAGTCGGGAAATGCCTCCCCCCGACAAGAGCGTCAATTAGATCTCATTGGGCAATATTCTACGGAGATAAGGCATATCTCCGGTAAACAGAATGTCACGGCGGACGCCCTTTCTCGAATCGATACGATTCATTTGCGTTCCGCCTTGAATAACGCTGATCTTGCCCTAGCTCAAGAGGAGGACGAACAGCTCAAGTCCCTCCTAACTGCCGATACGGCACTAGAGCTCAAGAAAATTACCCTTCGCGACCCTTTGGGCGAAATCTGGTGTGATGTCTCCACTGGAACCGCTAGACCTTACATTCCCGAGAAACTTCGTAAGGGCGTGTTCCAGGTTTACCACAACCCTGCCCACCCCAGCGGCCGAGCAACAGCCGCTGCTGTCCGTCGCAAATTCATTTGGCCCCGGATGAACAAAGATCTCACCGGTTGGGCCCGTGCTTGTCTCCAGTGCCAGCGCTGCAAGGTAGCGCGACATAACGTACTGGAGCTAGCGCAATTCAAGCTTCCCACGGCACGCTTCGCCCATGTCCACATAGACATAGTGGGACCGCTTACTCCATCAAGAGGATTTTCTTATATCCTCACTATGATGGATCGCTGCACGCGATGGCCAGAGGCGACACCTCTCCGGGCAGTTACTGCCGAATCAGTCGCCAAGGCCTTTTACTCAACTTGGGTCACACGCTTCGGTGTACCAACCACCATAACTTCGGACCGAGGTCCACAATTTGAGGCGACAATTTTTAAGCAGCTAACAAATCTTCTCGGCTGCCAAAGAAGTCGTACCACCGCCTACCACCCGCAATCAAATGGGATGATAGAGCGCTGGCACAGATCTCTTAAAGCCTCACTCATGTGTCATAATGACACACAATGGTTTGACGCCCTTCCAACCGTCCTCCTCGGCCTGAGGACAAGTATTAAGGAGGACCTGGGTGCTTCGGCAGCAGAGCTCACCTATGGTACCAACCTCCTTCTTCCAGGAGAACTTTTCCTGAATGGCGAAACACCGCGTGACCAACTGCGCGAATTGGGACATCTCCGTGACCTGCTACGTAAGGTTAGGGCAACCCCTGTAACCAGGCACGGCTCCAAAAAACTTTTCGTCCACCCTGAACTGCACAGCTGCACGCACGTCTTTGTCAGGGTGGATAGGGTCAAAAAACCCCTCGACCCACCTTATGATGGCCCATTCAAAGTCTTCCGCCGCATCAGTGACCGCGTCTTCGAGATCGACATTAGAGGCAAGCGATCCACGGTCAGCGTCGAAAGGCTTAAGCCCTGTTTTCTGGAAGCTTCCGCTCCAGAATCACCTCCATCTACTGACACCGCTCCCACTCCACCAGCACAACCTCCCCGTACTCGCGCTCATACGCGCGCCCATAACCAACTTACCACCCCCTAAACTGCCTTACCTGTTTCGTGACTACGTCACTGGGGAGGGAGTGATGTGGGGCTTTTCAGGGCCCGAAGAGCCACGCATCGCTCGATCCCCACTATTCCAGGCGAACGACTTACCTCTCGGTCGAACTTCAGCAAGGTTGCGTAACCTTGCTATGGCATTTACCCCCAGCCAAATCGCCGGAATTAATACGGTTACCCAATCGGATAACCGTTTTGAATTTCTGTTAGGCAGCTTACCTATTCTGTAGGGGATTTCCTTCCAGACCCCTTTTTCTCCAGCATCACCACTGAAAACATTAAATCCACGGCAAAGCTTATCACCTTGCCGTGGCATCGAAAACTCACCCTCGGCCAGACCATATTCCCTAAAAAACATTAAGCCCACGGCAAAGCTTATCACCTTACCGTGGCATCGAAAATTCACCCCCGAGACGTACATCATTCCCTAAGAAACATTAAGCCCACGGCAAAGCTTATCACCTTACCGTGTAATCGAAAATTCACCCCCGAGGCGTACATCATTTCCTAAAAAAAGCATAAGTCCATGGCAAAATCATCACATTGCCATGGCATCTGAAATCCTATCTTTAGGCATACATTCTGCCAGGGCATCTCGTTTCCATAGCCTTAAGCTATGGAAACAACAATCAACAAGAGTTCCGTGTGACTCGTTGTATTTGTTTACCCTCGGCATAACATGCATGCGGCTATTTGCCCCTATTGATTTGCTACCGCCGACAAGGTTTCTGCTGACGCAAACCAAACATGTCCCTGATTACCAGCAATCGCTGGCTTCCAATTATCGGTTCCCATGTTCAGAGGCCGCATTCAAGTAACGATCAAGATGCAGCCAGAAAATGTTTACTTTCAACATCTGGCAATGGCTGCACCCTATGTTCGTTGCAATGTTTAATCATCGGCAACCGAAATGATGATTTATGGCCTTCCATTAGGATGACCAAATCATTGGTTTGGGTTTTCACACCCCACATGCTAGTGTTTGCATTCTTAGAAAATGCACTAGCGATGTACCTCCATCCACCACGGTCGCCGAACGATCGTATGCATGGCATACCCACACATGCGTAATGTATGACTACCCCGTCAGGTCCAATCACGATTAACTACTTCAAGTTAATCGTGTAACTCCGCCTCCTTTCCAGTTTCTTTCGGGGCTCCTTTCCTTTTGATGACTTCCAATGGGGAGAGTCAGATTTCATCTTCCGAGAGGTACACACGTGTCCTACTGAGTTAAAAACTTCATCACCTTCTTACGTGGTCAGGAGTCATTACAGCGAGTCCGATTTGCCTTCAGTGGTGTGTGGAGACACAAAAGTAAAAGTAAAGAAAGAACATTCACCAGTTGATAAGAAGTAAAAGTCGAGTTCCACCCACCAGTAAGTACGCACGAGCCTAGTGTCAACGGAGTCGTATTTAGAGGTGTCGTTTAAGTTATAATCTATTTTGACTAAACCTAAATTAACCTGAGTGTGTCACTAAGCTGCAATCTATTTTATCTAAATATAAAATGATCCGGGATGTGTTGTTTAAATTATGATCTATTTCGACTAAATCTAAATGAACCTGAATGTGTCGCTTAAACTATAAACTATTTTAACTAAATATAAATGAATTTAGACACCAGCGTAAGTTGTAAACTATTTCATGTGTAAGATTGTATACCGAATAAAGAAAGTAGTTAAGACAATCGGACGGAGTCTTTATTGTGTTAAATCCCGCTGCTGTCATCTCTTAACTTGTAAAAAGTGAGAATAAAAAAACATTCGCCAGTAAAGTTTCATCAGTGTGTTTCATTGATGTGGTTTTCCTGTGGAACATCTTCAGTATAAAACCGGTGGTATTACGCTTAACCCGCGTCCGTGCTGACGCATTAGTGGTAAACACCCACAGTACCTTCTGAGATAAAGCTTTCCGGAGGTAAACTAATTGCTCATTGGGATCTCAGGGGAGGACTATGTCAGGCGAAACATCCTGTAAATACTTAAAACTTAAAACTTTAAGAAATTCGTCATCGCTCGACTGCTAACGGCATTCTGAAACATCGGGGGCATCGGTTTCACCAATACGAATGTGTAAACACCGTCCACCAATATTTGCAAAGAGTGGAACCTGATATCCTTGCTCTAACTAAGAGCCAGGTCGATTCGTCAACTGATTCAACATATCTTCGCTACTCAGGATACAACTTGCATTCGAGATTCCGTTTTAATGGCGGAGTCTGCAACTTCGCGCTCTCCGGTTTGGCTTGCCAGATGATGGAGGTGTTGGAATCCACTAACATAGACACCATATGGCTGAGGGTCGTGCTGAGGAATTCTGTTAATTTTTTCTGTTGTCTTTACCTACGCAAGTACTGGATGCCCGAGATGATTATGCGAACACACTGGAGCTATTGTTGACATCCGAGTAGAGCACTTATCGATATAAGTGGAGGTTCCTGCACCACTGGGAAACTCCGATCACTGCTTGGTATCGGTCGCGCAACCACGTTCATTTCAAGCGAATAACCGACCTGGGCGGCTTCGCCGTATATAGAGGTACGGGGCTGCCATCTGGGACGATTTGCGGATCCTTTATGTAGTCGGAGGTGTGCTTTGGATACTTCGATGTTAACGCATGTACGGAGTAGGTCACAGAGATTATTCTTCTCAGGATGGAGATTTATATTCCACATCCCATCAAACGAAGTTCATCTGATAAGCCTTGGTTTGATAAAAAACACGACCAGATTACAGCGATAAGGGCTGTCAGCAGTAAATTCACTTCCTCCTCTTTCCCTCAGTTGGTGACAGTCACCGGGACTTTAATCACAAATCCAAAGGATAAAGCTAATATGTTCGCGTGTTTATTTCAGCCAATCCTAGAAAGGGGGAAAAGTGTCTCCCACAAAATTACCGACCGATAGCATTACTGTCTATGTTATCTACGATAATGGAAAAGGTCATCGATGCCAAGTTAATTAAGTATTTGGAATGTAACGGATTCTAAATGATCGTCAATACGGAATCCGTGACAGGCGGTGCGCGGGGGACCTTTTGACCCTTATAACCGATATATGGACATCTACGATTGAGGGGGGTGGTTAGTCGTGGGCGGTCGCGTTGGATATCTCCAAACTTCGTTCATATGGAGTGTGGGGGTACGAAGTCGTTGCACCGGCATGGGTGCGAGTTCTACTTCGTCCCACTAACAATCCGCTGTCCGAACAAGGTTCCGCCAAACCGAATCGTCGCTTCACTAAAAGGAATGCACAAACACGAACCTTTACAACGCACCGACCGCCAAAGGTAAGAGGAAAAGTAAAACACTAAGAACTTTTATGTTTATTGTTTCATTTTTATTGTAGACAGATTCTTTTTATTAACGACAAAATGTATTTAATAGTTGTAAGATGACAATCTTACTGCACTTAATTAGTTATTTAATTTTTTTGAAGACAGATTCGTTTTCTTCACGGCAATTAAACTGACGCACCAAAATATTATACTTGATACCACGCAACACTAAACACGACCCGGGGTATACTCGCGTCCCCGTGCGCACCGGGGAGCGGGAGTGACACGACCTACTCGGTAGGTGGATGTAATATGACTCAGCGATATTAGATATTAATTCGCGGACAAAGTAAATTCGGCCAGTGGTACTGGCTCTCTTAATTAAAGGATGCATTTTCTATCCCAAGAGAAATATGTAGGACAAAGGGATCGTATAGATCATTGTCTATGAATGTGCATTGCGGCTGTATTGATAGACCGCAATGCATCCTGCACATGGTGCTAAGTGGTTTTAGCTTATTTACAGGGAATTGGTGTTCATATCATCGCTGGTAGAAACCTTGACGTGGTGCGGGGGCTTAAACTACGATGAATCGCTCAGGCTACGCTGACGGAAGCATACGCTTCCAGTAGGGCCACCCATGTCAGACAGGCTAGCGAGGAGTAACACACAAAGATCTACCGCCCCTAATCCAGGGTGTTACGCGTCACCGTGCCCATTGGATGGTTTGCAGCCAGGGGTATACCGGCTGTATTATAACGGCGCCTCTCTGACACCGGGTCGAATCAGAGCAGTAAGCAGACCTTACCATATCAAAGAGGGGCTCTGATATGGCGGACCATTTGAAACCCCAGAGTGATCCAATGAAATGAATGATCAATACACAAAAAACAATCTCACAAAAAACCCGGTAGGCGTAGGTGTGATGAGCCAACACTACCATAAGGGAACAAATCATCAGGAAAACACCGACTCGGCAAAAAGAAGACGTAGGGAAAAACGGAAAAAGCGGGATATACGCGTCGGGACGTGGAATGTTCGAACGTTATATAAACCAGGCGCGATACAGACGGTCGTAGAAAACGCGAAACAATATAAAATGGACATCGTCGCGCTCCAGGAAGTTCGACTCCCACATCAAGTAATCGAAACCAACGGGTTTACACTGGTGTGTGGAGGTACCGATACACATAACCTCGGAACTGGCTTCATCATAAGCAAGAAGATTACGCCCCATGTAAAAGATGTGCAATTCATTAATGACCGAATGTCTGTGCTAAAAATACAGGGCCGATGGTACAATTATGTATTTATAAACGTACACGCCCCAACAGAATCTGCGGACGAAGAAACGAAGGACACGTTCTACGAGACCCTAGAGGATGTATTTCATGGGATCTCATCATTCGATATTAAAATTCTCCTCGGGGACCTCAATGCGAAAATTGGAAAGGAAGATATCTTCCAACCAACTATAGGTAAAGAAAGCCTACACGACGTGTCAAATGATAATGGAATTCGAATCATCACGTTCGCAGCGTCAAAAGATCTGTTAGTAAAAAGCACGATGTTCAAGCACAAGGAAATTCATAAAGCCACATGGATATCACCCGACGGCGTAACGCGTAACCAAATAGACCACTTCCTCATAGACAAAAGACACCACTCGAATATCCTTGACGTAAGAGCATATAGAGGAGCAGATTGCGACTCCGATCATCTTCTAGTGATTGGCAAAATCAGGAGTCGCCTCGCAGCAATCCCACATGGGCAGTCACGGGAGACAAGCAAAAAGTTCGACACTGATAAACTGAAAGACCTACGCAAAAGGGCTGAATATCAAGACGAGCTAACGAATAGATTTAGCATTCTAGAGAATGTGAGCAGTGAGGAAGAGGAAGCTAATAGTGTGAACACTAAATGGACATCGATCAGAGACACAATCAAACTAACAGCCCAAAAGGTATTAGGATTTAAGAAAACAATTAAGTCCAAACCTTGGTTTGACGATGAGTGCAGGGCGAAGATCGAAGAACGTAAACGCCTCAGAGTGATCCACTTAGAAAGATATGATGAAGTCAACGCAGAAAGATACGCGACAATTCGGAGAGAGACAATGAGGCTCTTCAAACGCAAAAAACGCGAATGGGAGAAGACTAGGATCGAAAAAATCCTAGAAAATTCTAGGGCAAAGAACATCAGGGGTATGTATGTCGGCATAAATTCAATTAGAAATGGCTACCGAGGAAGAGCCAAAATAATTCGAGACGCAAACGGCTGTCTGGTCACAGAAACAAACAATGTCGTGACAAGATGGAAGCAGTACTTTGAAAACCTGCTCAATGTACGCACCCATCAACCACAGATAAATGTACCAAGCGTACATACAGCTGAGCCTCAGATCCCAGAGCCGTCTCTCAACGAAGTTGTAGACGCAATAAATCGATTGAAAATCAACAAGGCTCCCGGAGTCGACTGCATACCGGCAGAGCTTGTGAAGCATGGAGGAGAGGCAACCGCTCGAAAGATCCACCAGCTCATCCAAACAATATGGGATAAGGAAGTCACTCCGGAAGAATGGAAAACCTCAATAGTCATCCCCATTTTCAAAAAAGGCGACAGATCTGACTGTGAAAACTACAGAGGAATATCATTGCTCCCAACCGCATACAAAATATTAACAAATGTCATTCTGGCGAGAATCACACCTTACGCAGAAGAGATACTGGGAGACTACCAATGTGGATTCCGTAGGAACCGGTCAACAAGCGACCAAATGTTCACAATAAGACAACTGCTGGAAAAGAAGTGGGAATACGGAGAGACGGTTCACCAACTGTTCGTTGACTTCAAAAAAGCCTACGACTCAGTCGCAAGGCAGAGACTCTACCATATTCTAGTTGAGCTGGGAGTCCCAAAAAAATATGCCGCGCTCATTCAAATTTGCATGAACGAAAACAAAGGGCGAGTTAGAATAGAAAACCACCTCTCAGAACCATTTGAAATCCGGGACGGACTAAAGCAGGGAGACCTGCTCGAGTATGTCATCAGAAAGGTACAAGACGACAACATGGCCGGATCATCCCTGAACGGGGCTACACAAGTGCTCGCATATGCGGATGACATCGCCGTTCTGGGCGATAATCTAGAGACTGTTAGTAAAAACTGTGAAATCATCATGCAAGCGGCAGAAGAGGTGGGCCTAGAAATAAATGAAGACAAAACAAAATACATGATTACGGCGAGAGCAGGTGGGTCTCAGAGAACACATATAAACGTCAGAGGTAAGATCTTTGAAAAAGTTAAAGAATTTAAATATCTGGGAACGATACTGACGGCCAGTAACGAAATGTCGAAGGAAATTAACAAGAGACTGCATTCCGGCAACGCGAGTTGGCACGCAGTCAGTAAACTGCTGAAATCCAGACTGCTATCACGTAACATAAAGCTCCGTGTCTATAGAACCATAATCATGCCAATTGTTCTATATGGATGCGAAACATGGGCTCTCACAAAACGGGAAGAAAACAAATTCCGTCTATTCGAGAATATAGTTTTGAGAGGCATCTTTGGAGGTAAATATGACGAGGAGGCAGGACAATGGAGGAGACTCCATAACCACGAATTGGAAGAACTATATCGCAAACCTACAATAGTGAGAGTAATCAAGTCGCGAAGATTAAGATGGGCCGGACACGTGGCGCGAATGGGGAACGATAGGACCGTGCATAGAATTCTTGACGGTAGACCAACGGGAAAGAGACCGGTAGGACGGTCGCGACGGAGATAGGAGGACAATGTTAGGTTTGACCTTGAGGAGATCGGATCGAATGGTGAAGCGTGGAAGGAGAGTGCCCAGGACAGGGAAGGATGGCGAAGCCGAGTCGGTGAGGTCATGAACTTCCGGGTTCCTACAGACCAATAAATAATAATAAATAATATCATCGCTGCCAAGGGTAAGTATACGATTCCTATTTGCATTTGCCTATGCTGTAGGATTTAATTGATGCCTAAGACGCAAGATGCGTATATTTGCTTTTTCCCTTGGATACAGGTCGCCAGCCAATATGTATGTAAATGAATTTATTATACACATGGTGAGGCTGGGAATAGGCGACGCAATGTTTATGATCCCTGTTATGATGGTTACATTGTATGTAAAGCTAATTGTTTTGTTTTCAGGAATTCGACTAGGGAAAATGCGTGTGTAAGATTGAGATTTGCCTGGCAACCGAAGGTGCCGAATTGGGCTTGGGATTAATGAAGTTTGGAACAGAATTCTTATAGGGAATTTTGAATTCGAATAAATGAATGAAGGTAAGAATTCTCTTCCAGGAGTTTTTAGCTAAATACATTTGATAAACTTAATGCGTGAAGCATTTACAGGTGCTAATGCGATGGCATTAGCAGAAACTTATGAAAGCTGGGTTGTAGTTATGGGGGTTCTTCGAGTGAGTAGACAGTGGGGTTTGGCGGAACCGCCACAGGGGTTTTCCAGCAGCTTTGCGATTGGACGTAGAACTTACTCGAAAATCGATCGATCCGGGTTGTTGCGGGTGGCGAATATTCGGATCTGTATCCTATTTAATTCCGTGGTGCATCAAGGTTATATTTTGGCACTGGCGTTGTTTTTGCTTCACATAAAATTGTTGGGAGAACGGATAACAAGTGTTCAGTAAAGGCCAATCTCGTCGACTTCAATGCAACGAAGACACAGTATACAACATTCACAAAGAAAAGTGGATCATCGGTTCCACAACTGGTGATGAATGGCCAAGCCCTGGAATCTGGGGAAAGCTTGGTTACTCGGCGTCACGGTCTGTGGGAATGTATCGTAGCATTAGGCCTCTGGAAAACTGAGTTATCTTTTTGGACCCAAGAAATATTTTACTCCGCCGTCTTCTGTATACGTCTCACATTAGAACCGCTCGAATGTTGCTCCCATGTTTGGAACTCTGCTCCTAAGCATATCCTCGACCTACTTGAGAGCATACAGAGATGAGCGATCGGCCTGATCAGGAACTCGGCCCTGACGGGATTACAGTCGCTATCACATCTAAGGCGGGTTGCCAAACTCTGTCTGTTTTACAGATATTATCACGGGTACTGTCCTTTGGAGATTCGTGGCATTGTTCTGTGTAATTCGGTTTATATGCGCTCCACAAGACAATCCGAATTCGTTCCGCTAGAGAGCGAGGAAACTGTGAAACCCTCCGTGTGAGGGTTCCCGGAACTTGCAACGATTATTTGGTGAGTTCCCGGGGCGCCTTATCGGCGCAACAGATTCCACTCTCCCGGGAAACGTGTAGGAAGCGAAAAAAAATCTATTTAAATATATATATATATATATATATATATATATATATATATATATATATATAAATATATATATATGGAGGCTCCTCGATAGTATAGTGGTTAGTATACCCGCCTGTCACGTTAGAGAGAGTTAGCTGTGCCCGCAGCTTAGCGACATTTGTGTACTCGACAGTCATGGTAAGCGTTCTTATTCTTTGGTTGGAGATGTGTTTATTTTCAATTTCTCGCAGGATAGAGCAAGAGTTGAATTAAGATCACTAAATTTTAATTGTTTTTTACTTACCTCTTTTACTTTTTAAATTTTCTATTTTAGCGTACAGTAATACAATCCATAATCCAGTTATACGGCATCGATTTTTTTCACACCCTATCAAATTAGTTTCGCCAGGATACGAGACAAAGTCCGCTATTTATACGAAATCACACGAGTACACGTTTATGCTGATGTCTTCTATAGACAAAATTCACAAACAAAGTTTTACTCGCATCGTACGGCTTAATGATGTCATCTCACAAGATAAAGGATATTGCACAGCAGGAGACAATAAATGTCCTTCATAATTGTGTGCATAAACAGCTCGCTCAACTTCCTCTCAAGATGCGTCAAACAGCACAGTCTTTTATTCTTTGGACTCCTTTATATTTTAGTTATTTCGTGAACAAATTAATTTTACGTGTAGAAGTCAAATATCCTAAAAGTACTATTTAAAATTTGTTTTAAGAGCAAACAGCCATTCAGCAGATGTGTTGCAAATGATTGTCAACTGCACTGCAACGCGAACTATGTACTCTTAGTTTTCTGTGAGGACGAAAAACTGTTCCAAAATAGGTTTTCAAAAGTGGTTCCTTCATTGAATGAGTTCACGGTTCATGAAATTGAGGACACGTGTTCACGTCGGTGTTTATGTTGGAAAGCAAACGCAATTTTCTTTTGGAGATTTCAATTAAGTCACGCTACGTAAGCGCTAATGGTTTAATGACCCGAAATTAGATGAAGGAAGCAGGTCGCTGACGTTGACTAATTATACGAATGTTTGTCAGGAGGATATCCTCTGTAATATATTTGCGAATAGACGAGGTGCTATCTTGCTGCTATTTATCATGACGCTTGGTATTTCAAGTAATGGGCCCTTAGCTTAAAATAAATGCTGACTAAGACAGGTTCCCAAATCTTATTTAACTTGTTTGTTATCACTCTTGTCTTTAAGAGTAACTGTTGCAGGATGGCCATGTAGAACGAGGATTATTAAGGTAATCAGACGGGATGTTGAGGGCTTATTAAGAAGATTTACACCTGAGCTGTATTGTCTGCAAGAAACTAAATTACTTGACAGTTTTTCCAATAAAGTTCCATTAGTAAAGTGCGTATAAGAAAGAAGGTTGGTGGATATTTGTATATATATTGTTAAGGTCATCGAATTTAATTACTGCAACTATTAATGTGCGGGGGTGGGAGCGAACATACAGGGCAAAATCTCTGTTTTCAACCCAGCGAAGGTCAGGACGATCCGTGTCTCTGTTCAATCCAAGTTGTCATGCATTTTCCACGTGACACCTCTGGATAAGTACTTTGGCACCCGCCAAGTAGGGAACCAATGCATGCAGCGACATGCTGAGTAAGATTGGCGCAAGGCTGATAATCTTGCCCGGAAAAACAAATTATTATGAACAATTTAACAAGTCTCAGATAAAGACCTCGGATCCCGGTTGTAGTGCAAATGTTGATGATGACTACTAATGTACTATTTAATAGCCTTCCACGCTTCGCCCTCTGATCCGACCTCCTCACGATCGGATTAAAAATAAACATTTAATTATTTTCATGGGGAGTTCTTTACTTACATTGATTGCTTTTAATTGTTACCCACGAAACCCTCCACCCCTTAATACCTACCTCTTTGGAGCTAGGTTCCACCATTAATCGCGCATACATTAAGTATCGTGATATCAATTCAATATGTTCAATTTGCTCATATTGAATTTAACTTGAATCCAAGACGTGATAAACGAACCATATGTTCGACACGTAAAATCCCCTGGAACCAAATCTGCAGACCAAATAACCGACTTTCAAGTAAAGTAGTCGTGTGAATAGGCCGGTTCCACCCCACTTTTTAACCGGTTCTGCCCCACTTGTGACGTTATGGGCGAGTAATGATATCTTGAACGCTCTCTGGCGAGAGCTTTGATGTGTGTGTGTGCGTGTGTGTTTTACTTGTTAAATTTTAAAAAAATATAGTTTTATCTGTATTGCATTTAGCTGTTAAAATTGAAAATACTGTTTATGCGCATGAGAATTGGGTGTTAAAATTGAAAATACTGTTTTTTTTTTGTATTACATTGATCGTTAAAATTGAAAATACTGTTTATGCGCGCAAGAATTGGCTGTTAAAATTGAAAATACTGTTTTTTTGTATTACATTGATCGTTAAAATTGAAAATACTGTTGAAAAAGCGGCGCAGCTGGGTGTATTGGGTAATGGGCTTTTTTGTTATATTTAATGGTTGTTGTATTGGATATAGTTCTTTTTATCTGTATAGCAATAAATCTATTTTTGAAAAGCGTTGCAGCTAATTGGATTGACTATCGAGAGCTTTTGTTATGTATTAATTGTAGTTTATGCGTATAACTGTTATATTAATTGGGGGATATATTATTAATTGCACATATAAGAGAGCTTTTTTTTTCTTATTGCTATATTAATTATTAAGTGTATTAATGAGTCGTCGAGTGATTATGCGAATTTCACAATATTTTGAATATGCGGCGTCAGCAAAAAATAATCCAATTTCTAAGTTGTAATCTTTCGACTGAATAGAAACACATGAATAAATGCTACATAGAAAAAAAAACCTTCAATTGAAAGTTAAAAAATGGTTTTGCTTATATTATTTGGATGCGAGAATTTTACCCAACATGAATATGCGAACTCATGATAATAACCTTCTAATCGGAAGTTGAAAGTGTTTTTGCTTATATTACATGGATGCGAATGATTGAATCAGAAAATTTAGTCATATAGGATAAATGCGGCGTAAACAAAAAAAAACTTTCAATTGAAATTTAATGAATGATTGGATGCAGGAATTTTACCCAACATGAATATGTGAAGTCATCATAAAAACCTTCTAATCGTTGAAAATGTTTTTGCTTATATTACTTGGATGTGGATGATTGAATGAGAGAATTTTATCCCAACATGAATATGTGGTCATCATAAAAAACCTTCTAATCGGAAGTTGAAAATGTTTTTGTTTATTTTAGTTAGGCGTGAATGGATGAATGATAGAATTTTATCTCATTATGAATATGCGAAGTCGGCAAAAAATAATTCAAATTAGTAAGTGTATTAATGAGTCATTGAGTGATTATGTGAATTTCATCGCATTGTGTAATTGCGGCGTCAGCAAAAAATAATTCAAATTTGTATGTGTATTAATGAGTCAATGAGTGATTGTGTGAATGAGTGAGGTTGTGTGAATGAGAGAGATAGCATTGTTTAGCTGTGGTGATATATAAACGAGTTGTGTCCAGTACACTTCATCATTCAACAGCCAAACTTCAAAACGGTAAGTTCTTATATATATATTTTTTTCAATTATTATTATCATTAATTCACACTTAATAATTAATATAGCAATAAGAAAAAAAAAGCTCTCTTATATGTGCAATTAATAATATATCCCCCAATTAATATAACAGTTATACGCATAAACTACAATTAATATATAACAAAAGCTCTCGGTAGCCAATCCAATTAGCTGCAACGCTTTTCAAAAATAGATTTATTGCTATACAGATAAAAAGAACTATATCCAATATAACAACCATTAAATATAACAAAGAAGCCCATTACCCAATACACCCAGCTGCGCCGCTTTTTCAACAGTATTTTCAATTTTAACGACCAATGTAATACAAAAAAAACAGTATTTTCAATTTTAACAGCCAATTCTTGCGCGCATAAACAGTATTTTCAATTTTAACATCCAATTCTCATGCGCATAAACAGTATTTTCAATTTTAGCGGCTAAATGCAATACAGATAAAACTATGTTTTTAAAATTTAACAAGTAAAACACACGCGCACACACACACATCAAAGCTCTCGCCAGAGAGCGTTCAAGATATCATTACTCGCCCATGACGTCACAAGTGGGGCAGAACCGGCTAAAGAGTGGGGTGGAACCTATTCACACTACTTAAAGTATCATAAAATGCGCGTCTGCAATTTTATGGTCCTTTAACAAGGATCCAAACCATTTCCCTCAGGAAACATGTGGCGGTATAAGTAAATGCCGACGTACGGCACGTATTCCTTATATCTCCCATCGATCCGTGGGAAGAATCTGTTCGAATAATCACGTCCATAAAGAGTTGCTCGTAACCCCAGGTTTGTCGTATAGCCATTCGTCTCTCAAAATGCGGCATCGATTTATGTTCACCTTTATTGAGGAATGTGTAATTGTAAACATTTATGGGACGCACGTCCACTTCTTGGTTGTACCGAATCCGATGCGCATATTGGACGACATCTCCTTCGAGTGGATAGATAAATAAACGATTGAAGTCTAATTCGAATAAGTGAGTTAAGACACCAAAGTAATCATAAAAAAGGATAACAGATAGCACTGCCAGCAAGCGTTTTAATTTATTGAAAATATTCACTAGTGAGAACATTCCGATGCGGTCACACAACACATAACTCAGATAATATTTCTAATAATTATTAATCGTCACTTTCAACCACACAACGTACTGGTTGAAACGACATATTTCGCATAAAAATAAGATGCCCGCCGACGAGCGTGTGCATGCTCATGCACACGCGGCGGCAATTAGCGACACCACCTCCCTTGGTTAAACACGTTAATCGACTGACTTGAAAAGGGAAGAAATTGGATACAACCAAAAGAGAACATACTTCTGCTCTCTCATTGCCACGTCCTTCGATGTGCGGTAGGTTACATCGGTAATCTGATGATCGAAGAGAGCGGGACAATAAGAGAACAGAAACACGATGTACGATTATCCTAGGGGTGGATTTGGTTGTATGTGGATGAATCAATGTAGTTCTGAGCGGAACCCGTTGACCTGATTCGGTAGTATGGTGAGTTCAGTGTACATTGATCCATACGAAGACAGAACTGAGAAAGAGAGGGGAATTGAGCTGATGATATTCACCTGCAAAAAGAGAACATTGATCCCCAGCGAATGAAGTGTCTGGAGAAAAGCCGAAGTAACGCTAGGGAAATATTATCACGTGATTCAATCGAATGTGGTGATAAATTTCCCAAGCGGATCTGCAATGATGCGACAACTTCGTCCGGCTGTATTTGGTTGTCGCTAATCGACATGGACACGAGTTGCCGTATGGCAAAAAAGGTAAGCTAAACTCATTTATGCATTGTCTGCGTGGTACAATGAGTTTACCTATGTGTCCTTGGTGGAAACATGCTTTGCAGGTGAACAGATAAGTAGGGGGAAATGGGGTTCATTTGACGCGCTGAAAGGCGGTCAAAATTAGGTAGGAAATGTTGGTTGGAATTGTGGGTTGTTTCTCATGTAGGATAGAGAAACCCCACACAAACATCCTTTTCCATTCTCCTTACCAAGGTAAAACCAACAAGTTGGGACATGAAACGAACCACACGTTTGTTTTATCGCCCACCGACATTAAGGATGGTAAATGTCCATTGGCAAGATCCTCTGTTGATTGTCCTTTTGTGTTTCCTCTTTTGATGCTAAGCCAAGAAAGATAAAGAAAGGAAATGGCGGGTGGTAAATGAGTCGTGCAGACAAAAGGATATTGTGGCGGTTCCGCCAAACCCCACGGTACGGTTTCCTTAAAAACCCCCATAACATCCATCTTCCCATATAATTTCACCAATGCAATCGCATTCGGCACACAAAAACTATGCACGCATCCTATAGATCACCATCTGTAAGAAAACTTACCTTTTCATGCATCCCTTTGCATACAATTTTCTGTAAGAAGTCTTCATGACCTTTTTAGGAATTCCATAACTCCCATTGTTTCCCGCCAATGCATTTGCATTTGCCCCAGAAAACATTTCCTTTTCCAAGGACATGTAATGCTTTCAAGCATTATCTGAAATTCCTATAATTGATCCTTAATGTGCATATGCACCATAAATAGCAAACATTCGATACCCTTTGTCTGAGTTAAAATACTATGTCGTCAGCTTGTTTTTACAGCGGCAACACTAGCGATTCAATAGACAAACAATGATGCATTTCTTTCGTCGCCACCACTAATTGCTTGGCATACCTAAATGCAAGCAAGGGATGCGTATCGGCAATTAACCCAAGATACGATATACAATTTCCATGGTATAAAGTATCGTATCCCATTAACACCTTTTTTCCAACGTCCGTCATAGCGACGTTGCATAAACATGACCCTCATTACGGAGCGAACCATTTGGTCGCCTTTTCCTTTGTTCTCGCCGACTGCCTTTCTCGTCGTTCCACTGCTTTCGAACACGTGCAACGACATTGAATCTGTTCGATCGCGCACACATACCACTGCACCAAAAAGATCGCATTTTCTTAGTGGCCACACCCTTAAGAAAAAATTCTCTCTTTCCCCTCCATATCTCACCCTTAATTGAAGATAGAATTCAAGTCAGAGTTCTATCCTCACAGAGTCTTATCCCAACCACTGAACGTATCGGTCGAGCCGTCATCATCCCTTGTTGGGTGTGCACGAAAGTGTACACCCCTGAGTGTGCCCCTTCGCGGAGTCGAGTGTGCTAATGTACAATTGCTGATTTTTAACCGGTTGTGTTTCAGTGTGTAGTATTTTCAAAGTTAAAGAGAAGTAATCATAGTTAAGATATTAAAATAAAATAACAGACAAACAATAAAAACAATCACCACCGACAATCGAATGTGCTTAATGTGTTTTTCTTCCTTCCGGACTTGCAGCGTTTTGGTTTTCTTTTGTTGCCGTGTAACCTTTTAGTGACTATTCGGTTGGCGGAACTTTGGCTTATAGTGATGATGGAGGAGGAAGTAGAACCCTGCGCCCATGTCGGTGCCACGACTTCCACCCCACAATATATCCTTCGATCGGCACGAAAAAAGTATTCATTTGGGGAGACGAAAAGAAAAAGAACATTCTTGGTTTGGGAGGATTGGCTGAGACGGTCGGAAATAATAGTGTATATAACTAATATTGTAACAATAAAGTGAATGTTAAATAAGGTCGACTATGATAAAGTGTCTATTAACAAATAATGCAACAATAAGGAATCATAAGTATGTGTTTTCATAAAAATATAAAATTAAATATATTCTTTAATTACAAAAGAACGAAGAGTGTTTGATTTCAAGTGGTATCCAAAGTGTGTGTGGTGTACAAGTGTAGTGCTCCAAAAAGCCCTACTACCTTTTTCCCCCATTCCTACATACAAATCCTAGCTATTTTAAGCTAAAACCAAAAAACCCATCAAAACCCACAAAAACCCAAACATAATCCAAAATTCGCAATAAACGAATCAAAAATTCGTTTATCGCATAACATTTGCCCCCACGGCGAAGTTTAATCCAAAATCCGAATTAAAATTAAAATTCACAATAAACGAATCCAATATTCGTTTACGTTTCAAATTTGCTCCACGGCATCATGAAAATTCAAAATTCAGAGATCGTTATCTCTATCTGAAAATTTTCCATTCAGGAAAACAAACAAAAACCAAAAGCAGATACATTCACACATCTGCGTAATAGTTTCGTAAGAATTCATTCTTATCTTGTGTAAATACAACATCTCGCTCGAAATACCCAACAAATCGAGATTGTTGTACGAAAATGTGTATCTTTGGGATACAATTTTCGAAGTGTTTTCCTTTATAAAGGGATAGCAAAACGATCTCGAGGCCACAGTATCTAGATCCTCCTGCCACAGAGCAGTTATTTTCAAATTAAATCAATAAAACTAAATCCAAAATAAATAAAACTTTTTTCATTACTTTGGAAATTTTGTGCTGGCACCCAACGTTGGATGATTCTTTTTATATATATATACCAGGACGACTCCAAAGAAATCGGTACAGGAACCGGTACTGAGGTTGCAGGGTATAAGGACACTATCCCCTAGGTTACGTCCCACGAACAATCAGGACGTTGCTCTTCCCTCTGGGTCAGAGGAAGCACGGCAACGAACCCTTGCTGAAGTGTGTTGTTCCAGGAGCAATCAATAAAGAGATCCAACGTCCTTTTCAGGACAAGAAAACGCGCTTCCTGAGGAACAACCCCCACAACGGCAAAACACAAGGACATAACATAATGATACGATTTTCTACATAAAGGTGTAAAACTAACATTATAAATAGCATTTTCATGTAAAAACAAAAATATTAAAACCAAGAAATAAAACAAATCTACTATATGTACTCCTCCGTGTAGCCTTTAACGAAAGAGGGCTCGAAATTAGCGGTAGACACGCCAAAATGGGTGATGATGTATGAAGTAAAACACCCATGGATAAAGATCAAGGAAGAATGACATTCCTATAATGTGTATATATATTACATCTTGGTTGTGCAATATACTTAATCAAATGTTGATAGTTTCATTAAATGCAAACCCAATATTGGCACTAAGCTTCTTTGCGATCCACAAGCGTCGAACACAACTTCCACCAACAACTGGATCTTGTTAGTGGGCCGGGAGGATGGCCTCAGGAACAATGTTGGCTCCTGGCGTGCAACAACACTCGGTTATCGTTGTCTATAAGCAATGAATTAATACCTTTTAATTCTGAAACGATTACCTCAGTTAGTTGGTGGCAATCCCAGAAATCCTCTTTCAGAATATGACAATAGTTCCCAGAAATCTTTCTCAAAAATATGACATTACTTTGTTAGTATTAATTAACAATTATTCTGCTTTATTTAAACTGATGGACACGATTTTTACTGATTAACAAAATGAATAATGACCTGTAGTCGCCAAGCGCTGACGAAGAAGAGTTTGTTTATTTTAATTGTTTGACAACCAAAATTAGTCGTCTGTCAGCTGGTTGCTGACATTTGTTATTTATGGTTGCGACGGTTGCATTCAATTGCGAATTCGCTGGTTGCAGCCAGTGCCAATCCGCAACAAAGCTAAAATACCTATACTTCAAACTCCATTATTAATTTTGTTGATTGAAGTGCAACCGTTAGGATGAAGGCTACGTCCACCGATGGGTGACAATGGTGATTCTCGCGAAGCAATTCAATTACGCCAGTGATTGCGTATTTCAATTCGGTTGGTCTTTGCACGAAAGGGGCAGATGGAAGAAGAAAACGACTCGAGGAATTTACCTTCTTTGGTTTTACTCGTGATGACGATGCTTGCTCCGATGTAACGAGCCCGTTGAAGGTTGGCTGCAGACGTCTTATGGTCGGCAGTTGTGTAAGCGTTGGTGCTTGGCTGGAGACGGCGTGCCCGTAATGGAAGTTGATTGCAGATACAACACATGTATCGAAAGCAAAAGGCTGCTAATGTAAATTACAAAAGGAAGAGTCAATGGAAACAGTGATGAGGAAAGGCAAAATCAAGGGTGTGATCTCGAACGCTGGACTTCTTGGCCGTATGTAGGCGTTTGCGGTTGAATGCAGACTGACTCATTGGGCAAAACTGCCAATTCAAATAGGGGCGCTATGACGTCATCGATGGTGACAATCGGCCAGCTGGTGCCAGCTGCTGCGTAACTGGTATACACAGCGAATGTACTAGATTTCTCCAGTACATTCCAGCACATTTAATTGCCAATCCGTAACAATTTAATATGTAATTAAGTTAACAATAAATTTAAAAATGAATATAATTCAATAAATTCACTTAATTCATTGGTTACGATACTGTCTGATTTCTATTTCTTTTTGAACGTCTAAGAGGTATGGTATTCGTCTCTGTCGGCACTCCTGGTGGTGATTCGAGTGTTGCAGCAGTCGGGTCACCTTCTTCTCTATCTGTGTTAGCCTCCGCGTAATTATTCTCTGCCTGACCTGCCCCTACTGTTTCATTAGCCAGTTTCTTTTCTACGTAAATGTTGCTAGAACTAGGAGTTGGTTTAGTTTCTGTTGCGGAACAAGAAGCAACAGAACCAAGAATAAATGCAACGACATTTTGGATGCTGGGGAAATAAATTATAACTTCCACCAATAAATCCAAATGTAAAGCTTGCCAATGATTTAGAAACCAACTCAATGACTGCAACGCCCTAGAAGAATGCAAGGGAAAGCCAACTCCACCAAACTTGAGCTTTCAAGTCTGTCATAAAAGCAAGACACATCTGAGGTGTGCTGTTAGGAGGATAAAGGGGTATTAAAACCAACATCAAGCTGTAAACATTGCCAGCTGATGAAGCTTTTGTGGATAACTAGTACCGGTGCCGGTCGATGACACACTACGGCAACTAAAATCCAACGCACAACGGAAATTGGCAGCAGCAGTGCAGTTAAAACAAACCAACGAAGATGCGTTGGTTAACGTTGAAGCACAGAGTTCAGTTGCTGTCCTGAATGTTGAGTTACGCTAGGAAGATTATAAAACGTGAAAGTTAATTGGAACGGTTAACAGTTTTTTTTGTAAAGGTGACAATGTTTGCAATGGCTCCTTGATAGTATCATCATCATCATCATCGGCACTACAACCGGGAACCGGTCTTGGCCTTATTTAGCAAGTCCTGAGGCTTGTTAAATTTTCCATAATGATTTTATTTTGTCTGGGCAAGGTCATTAGTCTTGCGGCAGGGGCTCCCCGACGGGGAAACGAACCCCGGTCTCCCGGGTGACAGGCGGGTATACTAACCACTATACTATCGAGGAGTCCTTGATAGTATAGTGGTTAGTATACCCGCCTGTCACGCGGGAGACCGGGGTTCGATTCCCCGTCGCGGACCCTCTAGCGCAAGACTAATGACCTTGCCCGGAAAGAACAAATCATTATGGAAAATTTAACAAGCCTCAGGACTTGCTAAATAAGGCCAAAACCGGTTCCCGGTTGTAGTGCCGATGATGATGATGACAATCTTTCCAAACCACAAAATATAACTATTGGAAATTAATACCAGTCTGTTTTTCTTTATATATTTCGCTTATTTGAGAGACAATAACAGTTTCGTTTGAATTAGTCTTAATTCGTTCTTGAGTATCTGTTGGATATCTATTTCCAATAGCGCTATGAAGAGTTTCGACAGACTGCGTTCGACTGCCTATGGTAACATTTTCCTGTCATGGCGTGAGATATTGGTCATTACAGATAAATGTTTTCCATTTCCTTCAACTGAGTATGACATTGGTGTAAGTTGTTTTTGGAACCTTCCGAATGCTTTGAAACATCTGGTTTTAGCTTATCTGCTACTTCTTATCCTTCCGATAATTCAATTTGCGATTTTGTGGATTTGTCGTAGTACTCCTTGCTCTTAGTTTGCCGCTCAACGACTCTTTCTTTGACGTTAGTAGGAACTTCTTCAACTAGGTTCCTAGTTAAGACAGGCAAGCTTGTTCGAAGAGACCTTGACATCATCCTTTGTGTTGGTGAATATCCGATGGAAATTGGTGCATTTCGATGTTCCAGAAAAGCTTTCCAGAAACATTGACTTGACTCTTCATACTTTTTAATTAGGCGCTATACGCTATTTACGAGGGCTGGGAGCGAGCACACAGGGCAAAGTCTCTGATTTCTTTCAACCTGCCGAAGGCCAGGACGATCCTTGTCCCTGTTCAATTCAAGATAACATGCAGTTTCCACGGGACACCTCTGGATGGCTACTTCGGCACCCGCCAAGCAGTGAATCAATGCATGCAGCGCCATCTTGAGAAAGGTTGGCGCAAGGCTAATAACCTTGCCCGTGAAAACAAATAATTATGGGGAATTTATCAAGCCTCGGATACGGACCGGATACACGATAACGACCACGGACACGAAAATGGCTAAACGATTTAAGGATTTTCTCATGGAACGTCCGCTTACTATACAGAGCTCGAGCGGCACAGCCGCAAGCCGATGTCCTGTCCGAATATAAGGCTGACATAACAGCATTACAAGAAATAAGATGGACAGGGAGAGGTGTCATTCAAACAAACGAATATGACATTTATTACAGCTGTCATGCAAAACACCATTTGCTCGGGGTAGACTTTCTAGTCAGCCAAAAACTGAAGCCTGACATATCGACTTCAATACAATAAACGAAAGGCCATGTACTCTTCCCGTGCGAGGCAAGTTTAAGAACATGACCCTCATAAACGTGCACGGACCTACAGAGGAGTCCCCTGACGACGAAAAAGAACTCTTATACGATAACGTGGAACGGGCTCTCAATGCCTGCCCAAGATACGATGTGAAAATCGTTCTTGGTGATTTGAATGAGAAAATAGGTCAGGAACCGGTTTTCAGACACTACGCAGGTTCCCATAGTTTGGATGAGAACACTTATGACAATGGACTACGAGTCATCGAACTGGCAGCATCAAAGAACTTGGTCATTGTGAGTACCAGGTTTCCGCGTAAGGATATCCACAAAGCCACCTGGTTATTACCTGATGGAGCCGCTCGCAACCAAATTGACCACGTGTTGATAGATCGCCGCCACTCCTCGAGCCTGATGACGGTATGAACGTACTGATGTGGCAACTTCGACCCGGTCACTATCCTGTTGGTACAGTTTTCCGAGCGCGGATTGCCTTACGGAGATGTATTGCATCAGCGGATCAGGTTCGAATCAACACGGCTGCCTTACGCAATGAGAATACCAGTAACACCTTTGGTCATGCGCCAGGACTCGCCCTCGAAGAGCTCGACGGAGGGAGAGTAAGCCCTGGGGGCAGAATGTCGGGCGTGGAAGAGAAATATACACGCCTTAAGAATACTGTCATTAGTACTGCCAACTCCATCTTATGTAGTAGTTGTATAGATCGGAGCGAATGGTTTGATGATGAGTGCAAACTAGCGACTGAACGTAAGAATGCTACATACCGGTCAATGCTACAGTCTCATATGACGCGGGTGCGCGAGGAGAAATACAAAGAGCTCAGAAGATCTGAGAAAAAATTCCACAGACGAAGAAAAGTGCGTGGGAAAAAAAACTTGTCTGTGAACTTGATATGAACGTATCGGGGTGCCAACGTAGACTCGAATTACTATCTTGTTGGTATAGTTTTCCGATCACGGATTGCCTTATGGAGACGTGTTACATCCGCGGATCAGATTCGTATCAACACGGCTGCCTTATACATTGAGAAGATCATAAACACCTTTGGTCGTGCTTTAAGGCTCGCCCTCATAGAGCTCGATAGAGGGAGGGTAAGTCCCGGGCCCAGAACGCCGCGCATAGAAGAGAAATGGACACGCCTTAACAATACTGCCAACTCCATCTTAGGCAGTAGTCGTAGAGATCGGAGCGAGTGGTTTGATGATGAGTGCAAACCAGCGACTCAACGTAAGAACGTTGCATACCGGGCAATGCAGGAGTCTCATAGAACGCGGGTACGCGAGGAGAAATGGAAAGAGCTCAGAAGGTCTGAAAAACGGCTTCACAGACAAAAGAAAAGAGGCCTGGGAAAAAAATCTTGTCTGTGAAATAGAGAAAAGTACAGGGCGAGGTCCGCTCCACGCGCGGAAGTTCTACCAACTAATCCGCAGTATGACGCTGTACACACCACTCTGCACTTACTGCAATGATAAAGAGGATAACCTGATCGCGGATCCTGAATGCATTCTGGAGCGATGGGAAGTACACTTCAGTGATTTGATAAATGGGCAGCTCACAGAAGAATTGGAGGCTCCACCAATGCAAAATCAAGACCATATGCTGCCGCCACTAAGCATTGAGGAAGCATTAAAAGCCATAAGAGAGCTCAAATCAAATAAAGCCCCTGAGCTGATGACATACCAGCTGAGTTAATCAAACAAGGAGGGACAACGTTACATCACGCAATTCACGAGATCGTGGTGCGCGTATGGGAGCAAAAAGGGATGCCTGAAGATTGGCGTCGTGGAATAATTTACCCCATACATAAAGAGGGAGATATCACAGTGTGCAGCAACTATAAGGGTATAAAATTGCTGAGTACCGCATATACCATACTCTCCACTATCCTACAAGATCGGATAGTCCCATACGCTAAAGTCGTCATTGGTCAATATCAGTGTGGCTTCATCCCAGGCAAATCAGCGATTGATCAGATATTCACCCTTAGGCAGGCGATGGAAAAATGTCTGGAATTTAAAATTCCATTATATTATCTATTTATAGACCTTAAGGCCGCCTACGACAGCATAGCCAGGGTAGAACCATATAATGCCATGAGAGAGTTCGGCATTCCAAACAAATTGATACGACTTTGTAGATTGACCATGACCAACGTAACTAGTCAAGTAAAAATAGCGGGATTGCTGTCTAACTAATAAACATCTTTAATGGACTCCGACAAAAGGGCGGTCTGGCCTGCCTCTACTTCAATCTAGCGTTGGAGAAAGCAATCCGTGAATCTGGCGTTACAACAGAGGTACTTTTGTCACCAAGTCCTGGCAAATACTTGCCTACGCAGATGACATCGACATCATCGGTAGAACCGAAACGGCTATACAGGACTCCTTCACCCAGATCGAACAGCCGACACAAAAACTGGGACTGCACATTAATGAGGGGAAAACTAAGTACATGGTGGCAACTTCTACGAAGAGAATACCTAACATTGGTCAAACTATCAGGGTAGTGTAGCACGAAGTTGAAGTTGTGCAATCCTTTAACTACCTTGGGTCATTAGTATCAGCCGACAACAATATGGAAGAAGAAATACGTGAACGGCTGATCAAATCCAACAAAGCCTGCTACGGTCTATCAAGGCTCTTTAAATTCCAACATTTATCCAGAACAAGACCATGGTCTTACCAGTACTCATATATGGATGCGAGACCTGGGTGCTCAATAAAAGAGCACTCTGAACTCTTAGCCGCATTCGAGAGGAAGGTCTTAAGGAGAATTGTTGGCCCCATATGTGAGGGAGAACGATTCCGGAGACGCTGCAACCCTGAGTTGTACGCATTCTACCTTGAAGCTATTGTTGTAAGAAAATCAAGCTCGGTAGACTCCGGTGGGTGGGACACCTAGCTCGAATGAGCGAAAAGGAGTCTTCCCGGAAAGAAATTTGTGGCAAGATGTATGGAAGGCGACAGCGCGGCAGAACTTGTCTGCGATGGAGGGATGGCGTAGACCAGGACGCCCAGAGCCTGGGAGTGCCAAACTGGATGATATCGGCTGAAAATCGGGACCAGTGGAGAGGTTTGTTAAATAAGGCCAAGACCGGATCCCGGTTGTGTTGCCGATGATGATCATGATAGTACGGTTCGCTTCCGTGCGTCTCGATCAACGAGGAAGAGAAGCGAATGATGGAGTTTTGTAAGTCCCTCGGCGTGATCGGTATTCATCCTGTTGTATATCGACATTTAAACTGTTAAAAACTGCCCGAAAATAACGCGGTCACCAAGGAACGCTGACAGCCGTAGACGTAGAAAAAACAGACTGATTATTTAGTACACTTTATTTTTGGATCTTTACACCACTCGCGCTACATACTAACTACTTTCTAATCTACTTTTCTTCATCCTCGGCTACATAGCCCCCTATCGCAGATTCTTTTTGAGGTTTTTTGTTATACATTAGCGTGTCTGGTTCAAGTCCATGTGAAATGGGTGAAAATATGGATGGGAATTTGGGTCTATTTGTGCATGTCATAAAACATCTGGTTACAATGTGTATGCATTGTGATGTTTAGATTGCCGGAATTGTGTATCGGAGGATCAAATAGATATGGGTTTGTTTGGAGACATGTTTGATTGTACATACAATACATGTGAAAAATATGCATTGTGAGGTTCGGACTTTTGAAATTGAATTTAATGTTCGGCAATTGAACGCTTTGGTTCAATTTGCTTAACATTAAATTTAACGTAGATTTAGGGATATATATAATATTGGATGGGAATTCGATTTGTATGCATTACGGATGTCTGGGAAAAAGAAATGTGGGAGGAAAATGGTAGGGCTTCTTGGAGCACTACACTTGTTTATTATTTAATACAATTCAATGTTACGGTGTTAATGTATTTACTCACTGTTTATTTCCTTTGTCGTGTGAATTTGGTATTGATAGTCGCGTTGATATCCCAGTTGCTGTTGTTACCTTCCGGTTGCCTTTCGATGTTGTCTACTTTATTTGGAATCCTTTAATGAATGTGTTTTTACTATTACACACGTTTTCTGCTTCAGGCTCCACAAATGTGATATGCACCGATAAATCATCCTAGTAATCTTTTCGACTACTCCATTTCAATTCCTCATGATTAGTGATTAATCCCTTTCCGAGGAACTTTTGGTTTCCAGTACTAGCTAAAGGCATCCGCTGGAGAACAGGATGAAAAATAGTAGTAGATGCAGAGAAGGCGGCCGAAGGTTCGATATTTAAAACGTCTTTATGTGATTGCGATAATGAGGAAAGTTGATCGTTAGAATTGTTGTTACTTAACTTGTTTTGGAAGAAACAAAGTCTGGGCACCTAGTAAAGAACAGCTTAAATTTTGGGACTTTGGGGGTTCGATGTTGATTAACTTTGGCGGTGTGTTTTGGTGTATGTTGTAAGTGTCCCGCTAAACACTGTCTACGAAAGCGATATCCACACCAGAGCACAAATGGAGCGAAAACAATTGCCAAAAACAAACACTGATGGTTATAGATCCAGTTTAATTTACTTTATTTGTCTTAATAACTGAGTTCGGTGGTAATTCCGAAGGATCACAATTTTTCATTACACTACAATGACTTAACGTAAGTGAACGAGCGACACACGCGAGGCGACAACACACATTTTCGCGACGGCACGATCGATAACTCAAAACGATCGTGGTTCGGACTCCATTACAAAATAAACCCTTTTGGATACTTCTCACAAACAACTCTACTTCGACTCCTTTTCCTTAACTGGAGGTTTTCTAACGATGCCGTTTCGACCTCAACCTCCCAACTCCTTGTCTCCTTGACCACCGCTTGTGAACTACCTAATAGACCTGATGTCTCGAGCGTTCGGGGTAGACTCCTGTCTCTCACACAGATATCCAGATTCCAAACCGGTATCCGTATCTGTACGGAAAAATTTTTCTATTCGATCTGCTAACAGAATTCCGTTAATCTCTGTTAGCAGCATGCTATTTCATCCCAGGGGTAATTTCCTATTTTCCTGAAAGGAGAAAGTCATTCCTTGCATACATCATTATCATTGGTGATAGAATTTCATTTCCACGGCCTTCTGTTTGCACAGAACATCTGGCGCCCAGACCAGAGATATTCGGCGATTGTTTTGACGTGCAGTCCGTGGGTCTTATTTGAACTTGGTACCCGGAATCGAAATCCATTAGATCTTTATAATGGTGCGAAATTCTAGCGTGGCCGTGGGACCGGAGTATTGCCTTTGTTGGCTTAACTCCTCATAAATTATCGGATATCTCGTTGAGATATATTCGATTGCGATAGGTCGTGGCTGCCTTCTGTTGTTCAACGGATTTGGGTGGTCCTTGCGTTAGATTACCCGCACGTGCATCCGTTGATCGGCTCATTCTTTGATGATAGCAATTCTTTTGTATTGAATTTCGGAATTGCCGGTTCGATGAGATGTTCCTGGGCGCAGGCAGCATGTATGGCATTTTGGGAATTGTTTTTTTTTAGGAATAGAACGCATGGATGTTTATACCTTTGTTTCAGGCATGGAGAATTATAATTGTTGAGCTTAACCTAAAAAGCTTTGGGGACGTTCAGTTCCTTGCTTTTTGGTGTCGGTCTCAACGTTGGCTGCGAGTTGCAGGCCCTATCGTGGGACTTTGGGGCACGCGTCTGTGGGCGCGTGCAACGCTCTCAGGTAAGTAAGTTCTTTGAAGATAGGAACCTTACCTGCGTAGAATTGTGCGTTCGTAGAACGCTACAGGACCATGCACACAATAACAATGGATACCATTCCGATTAATAACAGGAAACTTAATGATACATCTACACGTTTGCCAAAAGTAATATTATAAAATAATTTATCTAATATGCATAAGTTGAAAAAATTAAATTTATTTTCCTGTTCGCTCTTTTTAAGTTGCCACAATAAAAAAGGTTCACCTCCGGAAAGCTGGTCGTCTATTAAAACTGGTCACCTCCCTTGTTTTTTTGTTCTCGGCGAATTGCCGCTCCTCTTCCCTCAAGGGCTTTTGTGCTGTTTACGATCAAGAGTAGTACTCTTGTACTGTTCTCTTGAATTCGCCCCATTATTTCTTGTGACACAGTTCACCGCAATCGAATCTGAGCTAATCGGTTGTAACACAAGCTAACACCTCGAGTGTAGAGGGTGGAAAGTTATTTAAAAACACGTTATTATATGAAGCAACCTCATCATCACTAATTGTATCGTGCAACATCCCATATTACTTTGATGATTTATTTTTCGCACAAAATACTTATTGGAATTTCTATCACATTCGATGAAGCCTGATATTTTTGCCAGTGGACGTTTCTTACTAATATACTGGAACTAGTGGCTGTGAAATTCATTGTGTCGCGAAACATCACTGATGCATACACACAATTACAAACATATTTATATTTGCACACCACCGTTTCATCCATGTCTCCCAAATGTTGACGTTTGCCACACCATTTCAGGACCCTCCCCACGCTTAATCCCCAAAAACTTCTCGACACAATATAAAAACATACTCTGACCCGTTCCAAGGAATTAGGTGCCTAGAATGTCCCAAATTTTTAAACAAATCAGATCCAGGCACAATTCCATGTACAGTACGTTTCACGAGCGAGGTATCATCAATGGTCGCTACCTCGAACCATCGAGATTTTACTTCGTGCTACTGCCGAAACGCCAACCAGGAGTAAGAATAAGCAGGGAACTGCCGTAAACTATTCTCACAAACTATACCAAGGTTCTGCAGCGTGCCAGCCTCGAAACGTAGACCTCTCTCGAACCAGTGACATTCAGCGTCGTAGCAACATCAAAACACAAGAGAAGCCCCGGTTATAACATGGTCCAATTTCTTTAATGATCGGCCACAGAAACACTGGCGAAACCGCTTGGCCCCCGAAAAGCAACAAAAAGGTTGGGTTAAAAGGTTAAAAAGTCGGGAGTAGAAGACGGCATTGCATTTAATCACCCGGTAATTGCCTCACTACGAAAGCCAAGCCATTTCGTTTTCGTAATTTCGACACTGATAGGAGGATCCGAATTACTCCATTTTTGAATTTGTCTTCTTTTAATTGGACCACTTTCAAGGTTTCGTAATAACCCTTCAAACTAGCGTGGTCAAAAATAAGTTGAGTTATCGTATTATCAATGACCATATTCCACATGATCAAGAGCATAATAAGTACGCTCCAGTATAAAACACACTGATTTATACAAATGTAAACAAACTCAAATTTGTATGTTTCCAGTGAAAGAACTGCATTTTTGTTTTACTTTTAACATACCATTTACAATTTCCAAAGAAGTAATATCACTACCACCACATTTTGCCTAATGACAGATAATTCTACTGTTTACAGGCGACGCACGCGATTTTCGTCTCAATTGAGTAAAAAGAAAAGTTTCCCGTGATGGAAGTCAAACGTGATAGTGTGATTGCACAGACTTGGGCTGGCATGCCACGGCCGACTACTGTTACGCCATCCATCATATCCTGTGAATACCATGTGCATGCATACGTTTTTTCGGATTTCCTTGGTTAAAAAAAAAAACTTAATTTTGTGGGGAAATTACGTCTTTTTTTATTCAAAATATTGGCTATCGGCTTTTACACATTTCGCGCATCTTTCAGGTAATTTTGAATAGCATGCCAGAAAATTGCATGTCTTTCGTGGTAAACAATTCGTCGAGTCATTTTCAAGCTTCCTCGAAATCGCTGAAGTGTTACTCTGCGAGCCCGTGCCCGATTGATGCGAAAAGGTAATAGTCACATGACGCCAAGTCTGTGGAGTACGGCGAGTGTAGAATGATGTGCCATCCAAGTGATTTCAATGTGTGTTTCAAGTTTTGTTGTGTGAGACGGCGCGTTGTCGTGTAACAAAATCACTTTTCCATGTCTTCTGGCCCATTCCGGTTGTCTTTCGATCAATGTGTGGTATAAATTAAGCATTTGTTGTCGATAGCGTTGTGTATTAACGGTTTCGCCGGCCTTCAAGTGTTGATAATACACAATACCGCTCTGGACCCACCAGATACAGAGCATGGTCTTCTTGACGAAGCGATTTGGCCTTGGTGTTGAAGGACCGGCTTCGCCAGATGAAAGCCCCGATTTTTTCCGCTTCGAGTTTTCAAAATAAATCAATTTTTCGTCATCCGTCGCTATTCGATGCAAAAATGATTTCCTTTCGTGGAGTTGAAGCAGCATTTCACAAGTGACTGCGATTTTCCATTTGACGTTTATTCAAATCGGGTGGGACCCATTTACCGAGTTTATTGATCTTTCCCATTGCTCGTAAACGTCTGCTGATTGTTTCTTGTGACACATGTAATGCTTCTGCTAATTGCCGTTGAGTTTGAGTTATGTCATCATCCAATAACTCCTGCTGTTTTGATCTCTGCCGACCGAGGAATGTCGTCGGAGAATATTTCCACAGATCGAGAACGGGGGTTCGATTGCTGACGTCGAGGAGCTGTCCACGACCACGAGACCCTGGATTTATCAACGCGATGGCGTCCGCAACATTGATGGCTGAAACCAATTGAGTTATTAAGAGGAAAAGTGAACCGAATACGAATAGCATCCAGTGAATCCGCAGCATTCCGCCCGCCTTCGCCCATCATTGGCGAATCTTCTGGCTCCAGTGGTCGTCCGGAGCTTGGTCGGGGGGTTCCTCCTCCAATGAAAGGTGCTGATTAGTCCTTTTGGTCGCTGTAGGCCGTTCTCTGTTGTAGTCATGAAGCTGGCCATGTGATCTGGATTGGAGTTGTAAGGTCGCAACCCACGATCAGTGACCGCGTGCTGACTGGTGATTGGTCTCACTACATCGAGTGGTGACGAGTGCTGCGTCCATTGGCGCCCGCCCGAAGTTATCGGCCGGCGAGATGCGGTCGTGCGCGTGTGAGACCGCACCGATTATTCGGATGCTGCGGTTAGGACTCGGTCGGTCCCTGGATACTGGGGAGCGCCGCCCGCCACGTGGGGCATTGTGCTCTCCTTGGGCTATTGTGGTAGTAGCTGTGTGTTGCCTTGAATCTGGTCTCCGGGGTAGACGTCGAAAATGTCCTCTATTTGTCCTCTGATATGAGCTGCAATCAGCAGTTGTAGAGTCGACCAGTTCCTTTGGGTCGGAGTTGTAAATTCGCAACCCATGAGGAACGGCTATTTGGTGGTTGTTGACAGGACTGGTCACATGTAAGCTGGATGTTGTGTTTTGCCGTTAAGCCTGTGGGCGGCCAGGCTCCCGGCTCTTCGATTGTCCGTTGTCCTTGCGGCGGTTCAGCGGCTGAGAAACATGTCCAATGGTTGGTTCACGCAGGTGATCGGGCGAGGGAAATGTCCGATGGGCGGACTTCCTAAGACCTGTTTTATTGATGGCAGAGTACACCGACTTCGCCCACCTTCGCCAATCATTGGCGAACCCTAGTGTTCCAGGGGGCGAGGGCCCGTGAGCTTCTGGCGATGCGGAGGACTGGACAGAACCATCCGCCCTGAATTGGTGACGGATGAATAGTATACTGGTTAGTATACCCGCCTGTCACGCGGGAGACCGGGGTTCGATTCCCCGTCGGGGAGCCTCTGGCGCAAGACTAATGACCTTGCCCGGAAAAACCAAATCATTATGGAAAATTTAACAAGCCTCAGGACTTGCTAAATAAGGCCAAGACCGATTCCAGGTTGTAGTGCCGATGATGATGATGATGATGAAGGATTGGTGACGACGAGAGTTCTGTCGCTGGTGTCCGGTACCCTGGGTCGCAGACCTGACCATTTGATCGGGGTTGGAGTTGTAAGTTCGCAGCCCACGATCAATGACCACGTAGTGGCTGGTGGGCGAAAGTACTGCATCGAGACTTACCGATGGGATGCGACCTTTGACATGTGAAGCCGCAACGTTGAGTATGGTGCGGCTTCTTCCATGGCACCGTCCGCGGGTCCTGGTGGAATGGTAGGTTCGAACCCAGTGCCTACTGGGCTGAGTGAAGTACCACCTCTTCTGGATTACTGAGAGGCGTGTTGGTTGATTCTTGAATGATAGGGGGCCGTTGCGCTCTCCGATCCCTATTGGGGAGGCTACATGTGGTAGCGGTCGTACTTGATGATTTCGGCCACTACTGGCAGTTGCTAGGAAACCACCGATTGATGGAAGCCTTCCATCCGAGTTGTGCAGCGAATGACAATTGGCCGGGTCGATCGACATCACCGATAGGTTGGTGAATGATGAATGCGTTTGGCCTGCTCCTAGGCCAGTTCCTGCAAAATGTGTCTGCTGCTGCTGCTGTAGTTGTTGCTGTTGGAATTGATGTTGCTGATGCGAATGGTTATTAATCGGACTCTGAGGTTTGTCACAGTCACTGGTGACAATGCTGGTTACTGTTTCTGGGACAGTTGATGGCGTCTTCATGAAATGCCTTGGGTCAAGGTGAACCACTTTCTCTGGGTCGGAGTTGTAATTTCGCAACCCACGAGGAACGTCCATCTGATTTTGTCCCCCACACCACGTGCGCTGCATCAGTTTCTGGTGTGGCTTCGGCGTTGCTCCGAGCATCTGGACATGGGCCGGATTAAGCTTTGGGCAGGCGGCACTTTGGTCGGCGGCCTGCTGGTGCATACTCACTGGGAGTGTGTGCGGTTCCTTAATCGCTTGCTTGGTGTTGACTTCTTGATTGGTGCTGTTCGCCTTAGTTGAGGGGGCTGGGTCGAACACTTGTGTGTGTTTCTAGTTAAATCCCAGACGAACGAAATGACGTATGTGTCAAATTAATACGCTGCGTACTTTTCAATGGTGTCATCTCTTAGTTAAACCGGAAACTTATACATACACCTGGTAAATCCTTTATATCTCGAAACATACCGCGGTATCGTGATAATGCCAACGTTTCAAAACGCAAAATGAAAAAGCGAATTGAACGATATGCGAGTTATAGCGGCAGACAAATACCCCGAAGGCTGCACATATCGAACATTACATTACAACGAATATTGAAAAATGAGCTCAAGGTCAAGCTTTGCAAAGCAGATCACCAATGCAGGAATGAAAGTTAGGCTCGATAAAGAGAAGCAACTGCTGTGCTTTTCCGACAGTGGACAATTGCTAAACATCATCTTCTCCGATAAGAAAAATTTCCCAATTGAGTAATTCGTGAACAAAAAAGAAATGCTAATGTCTTTGTATAAGGAAAGAAATACAAGAATTTGGACGTTTGAATGTCCACTAGAAGTCAACTATCACCATTTGCTATGGTATGGATGGCTGTGACGGCTGACGACTGTCCGTGACGTCAAGTTGAATGCAAATGTGTATCGCAAAATAGTTTTGAAAGGTGTGGGCAGTCAAAGAGAAGAAGAATGAACGTTTCAACAATACTCTGCACCCTCAGACCAAAGCACCTGTCAACCAAATGTCGTAAAGCTGTTTTGCACTTCATTTCAGCTACACAATGGCATCCTTGGTCACCGTTCCCAAATCCTCTAGTCTTCTTGGGTATTGTTGAAAGATCGCAACTATACTCGCTCTGGGTATTACAACTTCATTAAAATATCGAAACTCCAAAATCAGGACTCCGCTTGCCACTCTTCACTAGGCATTGAGAAATCGCGGTAGTGACCACAAAGTGGTCAAGTGTTGTCTTAACCACAACGTTTCCAACAACAGGATGATTAAGAAATATTAGACCCACTATTCATGTAGTGTCATAACTTCTTAAATAGGTTTTCTCGGTTCTCAACATTTTATAGTATAATATAACAGGTATAAACAGATAGCTTAAAATTCAACAATTTGTCAACGAAGGATAAACATTCAGTTTTTCTGCCCACTCCATAACTATAACGGATGAGTTATAAACTGCTGTGTTTTCTTTTGGTCTGCCTGACAACAAATTCGTCTATCAAATGTTATTAAAAAAGAGAGACTGATCAACTGCCATCAATCCTGTAGCTTATTTTATTTACCCTGGCTAAAGTTAATTTTTCAGAATTACCATCATATTTTACACGTCTTGACTTCGATCGGATTGGCTAAGTTAATAATGTGTCTTTGGCTAGATCATTTCATTTCCATAACCTTCACAACCCAATGCCTTTATCAGCCAACTGTAATCTGGAGTCCAAAGGCTTCAAGCAATTAAATTTCAATAAATACTACTACCTTCTATTTTAGTGCGGTCAACCGTGTACACAAAAGACAACTATTCTAATGTTCATTGGAGCGTATGCGAGCGGGCGCTGGACGCACTAACGGTTACTTCAACAAAAAGCACACACCACACAGCCTCATGAGACTCAAGTAGTATTTCAAAATTATTAGTTATGTAAATTTACTAAGCGAAAAGGGCCGCGAGCAATGGATACTTAACCACACTTTTCAGCAAATTTCAAATGTACATACACATATAGGTACACACATATCTATGCAGTCTGGACGACCCTGCATGGAGTCGCCTATACTGACAGTTCCGTTCCGGGTTGGAGTATGTGGAGGAAACCACAGACGTAAATTCTGGATGAAGAAATGCATGGGGGTGTCAGAAGGCAAAGTCACCGTTTCGGATTTCATCCGAGCCGGGATGAATATGCAAATGAAACTGTAACGAGCGACAACCTCCAAAAAGTACATTGTATAGCTCCCGTGGTAACACACCACCCGGTTTCCCTTTTGCTTCTACAGCTTTTGTGTGAAAACTTTCTGGCACAAAATTTTTCCTCTAAATCACTTTCTTAGAGCACGAAGACGGATTCAGTGTTGGGCAAACTTTCACGTAACGCTGAGCCCGAAATGGGACATGAAGAAAAGGCATAGAGGCCGGAGAAGGCGCAGGATATGAAGGATATGAAGGCGGTAAAATAAGAGTACAACATGGAGGATGAGGGTTGGCCAAAGAGCCTAACAAAAAGCACCAATGAAACTTAAATCTGAACTCAAGGAACCTACAAACCAGTGTGATGATGGGGAGGCGAGTAAACGGTACCATAAACTCATTTATCCTCCTTCTGGGATTACTAGGGTTTGAATTCGGTTGGATTTCCTTCTGTGCGGGTGTGTGTGTATGTATTATTTTTCCCGCTTTGCGCTTTATGTTTACGGATGCTGCTGCACAAGGACTCATGCGAGGATGTGAATTTGTAGCTTTCAATGGAGGGAGTCCGCAGGCCTGCATCTGTACCCCATTTTCAGTTGTACAGTAATTAGATAGTTACGTGTGTAATTTATGTTTCAAGTGCTTGAAGGATAATTCGGTTGAAATGTCTCGGTGTGCTCCGCAAGGTGTATACGAGTGATCCGCATGCGGACGTGTGTAGCTTTTGTGATGCTGCTTGTTCGTTGAATGAAACTGCAGCTGTAGCTGCACTTTCATTACTCATTTGCATGCGTTTGCATTTCCAAATGGATTTTTGTTTGTTACGTTGACTAATTGAAATTAAGTTACTTTGTTGCGCTTGGAGTTTATTTGCCGACTTAGTTAGAGATGCTTATGGATGGGGGTGCTGCAAACATTGGACAACTTGTCTATTTTCCACTTCCGCTAAATGACGTCCGCAATTGAAAGAAGAATAAACTTTCTGACAGCTGTCTACTCTAATTTTTGTTATAAATGGGAATTTTTGTAAAAACAATTTACAACGCAGTAACCTGAAGTTAGAAATCAACTGTGGATGTGAAAATGTTTTGTACATATTTTTAAATATGTTTACGTAACAACTGTGGAAGGGCGCTTTGCTGTACACTTTAATAAAATTGAAGTAATTTTAAATTGAAAGGAGTTGTATTGAATGAACTTACAACAGACAGACCAACCTCGTTTATCACCTAATTGCGGCTCTACCTGTATCTAGTTTGTTGAAAGCAATGTAGTGCACTGTGGTTTATGAGTTTATGGTTATAATAAGGGAACATTATAAACAAAATATCGTACATTATTTGAATCTTGACGAAAGTATCAAAATCGAAGTAGAAAAGGGCGAAAAAGATAGGTTTATTATGATCACGTAAGATGCTAATGCAAGGGACGTTCAATAAGTTCTTAGAAAATAATTTCCAGACGAGAATGATTTTTCTTCAGTTGTCCGCTCCCCCGATGCTATAATGAGGTATAATATTCTCCAGTAAATGTTTTTCCTTGTTTTGATTGCTCCCTTTTCTATGGAGTGTCGTAGTACATCTGTCGCGAATATATATAACTCCAGCAAACGTAAGTTTCTAAATTTACACTTTGGAAGCACGTTGCTTAAAATGTTTATGGCAACACCTGACTTTCAGTTCCTATATTAGTTTTCGTCATCAAGGTTTACCTGTCAAGTGAAAAATTAAAAATCCAGGCATCCCTATTTTCACTTCGAGCCGAATAGTCATAAAGTTAATTTGGATTTGTAAGGAAAAGTCAATATTATATAATAATTTGAGATTATAAGAAATAATTTGAAAGTATAAGAACTGTAAAAGCTCTGGGTAGGCTAGAATACAGGACACCTTGACGAAGTGAACTAAAAAAAGTCGGCGCGACTGGAATCCTTACAGTCAATCAGAAAAAAAAAATAATTATTAATGTTGTTTTCTTTTTTATTTCGAATTACTGTCCACCAGTTTACCAACTGAGCTATCGATGGTTAATTTGAGAATTAACAATTCTTCATCTCCCAAGAAGAAAGCAGTAGCACCGTTTATCTAGTTGATTTGAAAACATCGAACCCCCAGGTCCATGGTCTTTTCAGGTTCACTGCTACCATCGACGTTATCCTCATGTTCGCTATCGTAAACCATCGTGATAGTCTGCATACAGTGGTTGCACTCAACGCCCCCACCTTACACGTCTTGTTCCCTTGAAAATATCGCACGAACGTCGTAGTTTTTTTTTTTTTTTTTTTTTTTTTTTTTTTTTTTTTTTCAATTTAATTCAATTTTTATTTGGTAGATAATTACATATATGGTATATTTTACAACTAGTACTTAAGAGATTTAGGAAAGCAATTCCTTTACAACTATAATCTTAAATCTATATAACGACAAAAACGTCGTAGTTAATGTAGGTTTGGTGTGTGTGGGCGGATCTGTGAACTTGGGCTAGACAGAACATATAATTTGTGGTCTCTATCTTCCTCTCTTTTTTACATCTAAATATTCAGGATCGCAATCACTCAATGTGAATTTTTCGACGGCAATAACAATATTTTTAGGTGGTGGGCAATTGCATTTGTACTTGCCAACGGCACATTGGAAGGGGTCATGTTTTGCTGCAACATCTTGCCGGGCCCCAGGTGTGTGGTGGGAGAGGGTGGCGCGGGGGGGGGGTTACCACAGAAGGTCATCTCCGTTTTTCTACTTGGTGTATGCATCATGGTTTATTTTGTTTCTGAAGACCTTGTTTCTGGCGTTTCTCTCATTGCCGTATACGTATGTACATGAAAAGTAAAAAGCTTTGGTGAATGGTGTGTGGCTATAATAAGTTATAATTATTGATCAAATTATGTTAATTTACTTTAATTCAATTATGTATTGCATATTTGTAAATAAAAATGGAGTCTTGGATCGTTTGTGTGTTGTGTGGATGCTTTATTCAAATTTTGGATATAGGACGCTTTACTTTTGTCGTTGCTGTCTTGATTGTAACGACTCTAATTCTGCCGTCACTGCCTGGATGCGTTGCTTCAACTCTGTCCTGCCGCCGAAGGGTTGTAGGCGTTTGTTCATCTAATATAAGTACAAGGTTGTGCCGCTTCCACCAAACCCCACTGTCTACTTACCGTAAAAACCCCCATAACATTCAGCCAATTTCCTAACTTCACTAATGCAATCCCATTAGTACCTGAAAATGCTTCACGCATCATATATATCAAATCTATGATCTTAAGAAATCCCTGTCAAAGAAAACTTACCCTTCATGCATTCTCTTCGCATACAATTTCCCGTAAGATTTCTTTCTTTACCTTATCAGATAGAACCCCCATTATTACAACCCAATCTACATCAGTTTCCGTTAATGCAACAGCATTAGCACCTGTAAATGATTCACGCATTATATAGATCAAAGCTATAATCTTAAAGTCCCTGTAAAAAAAAACGTACCTTTTCGTGCATCTCTTCGCATACAATTTTTCGTAAGATTTCTTGCTTTACTTATCTGGAATTCCAAACCAATTCGGCACCTTCGGTACCAGACAAATTCCTGTAAACAAATTCGGTTGGCATGCAATGTAACCGTCATGACAGGGACCATAAATATTGCGCCGTCTATTTTACATACACATTGGCTGGCGACTTACACCCAAGGAACCAAAGCAAATACGCATTCCGCGTCTCTTGCCATCAATTAAATCCTATAGCATAAACAAATGCAAATGGGAATTCAATACCTACCCTTACTAGCGATGCTATAAACACCATTTCCCTGAAACCTAGCTAAGACCAATTAGCACATTTCCACATCACATCGTCGTCACTTTGTTTAGCCGCGATGCACATTTCCAACAAAGATCCCATTAGCAGCCGACGAGTTCGGTTTTATTTGCTTTACCGAAATCGTATCCCATGAATGCACTTTATGCCCTTTCTTTGTTCTAGGTTCGTTCTCATCCATGAAAGAACCACGCACACACACCACTGCACTGAAAGAGTGCATTTCTGTGGCGGCCACACCCTTAAGAGAAAAGTTTTTCTCTCTCTTCCTTTTTCTTAACCCTAACCTAGGATGAAATTCATGTCAGAGTTCTATCCTCGGGGAGTCTTATTACAACCGTCGAGTCGAGCACACGAAGTCGCGATCATCCCCCGTAACGTACCTACGGGGGATGGTCACACCATTGAGTCCATCTTGAACTCCCTTACGCGAGTCGAGTTTTTTTTTGTTTTTCTGGCTAAGTGTTTTTCCTTATTGTTGTACGTGTTTGTAAATAAAATTGCAATAAGAACAAGCTGAATAAGAACTTAACAGCCGAACAATAAAAATCGTATTCAATAGCCGTGTGTTTTACTTTCGTTTGTGTTTCCTCTGCTTCATCGTAATCGTTTAGTGTTCGGCGGAACGATTAGTACATGATGGGGAAGAAGTCCTACGTTCGGCTGAAGATTGGTGGCAACCCATTGTGGACGCTGTTGGAGACAAGCGAGGTACACGGACTTCCATTTCTCCCAGAAGTCTCGCTGGTTTTTCTGGATGAGCTGCCATCTGTGTAAATAGGTTGACTTGATGTCCGTTAAATCCCCTTCGGGTGGTTAGCGGTTAATGCTGCACCAGTTAAAAAGTGTCCTGGTGTCAGAATTGAAAGATCTTGTGGATCTTCGGTTAGTGAACAAAGTGGCCTCGAATTTAGGTAGGCCTCGACTTGAGCCAAGATTGTTGAATATTCCTCAAACGTTAAGGGGTACTGGCTTTAGTCGCTGAAAAGTTCCAGGTGGATTTCCTTTGTACAGAAGCACACGAAAATTGTGGTATAAGCCTTAACTACCCTGCTGCAACGACCTTTCCATGCTTTTATTTGCACAGGACCAACGTAATCTACTCCGGACGTCTGAAATGGATGGGCTTGATTCAATCGAAAAGCGGGTAGATTCCCCAGTTTCCTCCATTTTTGTAGCAGAGTCCTTGTAGCATTTTAGACACTTATGGATGCAACCTTTATCATTGGACTTCAGCTGTAAAATCCAATAATTGTTTCGCAGAGTTGCCATCATAAGCTGTTGCCCCCAGTGTAGTGACCTTAAGTGAGCGTCATGTATCGTAAGTTAATGCGTTTTCATAGGGCAGTATGATTGGATGTAACTATATGTAGGGCAAATCAGAATTTTCTAATCGACCCTCAATTCGCAAGATACCACTGTTATCAATGATTGGCGACAGTCTTGCCAATTTACTACCCTAGGAAACCACGTCACCCTTGGTGATTTTCAATATTTCCTCAGTAAAGAATTTTCCTTGTATAAGTGGTCCTACCACCCGCGCCATTCTCGCCCTATTGTTGTTAATGAACCGAATCACATACGCCGGAACTCGGAGAAGTCGCTGTAGTGTGGAGAATCTCCTGAGAAGTTCGTTTGTTTCAAAGGCGCTGAAGTGCATGCAGAGCTGAAAAATGTTTTTAATGGGTTACGGAGATGCGATAAACTGGTTTTTAGTTTTCGAGACCTCTGCAGCCTTCATTTCGATTTCTGTGACTGGAATATCAACTAATGCATATGTGGGGGTTTAGAAGCATTGCGCCAGACAAGGGCGTTCGGTTCACTTCCTTCCCACTGACAACTGCGGCACAGAGGAGAAAAAAAACACAGAAACACCAACTAGTACAGATAGAAATTAATTTTATTTTTTTCTTTTAATAGTTTTTTTATTCACAATTGATTTTGAATTTACACTTTCAAGATGAGACACGAACGTTGATACTTTAATTGTACTTGGCGCACGAAAAACGATGCCCAATTTTACACTTTGAATTTATTCTTTATTTATCATTCAATGCTTCCACATGCAAAAATAAATTAATAAAATTTAACTGTTTTCTTGAAGATAATTAAACCGACTTTTCGTGGCAAATATAATACTTTACGCGTAAGATAAAATTTAAAATGACGTTGAATTCTTGAGCAGACCAATTCTCGACTCCACTGAATGTGCAACGTAGCGTGCGTACACTACTGAGGTTGGATAGTGACTCATTAAGAATCCGTGGAATTAAATTTAGGCCCGAGTGGCGACGTGACCGACCGCGATGAGAAAAGAAAAGCGACTGACTTGAATTACGGATGAAGATGGAATTTTTGATTTGCATACCGGACAACCAATCGAGATCGTTTTTGCTCTCATATGCTCCTCGCCGTCGGAGTGTGGTGAACACTTGGGTTAATTGGATAGTCGACGAAGGGAGAATGAGAGAACGGAAACACAATGTGAATGATCGGAGTGGATTTGGTTTTTTGTGTGCGGTATCAATGCAGCTCTGAGAATAGCCCATGGCCTAATTCGGTCAATGTGGTGACCTCAGAGTGCATTGAACTGTGGGGAGGTAAAATTGAGAAGGAGAGGAAAATGTTCTGTGACTATTCACCTGTAAGAAGAGATCATTGATCCACAGCGAATAGTGTCTGGGGAAAGTCGAAGTGACGCTACTTTGGCTAGGGTAATATTATCGTGGAAACTAATTAAATATTTTGATAATTTCCCCAGCGATTGCATGATTATGCAACAGCGTCGTTTGATTCGACTTGTTGTTGCTAACCACATGAGTTGGAATTTCAGGTGGAAATCTCATGGTTAGCGAAATGGAGTTGCCGGATGGCAAAAGGGTAGCTAAACTCAATTATGCATTGCGTCCTTTTGGAAAACATGATTTTCAGGTGAATAGGAGGAATTGGGGTTGATTTGACACGCTGTTTAGTGGTCGAAATAAGGCGGAAACAGTGGGTTGGTTCTCCATGTAGTATAGAGAACCCCCACACATACTCTTGTTTATCAAAGGTTTTCAGAAACTCAGGACGATACCACCATTGGTGGTGCTTCAGAAGATCATTTGGAGTTACGCCCCTAGACGTTACGTCTGCTGGATTATCTTTCGATGGGACATAGTCTCAACTTATGGGTTCTGTGTGTGAAGCAGATTTGAATCATGAAAGAGTGATTTAAGAATCACTTCAGGCAAATATTTTTGTATTTTTGAATTGCATGGTCTGCATGATGTGATCCAGTAAATGTTCCAGCAATACGGTTCCACACAATTACAACCGTGCCAGTGATTTAGTTTTGAGAGGTGTGACTCTTGGTTTTGCCAGAAGAAGATGTGTGTGGCATCGTTTCTCCTCACTGGCTCGCACAGAGACGCCTGCTGTGTATGCCTTTTCAGAGGCATCGGAGCACCCAAGTATTTCGATAGGCGAGTCCCTCGTGATATTGATCTAGCGAAGAATCTCGATTTGGTTGAGCGGCTTTAACTCCATCTTTAACGTGTGCCACTTAATAATGGCGGTTGGTGGAATTTCGCTATCCCACATTTGATTCTCCTTCCAGATCTCCTGCATCAAGATCTTGCCAACGATGACGCAGGGAGAAATCCATCCTAATGGATCGTAGAGACGAGCGATATCTGATAAGATTGTTCTTTTAGTGGTCCTCTGAAGATTGATTTTAGATTCCTGAAGATTGATTTTTAATTTAAATATATAACATCATCCACGTAGGTTAAAATTCTCGTTGATATGTGAATATACAGTGAGAGAAACCGCATGCCTGAATACACTCGTATTGATTTCTCCAACGCCCAGGATGTTGACGTGACTTCTTTCCATTTTGAATTTCAGCAATTGTACGGCAGACTCAGAAATGAACGAAGCCTCCGATGCAGGATCGAGTGATGCTTGCGGCAGCAAAAGTTGCCCAACGGTTAGGAAGACCTTGACTAGCGTAGAGAGATGAGCCTCTCGAAATTAGTCATGTTTATTTTCTAATGGCGTCACCTATTGAAAAATCCCGGGACTTTTTAGCCCATGTAGTCGAAAAAAAAACACATTTGAAGACTGTGAAGCCTTACTATATGTTGACGATACCTTAATCTATGAACATAGCTCCATTGTTACCATTATTAGACCAGTGATAACGTGGGAGTTCACTATCATCATCACCAGCACTACAACCGGGAACTGGTCTTGGCCTTATTTAGCAAGTCCTGAGGCTTGTTAAATTTTCCATAATGATTTGCTTTTTCCGGGCAAGGTCATTAGTCTTGCGCCAGAGGCTCCCCGACGGGGAATCGAACCCCGGTCTCCCGCGTGACAGACGGATATACTAACCACTATACTATCGAGGAGCCCGCGAGTTCACTATATGCTTCACAATTTCACCCACGGTGGCAACGAACCTAGCGATCGTCGAAAGAACTGTACTTAGATCATGTGTTGGGAAGTGCTATCAATCGCGAAACAAAAGTTACTCTAAAAGACAAGTCTACATGAACTCTAAAATTACTATACTAATGAACTACGTTTCTAAAGCGATGGCAATCGGAATTGCAAATATGTCCGATAATAAAAACGAAACCTACTTTACAGCCACGTCAACAATGCCTGGGAAAAATCTCGTTACCCAAACACGATAGAAGCAACCAACTGGCGGCTCAGCGGGAAAATTTGTCTCCAGAATATGGCGCGCTCTTGCCGTCATGCTACGAAAAAATAATCTCCGCCAAAACCGTACGTCTCCGTTTCACTAGGTGTCTTGTGTTTATTTTACGAAAAAAAAATTACATAATTAAAATGAACAAAGCAATTAATATCAACACATTCTACAAAGAATAGTCATGTGCGCACACTTAATATGGGCAATGTGATTAAGATTGTATATAGCTGTAAAAAGTTATAAGTTATTTGTTGTACGAGGGTAGGTCAATAAGTCCTTAGAAACGCCTATAATGGCGCTCGTAGCATCGATAAAGGTCTGTTTTTAGTAAGCATCATACCTCAGTAGATATCTGTCAATTTCCAATTTATTTCATGTTCCAATTTTGCACGATAAATTGGGTATGATAAAAATATCCGCGAGATGGGTGCCGCATTTGCTCTCAGCTGAACACTTTTGGACCACATGCGTCGCAACCCAGATGAGTTTCTGGGCAGATTAGAAACTGTACATGAAACATGGATACACCACTACACTGCCATGGCGAAAGAAATGTCAAAACTATTTGAAAAAGGAACAGACGATATTATTAGATCAGCTAAATGAAAAAATAAAAGAAAATGGTCTTCCTTTTATAAAGACTTATTGACCTGTCCCCGTATTGCGAGGGCGAAACAAATATAAACGGTAATTTCTTTGTATACACTTTGTATTTGCATACACACTCAATAATCCCCCGCTTGGTAAAAACCTTGACGTGGTGCCGTGGGTTAAACTACAATGAATCACTCAGGCTATGCTGACGGAAGCATATGCTTCCAGTAGTACCACCCATGTCAGACAGGCTAGCGAGGAATAACACACAAAGATCTACCGCCCCTAACCCAGTGTGTTACGCGTCACCGTGCCCATTGGGTGGTTTGCAGCCAGGGGTATACCGGCTGTATTATAACGGCGCCTCTCTGACACCGGGTCGAATCAGAGGAGTAAGCAGACCTTACCACATCAAAGAGGGCCTCTGATGCGGCGGCTATTTGAAACCCCAAGACTCATGCGATCAAAAATGAATAATCAGTATACAAAAAACAATCCCACAAAAATCCCCGGTAGGCGTAGGTGTGCTGAGCCGACACTACCATAAGGGAACAAATCATCAAGAAAACACCGGTTCGGCAAAAAGAAGGCGTAGGGAAAAACGGAAAAGGTGGGATATACGCGTCGGCACGTGGAATGTTCGAACGTTATATAAACCAGGCGCCATATAGACAGTCGTAGACAACACGAAACAATATCTAATGGGCATCGTCGCGCTTCAGGAAGTCCGACTCCCACATCAAGTAATCGAAACCAATGGGTTTGCACTGGCGTGTGGAGGTACCGATACACATAACGGGGACCTCAATGCGAAAATTGGAAAAAAAGATATCTTCCAACCAACTACAGGTAAAGGAAGCCTACACGACGTTTCAAATGATAATGGAATTCGAATTATCACGTTCGCAGCGTCAGAAGATCTGGTAGTGAAAAGCACGATGTGTTACCCGATGGCGTAACACGTAACCAAATAGACCACTTCCTCACAGACAAAAGACACTACTCGAATATCCGTGACGTAAGATCATATAGAGGAGCAGATTGCGACTCCGACCATCTTCTAGTGATGGGCAAAATCAGGAGTCGGCTCGCAGCAAATCCACGTGGACAGTCATGGGAGACAAACAAAAAGTTTGACATTGATAGACTAAAAGACCTGCGCAAAAGGGCTGAATATAAAGAGGAACTAATGAATAGATTTAGCATCCTAGAGAATGGGAGCAGTGGGGAAGAGGAAACCAATAATCTGGGCACCAAATGGACATCGATCAGAGACACAATCAAACAAACAGCCCAAAAGGTATTAGGATTTAAGAAAACAATTAAGTCCAAGCCTTCGTTTGACGATGAGTGCAGGGCCAAGATCGAACATGGTAAACACCTCAGAGTAATCCACTTAGAAAGATATGATGAAGTCAACGCAGAAAGATACGCGACAATTCGGAAAGAGACAACCAAACCTTTCAAACGCAAAACAAACGCGAATGGGAGAAGACTAGGATCGAAAAAATCCTAGAAAATGGCAGAACAAGGAATATCAGAGGTATGTATGCCGGCATAAATTCAATTAGAAATGGCTACCGAGGGAGAGCCAAAATAATCCGAGACACAAACGGCTGTCTGGTGACAGAAACAGAAAATATCGTGACAAGATGGAAGCAGTACTTTGAAAACCTGCTCAATGTGCGCACCCATCAACCACAAATAAACGCACCAGACGTGCATACAGCCGAGCCTCAGATCCCAGAACGCTCTTTCAACGAAGTTGTCGACGCAATAAATCGATTGAAAAACAACAAAACTTCCGGAGTCGACTGCATACCGGCGGAGCTTGTGAAGCATGGAGGAGAGGCAACCGCGCGAAAGATCCACCAACTGATTAAAACAATATGGGACAAGGAAGTTATTCCGGAAGAATGCATAACCTGAATAATCATCCCCATTTTCAAAAAAGGTGACAGATCTGATTGCGAAAATTACAGAGGAATATAATTGCTCCCAACCACATACAAAATACTAACAAATGTCATACTGGCGAGAATCACACCGTACGCAGAAGAAATATTGGGAGACTACCAATGCGGATTCCTCAGGAACCGTTCAACAACCGACCAAATGTTCACAATAAGGCAACTACTGGAAAAGAAGTGGGAATACGGAGAGACGGTTCAATAACTGTTCGTTGACTTCAAAAAAGCCTACGACTCAGTCGCAAGACCAACTCTTTACCAGATTGTAGTTGAGGTGAGAATCCCGAAAAAATATGCCGCCCTCATTCAAATCTGCATGATCGAAAAAAAGGGCGAGTTAGAATAGAAAACCACCTCTCAGAACCATTTGAAATCCGGGACGGAATAAAACAGGGAGATGGCCTCTCACCATGTCTCTTTAACCTTGTCCTCGAGTATGTCATCAGAAAGTACAAGACGACAACATGGCCGGATCATCCCTGAACGGGGTCACACAAGTGTTCGCATATGCGGATGACATCGCCGTTTTGGGTGATAATCTAGAAACTGTAAGTAAAAACAGTGAAATTATCATGCTGGCGGCAGAAGAAGTGGGCCTAGAAATAAATGAAGACAAAACGAAATACATGAGTATGGCGAGAGCAGGTGGACCTCAGGTAACACATATAAACTTCAGAGGCAAGATATTTGAAATTGTTAAAGAATTTAAATATATGGGAACGATACTGACGGCCAATAACGAAATGTCGAAGAAATTAACAAAAGACCACACTCCGGCAACGCTAGTTAGCGCGCAGTCAGTAAACTGCTGAAATCCAAACTGCTATGACATAATATAAAGCTCCGGGTCTATAGAACCCTAATCATGCCGATTGTTCTATACAGATGCGAAACATGGGCTCTCACAAAACGGGAAGAAAATAAATTGCGGGTATTCGAGAATAGGAGGACAATGGAGGAAACTCCACAACCACGAATTGGAAGAGCTATACCGCAACCCTACAATAGTGAGAGTAATCAAGTCGCGAAGATTAAGATGGGCCGGACACGAGGCGCGAATGGGCAACGATAGGACCGTGCACAGAATTGTTGACGGTACCCCAACGGGAAAGATACCGACAGGACGGCTGTGATGGAGATAAGAGGACAATGTTCAGTTTGACCTTGAGGAGATCGCCAGAAATGCGAAAACAAGGTTCTCAAAGAGGGCACGAAAACTCCTGCTGTCATGGATACCTGGTTGAACGGGGTGAATGGGCTAGAAAGGACAAAAGCCAAACGCTTACTGGAAAAGTATGGCTCCATATTCGCCAACGATGGGAATAAATTTGGAAAAACTGCCATCGTGCAACATCGAATAGATACCGGAAATGCAAGACCGATTCGGCAAGCTCCACGGAGAGTCCCACTGGCGAAAAGAGAAGAAGCGGAACAGATTATTGACGAAATGCAGAAAGGTGGAGTTATTGAACCATCAACAAGCCCATGGAGTTCACCGGTCGTATTAGTGAAAAAGAAAGATGGAAGCACCCGGTTTTGCGTCGACTACCGGAAGCTGAACGATGTCACTAAAAAGGACAGCTACCCACTGCCACGAATAGACGACACCTTGGACACATTATCCGGTGCAAAATGGTTTTCAATGCTGGATTTACAAAGTGGGTATTGGCAAGTGTAGATCGAGAAAGGCGACCGCGAGACAACTGCTTTTAGCATCGGAGACGGATTGTGGCAATTCTCTGTGATGCCATTCGGGTTATGCAACGCTCCAGCAACTTTTGAGCGGTTAATGGAACACGTGCTAAACGGGCTTCACTGGAAAACGTGTTTGGTGTATCTGGATGTAATCATTGTCATGGGCAATAGTTTCGACGACCACCTGAAAAATTTAGACCAAGTCCTTCAACGAATTGCTTCTGCCAAATTGCGGTCGAACCCGAAAAAATGTAATTTGTTTAAAACCGAAGTAACTTATTTGGGACACAAAATCACTACTGAAGGAATCCAGACAGATGAAGGCAAAATAAAATCAGTAAGAGATTGGCCACGACCCAAATATGTTCATGAAGTGCGAAGTTTCCTTGGGCTCTGTACGTATTACCGACGCTTTGTACCCAGGTATGCCAATGTTGCAAGAAGCTTACACAATTTGACAAAGAAAAATTGCAAATTTGTGTGGAAAGAGGAGGAAGAAAATGCCTTTCAGCAGCTGAAGGAATTACTTTGTACAGCTCCAATGTTGGCCTATCCAGTTCCTGGCGAAAAGTTCATTCTGGACACAGACGCTAGTGCACATGGAATAGGAGGTGTACTCTCACAGAACATCGATGGTCAGGAAAAAGTAATTGGGTACTAGAGTCCTTGGAAAGCCGGAAAGGAACTACTGCGTCACAAGGCGAGAACTCTTGGCAGTCGTCGAATGCGTAAAACATTTTCACAAATACCTATATGGCCAGCCAACTGGAGGATACAGACTTGGATAAGGTCATTAGAGCCAAGGAAATTGGTAAAAGACCAACCAAAGAAGAAATGGCATCAGAGAGTCCATTGGCCAAGGCGTATTGGGTGCAATGGAATAGCCTTAAATTGATAAACGGAATGCTGCATCGTTCATGGGAAAGCAAGGATGGTAAACACATCGAGGATTTGACTGTCCTACCAAGGTCTAGAATAACAGCCGTGTTGGAAGAGTTCCACAACGGACCAAGTGGAGGACGTTTGGGCGTTGCGAAAACCCTGGAGAAGACTAAACAACGGTTTTACTGGGCGAATTGTCGAGAATCAGTTGCCGAATGGATTAAAAACTGCGTGCAGTGCATGACAGCTAAGGGTCCGAAAGCTAGAAGCAGAGGAAGACTGCAGCAGTACAACACAGGAGCGTCATTCGAACGCGTTGCAATGGATGTAGCTGGCCCATTTCCCACTAGTGACTCCGGGAACAAATATGTGTTGGTGATTATGGACTATTTCAGTAAATGGCCAGAAGTATACGCTATACCAAATCAGGAGGTTAAAACTGTGGCCGAAGCTTTTGTGCAGAATTGGGTCACGCGATTTGGTATACCAATCGAGTTGCATTCAGATCAAGGGAGGAATTTTGAGTCCGCTATATTTCGAGAAATGTGCTCACTGTTGGGTATCAAGAAGACTCAAGCAACGGCTTTACACCCACAATCGGATGGCATGGTAGAAAGGTTTAACCGCACATTAGAGGAACATCTGCGAAAAGTAATAGACAAACGTCAGCGCGATTGGGACAAGCACATTCAAATGTTTTTGTTAGCTTACCGATCAGCAGTCCATGACACTACCGGCCAGTCACCTGCGAGGATTATTTTTGGTACAGAATTGAGACTCCCATCAGATCTAAAATTTGGAAGAAACAACGAACTTACTGAAACTGGAGGCAGCTACTGGGAAATGCTTCAGGCCGAAATAGACGACATACACCAACACGTGAGGCAGCGAACACAGCTGATGAGCAATAAAATGAAGGATCGATATGACCGAGCTATGAATTCTGATGGATTTCAGGAAGGCGACTTAGTGTTGCTGTACAACCCGCAACGGAAAAAGGGTATGTCTCCAAAACTGCAGACATCGTGGGAAGGGCCATACAAAGTCTTAAAGCGACTGAACGATGTTGTATATCGCATACAATCCGATACGCAGAGACGAGGTAAAATCAAAGTCGTCCATTTGGAGAGACTAGCCTCGTATTTGGTGTCTGATGGGGACGATCAGACTTAAGTGGAGAGCTGTGTGACGAATTTACTAACATGAAGCACGCCATCTAGTGTGAGATAGACGACATAGAGAAGCAGGCAAACTGACAGCGGAATAATAAGTGTCAGTGAAGAATCAAGAAGAAGAGAACTGACAGCGAGGATCGATGTTAAGGGAAGTGTAAATAACACGTGTAGAATAATAAGTAAAAATAAAGTAAACCCATTAAACCCGAGAGGACGAGCTTTTGCAATTTGATTTAAATTATTTCGCGATCCAGAGATCGGACCTAGGGAGCCGCTAAACGTAAACCCGAAAATCCGTAACAGTATGTTCCTCTTGTTCGCTCATGGCTGTACTGAATACAAAATCGAGCGCGACCACTAGCCAATCCGGTTCCCCTACTTTTCATAAACCAAACAACCCCCACGCAAATGATTATCTAGCTCGCAACTTGTTGCTATGCAAAAACAATTGAATTACCGTTTATATTTCAATTTGGGTTCTTGTAAACCTAAATATGAGACGTTCGATAACCCAAGAAAAAATAAAGCTCCCGGGGAGCAAGAGTTATTAATAAAAAGAAAAGAAAAGAATTAATAGTGGTAAAAAGGAATATCGAGGAACTTATGTCATATCAGCAAACGATAAATAAATCTTTGTAATAATAATAAATAAACCTTTGTATCAGGGTCGTACATAACAGCTCTTAGGAGTAAGAAGTTTTGTAAGATTTTTTGTTTTTTTTTTATTCGGTAAACAATTAGTAATGTGTAAATATATTGTAATTGTTAGTTGTGTTTACAACCGAACAGTAAGCAAAGGCAGATGCATTTACACGGTTGTGAACGCTATGCATCAAGTGATAGAATGGTGATTTATATTTTACAAATCGCAGATTCGAATTCGAGAATCCTGAGCTATCCTCTAGTGGATGCTAATTGTTATTGTAGGTTGAAAACAGGCGATTTGCTCAGTGACCAGATGGGTTGAGCTTTGGTTTTATCTTTTAGTATTCTAACCGTGATAGCGTCGGTTCGAATCACATGCTGTTCATTATTGTCACAAACGCTATAGCATAGTGAACTCATTTAGTCAAGGTGAGTCCATTAAATGAACTCCAATTCTGCACGTTATTCAACATTAGTCGTTGGAAATGTTAACCTTATGGAAATGTTACCTAATATTATGTGCATAGTGGATTTCAATTTTTAGCGTAAGGAAAGAAAAGAAAATCAAACTTAGATTCAGAACCGAACGTTTTATCCTTAAAAGTAAATATTAATAAGGTTCTTCGATGAGTAACCTTTTAACTCTGGTTGTAAGCGGCGCGCCACTCCATGTCCAGGAGAGACGTCTCTCCGAAAAATCGTGAACATTATCCTGGGTAGATGCCGCATCGAACACAAAAGCAATTAATTCCTAGGAAGACGTCACATGTAAAACAACATTGTGAGATTCCCAAGGGAGGCGTGATCATTATTTCTGAGGTTCACCATAAACTAGACAACTTTAATGAACCAATTGTTGTCTTCAACTCAGCTAACAGTGCATACTTCGACGATACACGCGATAAGAATCATGGTTACCCTACAGAACCTAGTTGAATATTGAAACCCTAAGAAGTCACTCGATATCGACAATATGTCGTCCCACTCGTTGCGAAGACCTCCTGATTTATTCTTTATAAAACTCTACTAAAATTCTACGCACCCTAAGCTTGGAAGCATGCTATTGTTTGTCCAATAGCAACTGTTGTGAAAGTAACGTATCACCCCTTAAGCTTTCGCCCCGTTTCACTCCTCACTTGCATCAGCAAAATATATGAAAAACTCATATTCGAGAAGCTAAATAACTTTATGACTGCCAGGAACCTAATACCTGACTTCTAATTTGGATTTAGAAGACCACACGGCACCGCTATAGCTCTCAACATCTATCAAAACTACGTCTACGTGTGCCTCTTTAATAAGGAACCCTCCATTGCGGTGAGCCTGGACATTTAAAAGAATTTTGACACGTCGTGGGTCGAAGGTCTTGTCTTTGAATTATTGAACACCGGGCTCAGTAGAACGCTGTGCATTATTCTTTACCGGTTCGTTCGAAACAGAACTTTTGAAGTTCTGTGGCGGTTCTACTAACGCCACTGCTACCTTTTCCACTTACCTCCAAATCTTCCTGTCCTAAAGCTTGAGTGATGTTATCATTTTTCGCTTATACAAGCGCATTAACACCCTCAGGCATTCTCCCACCGATCTTATCATTTTTCGCTTATGCAAGCACATTAACTCCGCCAAGCATTTTCTCACCAATCTCAACATCTTTCATTTAAGCAAATCGCATTCAACACCGCAAGCATTTTCCCATCAAGGACATTCAAGCAATTAATGCGTTATATCATTTTTCCTGGAAGAAATTGGTACGCCAGTACCACATACATCAATGCACCTCAGCATGGTTTCAAAAAGAAAACATTACGGTTGCCATACCAGATAACCGAAATGGTTAATAAAAACAATCAGCAAAACCCCTGCCTGCCTGCGTTTACTGTCCCACACGTGTGCGACAGATTTCCATGTTATACCAGTACTCAGGGCGGCTTTTATGCAACCTTCAAAGCGCCAGCGCAACTCGCGCCTAGCTGTCAAGAGCCGAATTTATTGCCAGTGTAAATACTCACACCGGAATTTGACCCATGACTCCCTATGAATGCAATACGCAATTAACATGGTTGTAAACACAACCATCATTGTGTAATCATCCCAAACGCATCCTAATCCCCAGAGCGATATTTAGACATGTAGCGATTCTAACAGATGCACACACAATTCACAAGCAAAAATAGTGAAGAACACCGAACGAAAAATCGAATAAGAAAAATACATCAGAACCGTATACCAAGCGATAAATAAAAATAATTCACACCAGTGGAATATAGTCGAGTTTGGAAATCAAATTCTAAACACCGTCAGTAGTCTGGTGTGTAACGCTTAGGTAAAATTTTTTTCGTGATTCGAGCTGTCATAGCGTCAGTTCGAATCACACGATCTTCTTCACTATTATTTCAAACGCTATAATTGGTGACTACGACGTGATCTGTACACACACGCAGCATACACTTCCCATAGTAAAGCAGAACTTCACACACGGTCACGACTTCCGCATAGAGCACAGCCTCCGATGTTTCCTCGTTTCTCTCGTTCGTCCGTCGTCCGCATATGAATCTGATCGTAACGAAGTTACTGCGGCGGGTGTGGTGTAGCGATTCTAACAGATGCACACACAATTCAGAAGCAAAAATAGTGAAGAACACCGAACGAAAAATCGAATAAGAAAAATACATCAGAACCGTATACCAAGCGATAAATAAAAATAATTCACACCAGTGGAATATAGTCGAGTTTGGAAATCAAATTCTAAACGCGGTCAGTAGCCTGGTGTGTAACGCTTAGGTAAATTTTTTTTTTGTGATTCGAGCTGTCATGGCGTCAGTTCGAATTACACGATCTTCTTCACTATTATTTCAAACGCTATAGATAGCTGCAAACACTTCTTCCCACAGATGCTCTTTCACGAATTTTCATTCCCACGGTTCGACCACCCATGAACTCGCATCACGCGCAAACAAGATGATCCGTGCGCAAAATTAGTTAGTCGAGTTTGATACACTGAGTAGTGCGACCGCGCGAGCAAAAGGTTTTACTTTAATTTTCAAATAGAGAGTCAAGTTAAGTACGAAACCACGGATAGAATAATAGTCCCGGGTTGTTTCAAATAAATAGAGTGTGCGGAAGCGATGTGATTTCCTGTGAATGTAATTTGTGAACTTAGTGACGGACCTAATGTTGTGAAGATCCTTCACAGTCTAAATATTAAGATAAAGACAGTTTTCCAACAATAAAAACAAAACAGTATCACCAACCCTATTCTAATGTTTTATTTTCTGCCTGGTATCTGCGCTCTGTCTGAGCGCTCGTTGTGAAGTTTATCCCGAAGTGACAGTGCAACGTCCAAACCTGAAGTAGCTCTATCTGGCTGCTGTTTGCCTGAGGACGTGGATTAGGTAACTCGTAGGGGAATCTTAGTCAACCCGTGCCAATGTCGGCACATAACGAAAATAATCCCTACAGTTCGAGTGAATGGGAAGCTATCCCGAACTTCTAACGCCCTTGCAGGCAGGACTCCATTCTAGGCCCCATCCTATTTAATATCTACAACTCAGATATCGCTCTCCCTCCGAACGGGAGAGTAAACCAGTTATGCTAAGCGGAGGGCGTCTTACTGTACACGTTATCCAAAAGCCCTAAACTCACAACAAATCGACTCAACTATCATCTGGGCGAACTGTGTCAGTATTACAGTTGGTGGAAAATTCGACTTAATCCCTCCAAAGCAGTAGACTTGATTGTGAGTAATAAACACTGTGGTTAGTTTTTATGGTGATATCCGAAGGATACGGGTTGATAAAAACTCCACCGATGTTATCTGGAAATTGTTACAACGACCGATAAGGACCAGGAAAATAAAGACTCGCCGGGATATCTTGATGTTTTACGTTGACTTTTATTGTTCATGTTTCACACTGTGGTACACTCCGACATTTTATTTACATGCATAATGAGATTTGTTTTCTTAATCACAAGAGTGATTTAATTCATATGGCTACTTAATATAAATAAACGCACACAGTACATTGACGATTGACACTTAGGGTGCACACGAAAACATCAATAAAAGTAATTAGCCGGATGTCCAGCGGACTCAAAATACACCAACTCCACCGATAGAACGACTCGATTTTTAAAACTGTGCACAACTCCTCTAAGAAGTGAGTGCTTCGATAGACGATAAAAAAAAAAAACTGACTGATTATTGAGACGGAGCAAGCGATAAAAATTATACTTGAAAGGGCGCGACTGTCCTCTATAAAGATTGACTTCTGACTCAGATTATGATGCAACTCACATCCATCTGTTCGATGGCCACGAATTGCATCGATAGGGGAGGGTTATATATGCGGGCATATAGGAAAAGTACAATGCCCTGCGATGAGGACTATGATCGGTGGACACCTGATCAAACAGAAGTACATCGTTGGTGATGAATCGCAGAGATCGAAATAGATTTTTGTTTCAAAGTAAACAAAAACGCTATTTCACAGATCAATGGGGTATATGATGACGATGATGCACAGATGATGTATATTGTGCCTATGATACAAAAGGGGTCGTCATGGTATTTGCTTAAGATTCCTTGGAAACACCGGTGTAGGCAATATCCAATCTAATCATATGGCTCCGGTGCACAAGGAGGCAAATTATTTTGTTGACATAAGTCAACAGGAACCTCGTCGACGACGGCAAAGGGTCAGGCTGGATGGCTATAGGTTTAGAATAATATGCGGGTAAGTAAAACGCACACAGTGGGATACTGTATGTTTAATTTAGGTTTTCAGGCGGGTCATCATATGCATGGCATTGGTAAGGTTACCTAAATAATGATCTTTTCCATGCCCAAATTCTAGGATCGGTTGATAACCGATGAATGGGAATTGTCGCAAGTGTTGCGGACCTAAGGGTATAGGCGCGATATTCACTTATGAACCGTAGCAAGAATACCGGCTACAGCTATGTCAACAATTACGCTGGCCAGCGTGTATTTATCTTTTATAATTGCTGACTAGCCGAGCCGATTGTCTGGCACGGTGCATGAATGAATGAAATAATTTGTTTGGAGTGCATGGTTGATAAGATTTAACTTTCAGGTGAAAGAGAATGAAGGGTAGCTTACGCTGCCCCAAAATTGGAGGTAGGTATAGTGGGTTGGAAAGTGGTTAATTTAAGAGGATGGGCGGTTCTTTGGGAATGTATTAAGAGCCGCCACATCACTCCCTCCCCAGTGACGTAGTCACGAAACAGGTAAGGACGATTGGGAGGGGGGTAGTTGTCTGTGGGCGCGCGCTTGGGCGCGGGTGCGAGGAGGTTGTGCAGGTCGGGCGGCAGTTGTGTCTTGGTTAGGAGGCTGTTCTGGAGCTGAAGCTTCCAGAAAGCAGGGCTTAAGTCTTTCCACGCTGACCGTGGATCGCTTGCCTCTGATATCGATCTCGAAGATGCGGTCGTTGATGCGGCGGAAGACTTTGAATGGGCCATCATAAGGGGGGTCGAGGGGTTTTTTGACCTTATCCACCCTGACAAAGACGTGCGTGCAGCTGTGCAGTTCAGGGTGGACGAAAAGTTTTTTGGAGCCGTGCCTGGCTACTGGTGTTGCTCTAACTTTACGTAGCAGGTCACGGAGATGCCCCAATTCGCGAAGTTGGTCACGCGGTGTTTCGCCGTCCAGGAAGAGTTCTCCTGGAAGAAGAAGGTTAGTACCGTAGGTGAGCTCTGCTGCCGAAGCTCCCAGGTCCTCCTTAATACTTGTCCTCAGGCCGAGGAGGACAGTGGGCAGGGCGTCGAACCATTGGGTGTCGTTATGACACATGAGTGAGGCCTTGAGGGATCTATGCCAGCGCTCTATCATCCCATTGGATTGGGGGTGGTAGGCGGTGGTACGACTTCTTTGGCAGCCAAGGAGATTTGTTAGCTGCTTAAATATTGTCGCCTCGAATTGTGGACCTCGGTCCGAAGTTAAGGTGCTTGGTACACCGAAGCGTGTGACCCAAGTTGAGTAAAAAGCCTTGGCGACTGATTCGGCAGTAACTGCCCGGAGAGGTGTCGCCTCTGGCCATCGCGTGTAGCGATCCATCATAGTGAGGATATAAGAAAATCCTCTTGATGGAGTAAGCGGTCCCACTATGTCTATGTGGACATGGGCGAAGCGTGCCGTGGGAAGCTTGAACTGCGCTGGCTCCAGTACATTATGTCGCGCTACTTTGCAGCGCTGGCACTGGAGACAAGCACGGGCCCAACCGGTGAGATCTTTGTTCATCCGGGGCCAAATGAATTTGCGACGGACAGCAGCGGCTGTCGCTCGGCCGCTGGGGTGGGCTGGGTTGTGGTAAACCTGGAACACGCCCTTACGCAGTTTTTCGGGAATGTAAGGTCTAGCGGTTCCAGTTGAAACATCACACCAGATTTCGCCCAAGGGGTCGCGAAGAGTGATTTTCTTAAACTCAAGTGCCGTATCGGCAGTTAGGAGGGACTTGAGCTGTTCGTCCTCCTCTTGAGCTAGGGCAAGGTCAGCATTGTTTAAGGCGGTACGCAAGTGAATCGTATCGATTCGAGAAAGGGCGTCCGCCGTAACGTTCTGTTTACCGGAGATGTGCTTGATCTCCGTAGTATATTGCCCTATGAGGTCTAATTGCCGCTCTTGTCGGGGGGAGGCGTTTCCCGACTTCTTCCGGAACGCGTAGACTAGCGGCTTGTGGTCTGTTAGGATGGAGAGTGAGCGACCTTCTATCATATGACGGAAGTATTTGACAGCGTTGTAGATCGCAAGTAATTCGCGATCATAGGCGCTGTAACGTCGCTCTGTGGGACTCAGTTTCCTTGAAAAGAAACCGAGTGGTTCCGGTCGGCCTTCGATGTCCTGTTCAAGGACAGCTCCGATTGCGGTATCCGATGCATCGCATTGGATGGATAGTGCCGCTCCCTCGAGAGGGTATCGGAGCAAAGTGGCATTTGCCAATTGTTCTTTGGACAGTTGGAATGCTCGATCAGAGACTTCTGTCCAATTAATGGGGCGCTTATCATTGCGCTTAGCTCCTTTCAAAAATTCATTTAAGGGAGCTTGAATTTGGGCAGCGTTCTTCAGCGTAGGACGATAGAAGTTAAGCATGCCCAGAAATCGACGAAGCTCACTCACGTTAGTAGGACGAGGATACTTCATGAGGGCCTCCACACGGTCTGGAAGTGGGCGAATGCCCTGGTTGTCAACGACGTAACCCAGATAGGTGATTTGCTCCTTGGCGTATTGACACTTATCTGGGTTGATGACAAGACCGAATTCATGGAGGCGCTCTAGGACCTGACGTAAGTGGCGTTTATGTTCGGCGTGGTCTTTGGAGGCGATGAGAATGTCATCAAGATATGCATGGCAGCAATTTAGACCACGTAAAGCCGTGTCGATATAACGTTGGAATGTCTGTGCGGCATTCCTGAGGCCGAAAGTCATCACTTTGAACTCGAAGAGTCCGAAAGGTGTAATGACTGCGGTCTTGGGGATGTCTTCAGGTGCCACCGGAATTTGGTGGTAAGCCCTGGTGAGATCCAGGGTGGTGAAGACATTGCAACCTCGTAGTTTATACGAAAAATCGTAGAGGTGTGCAATAGGGTATCTGTCTGGGACAGTTGCTGCATTCAACAGCCTGTAATCGCCACATGGGCGCCACTCACCGGAACGTTTCTTCACTAAGTGGAGTGGGCTTGCCCAGGGGCTGTCTGACGGTTGGCAGATACCAAGTTCGATCATATGCTCGAACTCCGCGCGTGCCGCACGTAATTTTTCGGGAGCCAGTCGACGTGGGCGCTGGCTCACCGGGGGGCCACGTGTTTCTATATGATGAAACACCGTGGCCTTATGTCGACGCTGGTTAGGTAGAGGAATTGTCGTACTAACAAATTCCTGTACCATGGCTTGAATCGGGTCTGTGCACTCTGTGGCCCTTGAAGTTGCCGCTGGAGATGCCGACATGGGCAAGGGGTGTGCGGTTGGAGCCACTAGTCTGTTATGGGTCGAATCGACCAACAGATTATGTGCGCCTAATAGGTCGGAACCTATCAGGGGTTCATTCACGTCCGCAATGACGAAACGCCAAGTGATCGGACGTCGAAGACCCAGTTGTAGTGTCAGCTTTTTACGTCCGTACGTAAGTATCGGCGTATTATTCGCAGCTGACAATTTAAGCGCGGCGGGCACGCGGTTACGCGGAGCAAACGATCGCGGGAGGACTGAAATATCGGCGCCGGTATCGACAGTAAAAGCGATATTCAGTTTAGAATCCCGGATGGTTAGGCGATTTATAGCAGGGGTGCCGGCCGATTGCGCGAGGGTATCGGTCGGCAAAATTATTTCAAAAGGTCGTCCCTGATTGGTGGCTGGTTGCGTCCAACCACAGGGCGCCTTGCAATTAAATGTGCGATCACCGTATCGTTGGTGATTGGCGCACAAAGGAAGAGAGGCGGCGTTGTTGGGCGTATTTTGCCTCTGAATGTTGTCATTTTGTGAAGGCCGAGGTAATGCTCGGCGAAAGTTGGCCCTCTGAGGGTCATTTTGGGAAGGTTGTTGCCGATCCAATGGACGATTAGATACGGCGCGATTCTGAGCGCCTCGTTGGTTGCTTCTCGCCTCCGCGCGAATTTGATTTAGTTCGCGGAGGACTGAGGTCTGTATCGCACGAAGGTCAGAAATGGTGACCTGAGCAGGAAGACTTCTCGGGCGGAATTCGTTGGGCCTGCCCTCTTGGGTCCGCTGTGTGACATTGGTTGAGGCAGGCCTTCTGGGATGTGGTGACGGAGAAGGTTGACGCACCGGAGCCGTCGTTGGGGCTGTTAGTGGCGGAAAAAGATGCCGTGTAGGCTGAGCGGCGTGTTGAGAAACCGCCGCTACTTGATACCCTGGAGGCTCAGACTGCTGGTCTGAGCTTTCCATAATTGCGTCCGCAATTTTAGCTAAATAGCCCAAGCTCTGATTGGGTTGGGCTACGAGTGCCGAATGGGCATGGAGGGGGAGACATCTTAAAAAGTGAGGCCGTATTAGGTCGTCCGAGAACCTGGTCCCCGCTATAGAGCGTAAATGGGTCAGGAAAAGGGACGGTCTCATACCCGAAAGGTTCGTTTCGGCCGCCAAGCGTTGTTGCCGCGAACTTCCGGGCTCGTCCAGAGCGTCGAGGTGAGTCTCAGCAAACCAAAGTTCAGGGTCCTCCTCGTCAAAAGGGAACAGGTTAATATTGGCAGGGTTGGGTCGGTTAACGACACTGGGGGCATCGTGAAATGCCAGGGGAGCGGGTTGTGCTGTCGCTTCGGGGTCGGTAGCGACTTGTGTATCAGGGAAGTCGGCGCTGGAGGCGTCGTAAAACTCGAGGGACTCGAGTTGTTCTTGATCGCCTTGGGGTGGGGTGTTTTGAGTACAGGTCATCGTGTATGGTTGAGAGCGAACCGGTATAAAGTTGTACAGACGGGTCGAGATTGTTGTGGAGAACGTAGAAATAGGTCGCAAGAGGACGCGAGGAGTTGAAGAGAGGCCACTGAGGTCAAAAGCAGGCGAAGATGTTCGAGTGGAGTCGAGAGTAGTCAAGTGCAGTGGAATGGAGTTAAACGGCGGTCGATAGGTCGCGAATGAAACAGATAGAACTCTATTGTTAAATAGCTTAATCCTGAAACAATTAAACTCTATTTTAAATTATTGAACCGTAATTACGATTCTTCCAAAAACGAAGTTCAAATCTCGCGGGCGTGCCAGGTATCTATAGGTGTTTGTGTGTATTAAGTACTAACTCCGTTTTACTTTCAAATAAAATAAAGAAAAAAATAAAAAAAATAAAAAAAGGAAAGATTCAAAAGGAAAAAAAAAAAAAAAAAACACAGTGAGGAAAAGTTATAAATATTGCAATCACCAGTGTATGTGTGTGAATTTTTGACTTACGTATTTGTGTTCTCTTAATTTTAGGCTTTTTTTAAACATAAAAAGAGAAGTTAGAAGTTGTCGCAGAAATTACATTAAAAAGGGGCATGTATTGCCGATACAATAGTTTGTACTTAGTACCCTGAAGGGGTTTACAAGTGTTATGATTCTTATTGTAACGGATTGTACTTAATTTGTATTATATCTAATGTAAAAATGCAAAATATCCCCCAAGATTTATAACAATGTAAATAATAAAAAGATTGCTGTTGAAAGGCAGCAATTCACAAACCGAAACTTAGTTGGTTTCGATGGACACACGGAGCTTTTCTGTTTCTCTGTCTTTATATGTTTTCGTAAATGTAAAATATGAAATAATATATATTAACAGCAAATGGTGTAAGTTAGAGAAACTTGTTCTTAACACTTGCTCAGATGGAGCTTATCGGTTTTACTATTTTAGGCTCAGAAGGAGCTTGCACAAGAGAGAAAACAAATAATAATAGCAGACGTTCCTTTGGAAATTTATTATAAGGAAGATCTATGTAAAATACGTGCTTTGACGTCTACTTTCAACCACGCCACGGTACAAAAAGTAATTGTTGCTCCTTCCGTTTTTTATTTTATATAACTATTCACAAACAAAAAACTTCTTACGTTTTTATATCAATATTGTGGCTGGTTATTAACATTATTTTGTACACGTACAACTACACAAAAACTAGAGCAAATATAAAATCGTTTGACATGAGGGAAGGAATTATAACAGTACACCAAGTTTATGTTTTCTTTTCTTCTGCAGTTTAATTAATTCTAAATAAACTTATTGAATTAAAAATTTACTAATAATCACCGTATGTGCCCTCGTTAACTTCTATTGTATTGTATATAGTATGATAAAATGATTAAAACAAAACACGGAAAAACAAGGAGGTCAAAATATACGACTCATTGGGAATCGGTACTAATTTACAATCATTCAAATGTGAAAAGGCAACGAAAATATAAAACTTGTCTTAACTTAGCTTTGAGTTGCGGAAATTCTTTGCTTTTTGTGCATACTATGAATTTGGTATTTAAAATTTCACAATTTTTAGGACTAAGCACTAGAAAATATATAAAAGGTAAGAAAAAGGATACCCGTTGTTGGTGTAGATGATGAAATGTTGGGCTGTTGCTTCTGGTGTTGATGGTGATAAAACTGGGGCAGTGTCTTTTCAGCGATGGTGGCAGGTGACTACAGGTGAGGTGGCGCTCCTTAAACACTTTCGACGTCTTCTTTGATTGGCACTTGGTCACTGTCTCTAAACACAATTACTGTGTAGCGCAAATGTTCACAACTCGCGAATATATAAGTTGAGCGAAAGCGCGTGTTCGCTTAGTCGCGGTCACCAATGTGGTTAGTTTTTATGGTGATATCCGAAGGATACGGGTTGATAAAAACTCCACCGATGTTATCTGGAAATTGTTACAACGACCGATAAGGACCAGGAAAATAAAGACTCGCCGGGATATCTTGATGTTTTACGTTGACTTTTATTGTTCATGTTTCACACTGTGGTACACTCCGACATTTTATTTACATGCATAATGAGATTTGTTTTCTTAATCACAAGAGTGATTTAATTCATATGGCTACTTAATATAAATAAACGCACACAGTACATTGACGATTGACACTTAGGGTGCACACGAAAACATCAATAAAAGTAATTAGCCGGATGTCCAGCGGACTCAAAATACACCAACTCCACCGATAGAACGACTCGATTTTTAAAACTGTGCACAACTCCTCTAAGAAGTGAGTGCTTCGATAGACGATAAAAAAAAAAAACTGACTGATTATTGAGACGGAGCAAGCGATAAAAATTATACTTGAAAGGGCGCGACTGTCCTCTATAAAGATTGACTTCTGACTCAGATTATGATGCAACTCACATCCATCTGTTCGATGGCCACAAATTGCATCGATAGGGGAGGGTTATATATGCGGGCATATAGGAAAAGTACAATGCCCTGCGATGAGGACTATGATCGGTGGACACCTGATCAAACAGAAGTACATCGTTGGTGATGAATCGCAGAGATCGAAATAGATTTTTGTTTCAAAGTAAACAAAAACGCTATTTCACAGATCAATGGGGTATATGATGACGATGATGCACAGATGATGTATATTGTGCCTATGATACAAAAGGGGTCGTCATGGTATTTGCTTAAGATTCCTTGGAAACACCGGTGTAGGCAATATCCAATCTAATCATATGGCTCCGGTGCACAAGGAGGCAAATTATTTTGTTGACATAAGTCAACAGGAACCTCGTCGACGACGGCAAAGGGTCAGGCTGGATGGCTATAGGTTTAGAATAATATGCGGGTAAGTAAAACGCACACAGTGGGATACTGTATGTTTAATTTAGGTTTTCAGGCGGGTCATCATATGCATGGCATTGGTAAGGTTACCTAAATAATGATCTTTTCCATGCCCAAATTCTAGGATCGGTTGATAACCGATGAATGGGAATTGTCGCAAGTGTTGCGGACCTAAGGGTATAGGCGCGATATTCACTTATGAACCGTAGCAAGAATACCGGCTACAGCTATGTCAACAATTACGCTGGCCAGCGTGTATTTATCTTTTATAATTGCTGACTAGCCGAGCCGATTGTCTGGCACGGTGCATGAATGAATGAAATAATTTGTTTGGAGTGCATGGTTGATAAGATTTAACTTTCAGGTGAAAGAGAATGAAGGGTAGCTTACGCTGCCCCAAAATTGGAGGTAGGTATAGTGGGTTGGAAAGTGGTTAATTTAAGAGGATGGGCGGTTCTTTGGGAATGTATTAAGAGCCGCCACAACACTTGTGGCGGTTCCGCGAAACCCGACGGTTCGCTTGCCTGAAAACCCCCCATAAGTTTCATACAATCTCCCAATTTCACTAATGCAATCACATTAGCATCTTAAATGCTTCACGCATTAAATAGATCAATCTTGAACCTAAAAGTCCCTGTAAAAGAAAACTTACCTTTCATGCATCCTTTCGCAAACAATTCCCCATAAGATTTCTTGCTCAACTTATCAGGAATTCCAAACCAATTTGACACCATCGGTGCCAGGCAGATGCCCCTAGCCGAATTCCTAATAAGAAAGAATTTGGATGACATACTATGTAACCTTCCCCAGGGACCATTAACATTGCGCTGTCTATTTTTTTCAGCTTCACCATGTGTATGATACATCTCTTAACGTACACATTGGCCGGTGACCTTTTTCTCCCAGCAATAAAATACCCAAGCAGATGCATGCAATTAGCGCAATCGACGCTGAAGGCAAATTTCCGTAACTCGCACCAAGTGCAAACAAAGAATGCTGTTACTCCATAGGTTTCCTGGCGATACCATAAACAATCCATATCGTTTGTGGTATCCTAAACGCAGTTTTCATTTAATGAGTGGCTGCTATTTATCCAGCTGACCCTTATTACCGAACGATGCATAGGTCGCCTTTCCCTTTGTATTGTAATTGCCCTGAATCCATCCCGCATGACCTCGACACATAATCAAACACAAACCATTAGCATTCCACGAAATTCGATTTGTTTGTTTCAATAATACGATTCGACCATAGGACAGGATGAAATATCTTGGGGTCATTTATAGCCCAAAAATGAATTTCTTCAAACAACTGCACAACATCTCGAAGTGGAAAAACAAAGTTGACACCAAAGTTAAACTTCTCTGCTATAAGCAGGTCCTGTATATCAACCGCTTGGAAAAACTTTGAGTTTTCGAAAGGAAACTCCTCAGAAGATGCATTAACCACTCTAGGAGGGCTAACAGTCGGCATTGCCCCGACTCTCACCTATACGAGGGTGCCTCCATTACGCCTATTCATGAGTACTTGCTGTCGCGTCAGGCGCGATCAAAGCAGTTCAAAGCATCACTGTTGTTTTTTGTTGTTATTATATTGTTAATTAGTGTAATTATATTTATTCATATTGTTAGTTATTTCTTGTTGTTATAATTTATAATTTAGTTATAATTAATTTGCATGTTTGGCAGCACTTGCCCTTTTTGTTATCGTTTGTTATTTAGTTCTGTGTTGTTATAGTTACTGTCATTGTTATTGTTGTCAATTTGCGTTATGCAAATTAGATTTTTTTTCGTATATTGAATCGTTTCGTAATCGTTTGTCGTTGATAATAAAGTGTCGTTTTGCATCGATTCATTCGTTTTTGCATTCGTATTGCACGGTATACGCACCGTGCCGAACACTTGCTACAATTAGCGTACAAGTACCTCGAAAGCATTCAGAACCTACTTGTACGGAAGACTTGCGTTCTTGACCTTTCTCTCCTTCGATCTCTTCGAATCCGACCAGTACAATTTCTTCGTCAAAACTGAAGAAACACTTTTTCCAACAACATGTCCCTTTTTTTTAATCGTTGGGTTCAACACCAGAGCTCAACAATAGCCTAGGCTGTTTTCTCGTAAAATAAATAGAATTTTTTGTTACGAAAATGTATCTGGTTTTCATTAGTTACGTTTCGCTCCACTTTTCTTTCTCACCTTCACAGGTACTTCAGAATGCTTCCTTCCACTAGTGGTAAGGGGCGTTCAACCGGATCTTCTTGTTTACAGGGCCCTAGAGCACTTCCCCCCACCAACGATAAGGGATGCTCGAAGCATATTCCTTTCGTTTTAGATTTATGAAAAGCGGCTTCCCACCACCGGTAGTAACAGCCTCGCGAGGAAAAGATGTTAAACATATACCACGGCACATCGCGCCGGTAGCAGTCCGTCGAATCGGTGTTAGGGCGTAGAGGGAAGTCGTTTCTTCTGCAATTTGGGTTCCGCTAGTTTTCTTTTCTTTTCAGGTATCCTTAACCTGCTGCCGCAGGAAACATTACATACAGTCCACTACCGTCAACAACAGTTTGGTCCATTTAAGCCGGATCAACAGTTTACGACAATTTACATTTGGTTCTTCGAACCGGATCATTTAGACTGGTCAATTTTCAAATAACCATGGATGGAGAAACTTTTATTTGAAGAAAATCCCAGGAGATGTAATTGTCCAATATAGTTTTATGGATACCTCTACCCTAAGACCTATGCATGAAAACATCGGTCGATTTCGATGGATTGTTAGCCTAAAAATTGTTAATGGAAAAAATATTATAAATAATTTTTCCCAACGGTCGATTCCATTATCCCAGACGTTTCCGCATGTATTCTAACCTATTTCTACGACAGTGCCTGCACAAATGTTTTTTCTTTGCGGGTAAAAATTTAACATCACATATCTTGGTACACAAAACTGTAAACACTTCAAGGATATTATGTTACTCAGAGATTCTCGTATATAATATGATATACCTCACCGCTGATCACAATAACAAATGGCGTTTAAATAAATCTTCACGAATTAGGGTATAGAAACAAACTAAGTTTCACGGGTGGAGGAAAAACCCCATTCAATGGGGTAGGTACTTTTTGATACCAATAGACGGAAAGAATACAGACACAGCGGCAATTCAAAACCTGCGGCAAAGCTTTTAATGGTAAGGCTCCATGTAGATACAAGAGGCACATCAGCTCACTTGGTGGCTTATGTAACGCAATATCTTTTCGGGTTAATGTCTTTCAAGGGATAAAATCCATGAAAGGTAAACGAGGTTTTACTGAGAATCCCATTATTTATTGTGTTTATAGAGGAAAGTAGATAGACTTTATTGCCATGTTTATAAACACGATTATGATGCCAGAAAGTCTACGAGCAATACAAGGGCACATCTAATGTTATGATCAAATAGTATTTCCTTTTCTGAGAGTAATATTTTCTCAACCGACTGAATTCCCTCTTGCGAATGGATAAAATTTTAAGGAAACAACCAAATAATTATACGAAGTTTCGCACAATATTCGTGGCGCCAGTAGTGGTGCTATTAATATGTGTACGCCGGTGGATCCAGGTTTAAGTACGTGACAAAACTTTATTGTGGTTTAATAATAACTTTCAGTATTAGAAACTAATTACGTGGGCTTTCTGACTCGATGTTTATTATCGATGGAGGGTACAGACTGAAAGACTTTCCAAAAAATAAAACCTATTAAGAGACGAAACGAGTGGGCGAGTAAAATTACATAACAGCTGGAGTACATTGCCACAGAACTCCTTAGGATTTCGTACAAACCATCGAACAGTCACAGTTCGTGCATTAACATAAAGTGTGACTTCAATTGATGACCATAGACTGTAGCGAGTTGTGAATTGAACAATCCACAGTTATAGAATGGTAGCAAATTGTACAGCTTTGCGTTAAGTTCGGCCACTTTTAGCGTCGACGAAAGTGAGGATTACCCAAAGCACGATTTCCAATCCTACCAAAAAGTTAGTGTAAGGAAACAAACACCTATACGGAAGAAACCAAAAGAAAAAATGTTTTGTTTTTCGAATACACCTTTAATCTAATGTGTTAATAGTTGTGAAATAAGGGTAGTGGATTGTTTCGTTCTGCATTATTTTATGGGTTAGCTTTTATGTATTATACGCATTGCTTTTCTTTTAAACTGTCCTGAGAAGTGAAGAAGTCTTTCCCAACGGGGGGGGGGGGGGGGGGGGGGGGGGGCATCATGCAGATATTATGATAAATAACCGAACTGAAACAACGAAACCTGATATCCTTGCCCTAACTGAAACTCAGGTCGATTCGTCAACTGATTCGACATATCTTCGTTGCTCAGAGTAGGACTTACATTCAAGATTCCGTTTAAAGGGTGGAGTCTGTGTCTTCGCGTGGTCCGATCTGGCTTGCCAAAGGATGGAGTCACCGGAACCCAATTACATGGACATCATGTAGTTGAGGGTCGTGTGGGGAACGAAGTATTGTACCAAACACGGGCACGAGGTTCTACTTCGTCCTCACCAATCATCACAAAGTTCCAACACGTATTGTCCACCAGAAAAACTGGTCTCTTCACTGAATCGGAGGCACACAGTTGTTTACAAACGAAAAGTATAAGTACTCCCAGGAACAGCAGCTCGGAAATCAAACACACTAATTCTTTATTTATTTTTACCATTGTTCTTTATTTTTATTTTTATTTTACTATTACTATTGTTTTTTTTTATTTCACAACGGATGTACTAAGATACAAGACAGTGTACTCTAGTTGATGACAAAATAACTGGTGACACAAGAGAGAATTATTTAATTAATCACGCGCTAGGAAAAAACTTTTAAATTAAAGGCGCGCGCTCCACTCCACTCGATTTAGAATAGCATCCCGTGCGCACCGTGGTGGTCGACGGGTGTAAAAAGACTCAATCGAGGGTTGGAATCTGGTTCTAAATTCACCCTCGATTCGGTGGTGGTGGACATACTCTCCGCTAAGGATATGTTTCTACTCACCACAAGGGAGACGTAAAGTCTCTCTCTGTGGAACAGAAAACCAGATCTCGTAATAAAGATCATGGTGGTGTAGCGATTCTAACAGATACACACAATTCACAAGCAAGCAAAAATAGTGAAGAACACCGAACGAGAAAAATCGAATAAGAAAAATACATCAAAACCGTATACCAAGCGATAAATAAAAAAAAAATAATTCACACCAGTGGAATATACTCGAGTTTGGAAATCAAATTCTAAACACGGTCAGTAGCCTGGTGTGTAACGCTTAGGTAAAATTTTTTTCGTGATTCGAGCTGTCATAGCGTCAGTTCGAATCACACGATCTTCTTCACTATTATTTCAAACGCTATAGTGGTACACATGTATGTGTGTACATTGGTTCATTAATGGGACGAAATCATGAGAAAGAATCTAAAACAAAGAAAGGGCATATGTGCATCCAAGCGGTGTTCGTTCGGCTAAGCAAACAAGCCAAATCTCATCGGATGCTAATTGCGTCTTTGTTTGCTCATGCCTCGAGATCATGAGCAACGGATCCAGGGAAATTAAAAGACAAAGGGACCATATATATCGTTTTCTATGATGTGCATAGCGGCTAAATAAATAGACGACGATGCATCGAAGAAATCGTGTTAAAAGCAAAGATGGGACCAGGTCATCATAAAAGTCTTAGATGAGTGATGCCCTTGTCTAAACAGGCGAATAGCCATTCGAAAGAGGTGCTAATGTATTACAATTCTTTATACAATGAGAATTGTATATCGTATCTTGGGTCGGTGGCCGAAACGGGGTAATTCGTTGTAAGAAACGGATTCTATATTTGCATTGTATATGCTTTGAATTCAATCCGGCGGCTATGCGCGAAATCGATGATTGTTTCGAGATTCAAACAACGGAGTATTTCGGGGTAAAGTGCTTGCAGCTGTATTAATAGCTGCAGGTTATTGCGAACCAAATTAGATGACAATGACGATTTGTATAACATCTAAGCCAATTGTATATGGCATCTAAGGCGACTCAAGTGTCGAACTCTAGTGTGAGTGTTTACACTAAACGAGAATTCGGTTCCTGGTCGCTAATGCAGAGATGCATTAATGCCTGCATGAATGCCCTTGTGGGAGAAATTCTTTACGGGAATTCCTAGGTAATACGTATGTATGATTGGGATCTGTGATAAATTTGGATAGAATTCTTATGGGGAATTTTTGGATTCGAATTGATGAATAAAGGTAAGAATTCTTTTCCAAAAGCTTTAAAATAAATAAATTTGATAAGCTTGATGCGTGAAGCATTTACAGGTGCTAATGCGATTGCATTAGCAGGAAATTATGAAAGTTGGGTAGCAGTTATGGGGTTTCTTCGGGTAAGTAACAGTGGGGTTTGGCGGAACCGCCACAGTCGTACTGACGAATTCTGTTAAATTGCTATGTTGTCTTTACCGCTCTCCAAACCAGCGACAATTTTTGAACATCTTTCACGTACCATCGACTGGATACAGATCAACCACCCAGTTTCAGAAATTGTTGTCCTTGGGGATTTTAATGCGCACAATGCCGGCTGCTTGGTCCGTTGTAATGGAAGCAAGGAGGCTGACAGGCTGGCGAAGATTTTCCCTATTAGGCGCAATTTGACTCAATTCGCGAAAGAACCTACGCGAGTGCCGGATGCCCGAGTTGATTACACGAACACCCTGGATCTGTTTTTGACATCCGAGCCGAGTACCAGTCAGATCACTGCTTGGTATCTGTCACGCAACTACTTGCATTTCAAGCAAATAACCGATCTAAGCAGCTTCACCATGTATGGAAGAATGGGGCTGCCAACTGGGACGATTTGTGAGATTTCTTCGCATCCTGTCCGTGGTCGGAGGTGTGCTTTGAAAATTCTAGAGATGTTAATGCATGCGCCGAGTCGATCACAGAGATTGTTCCTCTCGGAATGGAGATCCACATTCCGCATTCAATCAAATGAAGTTCATCTGATAAACCTTGGTTGGATAAAAAATGCGAGCAGGTTACAGCGGCAAAAAATAGAGATTTTAAACAATGGCGCTCCAATCCTACCGAGGTTAACAGAACGAATTTTGTTAGAATCAGAAGTTCGTGCAACCATCCGATTCATACCGCGAAGAAGGTTTACAGCGACATCGTGACCAATAAACTACTTGAAATCCCAACTGGTTCCCGTCCTTTCTGGTCAATGGCAAGGGCTGTCAGCAGTAACTTTGCCTCCTTTTCCTCCGTTGGTGATGAGCAGCGGGACGTTAGTCACAAATTCAAAAGATAAACCTAATGTTCCCGCAAATTTATTTTCCGCGAATTCAAACCTCGGTGCCGGTCTTTTAGAGATGTGAGGTTCCACCCGCCTACTATTCAATGGGTGGACTGGACTGTAGGAAGGCAACCGGCCCGGACGGAATACCAGCAATAGTTCTCAAAAACTGTGCTGCAGAACTACCGTCAGTTGTTGTCAGACTCTTTCGCCTATTTTTTGTAACATCAGGGGCATCGGTTTCACCAATACTAATGTAAACGCCGTCCACCAATATTTGCAAACAGCGAAACCTGATATCCTTGCCCTAACGTAGACCCAGGTCGATTCGTCAACTGATTCGACATATCTTCGTTGCTCAGGATACGACTTACATTCGAGATTCCGTTTTAAGGGCGGAGTCTGCGTTTTCGCGCGGTCCAATCTGGCTTGCCAGCGGATGGAGGCGTTGGAACCCAATGATATGGACATCATATGGTTGAGGGTCGTGCTGAGGAATTCCGTTAAATTTCTTTGTTGTCCTTACCGCTCCCCGAATGACGATCGACCGGCGACATTTTCCGAACATCTTTCCTATACCGTCGACTGGCTACAGATCAATCACCCAGCTTCTGAAATTGTTGTCCTTGGTGATTTTAATGTGCACAATTCCGACTGGTTGTTACATTCTAACAGAACCGACGAGGCTGGGAGGCTGGCGGAGATGTTTGCTGTAAGCCACAACTTGACTCAACTCATGGGGGAGCCAACGCGAGTGCCGGATGCCCGAGGCGATTATGCGAACACCCTGGATCTGTTTTTGACATCCGAGCCGAGTATTTATACCGTAGAGGTTTCTGTGCCACTGGGATACTCAGATCACTGCTTAGTATCTGTCGCGCAAGCACTTGCATATCAAGCGAATAACCGGTCTAGGCAGCTTCGCCATGTATGGAAGTATGGGGCTACTAACTGGGACGATTTGCGAGATTTCTTCGCATCCTTTCCATGGTCCAAAGACGGGAAAAAAGTGTCTCCCACAAAATTACCGTCCGATAGCATTACTGTTTATTTTATCTAAGGTAATGGAAAAAGTTATCAATACAGAGTTAGTTAAGTATTTGGAGTGCAACGGACTTCTGAATGATCGTCAATACGGATTCCGTGGCAGGCGGTCCACGGGAGACCTTTTGACACTTATGACCGATATATGGACATCTGCGATTGAAGGGCATGGTGAGTCAAGGGCGGTCGCATTGGATATCTCCAAGGCTTTTGACCGCGTCTGGCACGGGCCATTGCCGAGCAAACTTCGTTCATATGGACTTTCCCAACAGCTTTGCGACTGGACGAGAAGCTTCCTCGAGAATAGATCGATCCGGGTTTTTGTGGACGGCGAGTGTTCGGATCTGTATCCCGTTAATTCGGGGGTGCCCCAAGGTTCTATTTTGGCTCCAACCTTGTTCTTGCTTCACATAAATGATTTGTTGGAGACAACGGATAACAAAGTGTTCAGTTTTGCGGATGATAGTAGGCTTGTTTCCTCCTTTTCGAGTGATCGGCCGATTGGTGCATCAACGTCACACCAGCTGAGATGTAGACAGATTGACTTTCTGAATCGGGATCTGGATAAAGTCCTGCAGTGGGGAAAGGCCAATCTTGTCGACTTCAATGCAACGAAGGCCCAGTATACAACATTCACAAAAAAAACTGGATCATCGGTTTGTGGGTAAGTTATGTTGTTATGTCAACAAGGACATTGTTTCACATACTCTCCACGATGTTGTTTCGGAAGAACAAACGAAATAGTTCACAAAACTCCGACGTCCAGAAAAGATAAAACTACACAACACTATCGGGAGCACTGAGAAGGCACCGAAAAGTCAATCCACCGATGTTACATTCACCACCAAGCGAAATGAATAAAACGCACTGAATTAATTTAATGTTTCTTTAATTGTTCCTTGGTTATTTTTACAGCAATTGTGTTGTTTCTGGTGAGGTGTACTAAAGGTTCTATTTTTACGCACAAACTATTCATTAAATTATAACACCTTACTAACACACTAGTCACGCACGTGGAATTTAACAGAAATTAACCGGATGTTCAAACAACTACTATTGAACGCAAATCGCTCTCGTCGCGGAAAAATTGAGCAGCTAGACCGGAGAATTAATGCACCGATAATTACGACGTGCAAACGAGATTGAGGTTGCAATCTGACTCCTCGATAATTGTGAACACCGTAAAGGTTATTATCAGACTCCTCGAAGAAATCGTCCTCAACATTCCTTGTAGTATCGGATACCTCTGGTGTACCAGGGAAATTCCAATACACTTCTGGTAAATAAAGGGACGGGTATTGAAACTGGCAGAAAATGCAGTCATAAATCATGAGAATGGTTTTCCCATGATGGTGATAAAATATCGGCAAAAACCCAAGGCTGCCTGAGAGCATGAATCTTTTCGACTACATTATTTGTGCAGGAAATTGCCGGCTGGACGAAAATGTTTTCTTTTGTCTACATCGGATAGACAGAAGTGTTTCGGGTAGCATAATGGAACAATGCTGGCGGCGGCAATTGGGTCTTCTGTGATGTAAAATCCACAGAAGATCGCTCGCCATAGCAACTAGAAAAAAGGTTTATTGGTCTTTGGGATTATCCCACTCATTATGTCCTAATGCAGGGCTATTAGAAATATGGCTTGCAGATGTGCAAGCCAGCAAATAGCCCGGCATGTATTCCTGGACGCTAAATGGGCATGGCGACAGTGTTTGTGTACACTTTGATTCTGCCAAGAATGTAACATTTCGTCGGTCGATGAACCGAGTGTGTGTTATTTTAAATAACGCTCGATCGCTTGCAGGTAGCCAACGATTGCTACGCTGTATATCGTCGATAGGACGATCGGCCGATGGGTCTGTAAATAAAGGGTAAAAATGACATGCCGGGTGTAGAGGAAAAGCTCCTCGGCTATAATGGGATATTTATGAATTGTTTTCAGCCATTTTAAGACAGTGGTGAATACTATGGCAAGGTTGTGTGATCTTGCCAGGAATTCGACTTAAGGGGTAGATATGGGGTTTATAGGATTTTTATGGGGTTAAAAATGATGCGAGGTTCTTCGGGCACTGAAAAGCCCCACAGGTTCCACAGCTGATGATGAATGGCCGGGCCCACGAGGCTGGGGAAAGTTTGAAATTACTCGGCGTCACGGTCTGTGGGAATGTATCATGGCATAAACACGTGTCGAGTATCGCCAGGTCAGCCTCAGGAAAACTGAGCTATCTTTTTAGAGCCAAGAAATATTTTACTCCGGCCCAACTTCTTCTGCTATATAAATGCCAAATTAGACCCGCGCTCGAATATTGTTCTCATGTTTGGAGCTCGGCTCCTAAACATACCCTCGACCTATTTGAGAGCATACAGAGACGAGCGATCCAACTGATCGGGGACTCGGCGCTGACGTCGGGACTACAGTCGCTATCACATCGAAGGCGCGTAGCCGACCTCCGTCTGTTTTACAGATATTATCACGGGTGCTGTTCTTCGGAGATTCTTGGTATTGTTCCACGCAATTCGGGTTATATGCGCTCCAAAAGACAATCCGACGGATCGCACCCGTTTGTGGTTCATCTCCCGACGGCGCGAACATCCCTGCATCAGAACTCGTTCCGTTACAGAGTGGGGAAGCTGTGGAACTCCCTTCCCACACGAGTTTTCCCGGAGCGTTACAACCTGCAGCTGTTCAAAAGGAACAGCAACAGTTATTTGATGGCATCTCAGCGCTATAGGTACGCCTCTCCCGAAAGAAGTATGAAAAAAAAAAAAAAAAAAAAAACCTATAGAAAAGAGAAGAGAGAGAACCTATAGAAAAGAGAATTGATCGACTTACGGCTGGGTCCCCAATAAGTTTCACTGCTCGTTTTTGCATTCTGTCGAGCATGTGTAGTGTAGTTTCGGATACGCCTGACCACATATGGAAGTTGAACTCCATTTTTTGACGAATATACGCCTTGTAAATAGTGGCCAGGTTGGATGGAGTGAAGTATCTTTTGCATCTCTTAAAGAACCCCATACATTTGGCTGCACTTTTCGCAGCTTCAAATATGTGGTCATTCCAGTTCAGAGTCGAATTAATTCGAGTGCTGAGGATTGATAATTCCTTGGCTTCGTCGATCCAAGTGCCGTTCATAGACAGTATATTTACTTTGGAGCTCACCTTTGACGACAAGAGGCAGCACTGAGTTTTTATGGCATTGAATTCTACTAGGTTAGATAATCCCCATTGATATATCTTGTTGAGATCTGAATTCAATGTATCAAGCATAAGTTGCTGGTTGGTAGTGACGTTCGAAGAGTTTGGACGGGAGTGTTCGTATGAGTATGAGAAACTCAACGTGCTATCATCAGCAAACGAGTGAATTGGGTTGTGTGTAATTGACAAGATATAATTTATAAAGATGAGGAAGAGAGTGGGTGAGAGTACCGAACCCTGAGGAACACCTGCATTAATTTGATGGGCGACAGATTTAAAAACATCAAGAACCACTTCGATTGAAGGGCCAGAAAGATAGTCTCCTATCCATTAGATCAGGGAATTGTCCACTCCATATGAATGCAATTTTGACAAAAGGGCTGGATGCCAAACTCTGTCGAAGGATTTTGAAATATCCAATGCGACTACCTTGCTTTCACCGAGGTAGTGGATGGAATGGGTCCACTTTTCGGTAAGGTACGCCATCAGATCTCGTGTGGACCTATTGCTACGAAAGCTATATTGGCGGTCATTGAGGAGGTCATTTGATTCCAGATATTTCGAAAGTTGACGGTTGATAAGAGATGCCATTAGCTTGGAGAGAATAGAAGTTAGTGCTATGGGTCGATAAGAAGAAAGGGATGATTTGTCACCCTTTTTGGGAATTGGCTGAATGTTCGCTGAGTTCCATCTATTTGGGGAACGGCCAGTAGAATAAGTCAAATGGAAGAGTTTCCGCAGTGGTTTGGCGAATGAAGAGGAACATCTCTTCAAGAGGATTGGAGGAATGCCGTCCGGACCAGCAGATTTGTTTGCGTTTAGCTCTTTGAGTGCGCGGGCAACAGTACGCGTTCGGAAGCGAATCTGGCTCATGGGGTGCTGCTTATGCTCAAGTTGAGGTGGAACTGATGTGGTATCAGGCAGCGTTGAGTTGGCTGCAAAATGTGCACCAAGTAGATTTGTGGGTGTAAAAAGTATGATTGCCGACGTACGGCAAGTATTCACTTTTTCCCAACGATGATTCGCAGAAGATTGTTCACTAGAATATCCAATTAAAAAGGCACTGATTGTTTCTGTGTTCAATTAGTTTTTATTTGTTCTTTATTTTTGCACAATATCCAATGAGATAGATTTCTCGTTGCTCTATAAACGACGAATATAAATAACAATTCTCGCGTTTCGATTCAGGTAGCGCACTATGAAGTTCTTGATTATTAAGTGTTAACTCGCGGTTGATTTCGCGGTACGTCTCCATTCGTAAATAACGTTTTAATTGTTAATCGGATTTTCTTTAAACGACTGTCTCGCGAGGTACGAAGGTTGCCTTAAGCGGCGAATGAAGTTAGCCTCGAGCGCGTGACCTAACGCAATTGAACTTGACATGTGACTGTGGAATTAGGGGTGAAATTCTGTATTTCATTTTACACACAGGACAACCAAAAGAGACCACGCCTCTGCTCTCAGCTTCACGCTCGTCGAAGTGTGGTAACTTCGTTTAATTGATAATTGACAAACGTGGAGAATGAGAGAACAGAAACACGATGTACTGTGATCTCGAGGTGGGTAGGTTGTATGTACTGGTATCAAATGCAGCTACTGACATGACCTACTGACCCAGTGTTACGGCTATGGTGTAGTCAGAGAGCATTGCACTATGGAAAGACAGAATTGCGAAGGAGAGGAAAATTTAGCTGGTGCTATTCACCTGCAAAAAAAGTGTTGGTAATTACCCAAGCCAATGATGATGCAACCACGTCGTTTGATTCCACTTGGTTGTTGCTAGCCAATACTAATGGGATTTCCGGTGGAAAGCTATGCGTCCTTGGGGAAAACATATTATTTCAGGTAAATAGCATTTAGGGGGAATATATAGGAATGACGCGCTGAAAGTGATCGAAATAAGATATGGAATTGTGGGTTGGCTCTCCATATAATATAGAGAAACCCCACAGATTCGCCTTCTCTATTGCAGTGGTGCCTGGTTTGTCATCGACTATAAGCAAAGGAATGGATGAAGGGACTGAGTTTGGAATGTTTTTCACGAATGCCCAGAAGTTTCTACTACCTGTGGGAGAGTGTAGTATTTTTTGTCTCACTCTCTGGTCATGCAAGAACTAGTTTATTTCATTACCGAAAAGGAAGCAAGAACAGAACAAATAAACGAACGAAAGTAAAATTGCCGGCAATGCAATAAACTATGATTACTAAACAAACCATTGATACTTTACAAAAATAAATGCTCCTTCGTTAGTCGGTGGATTTTTCTTCCTAAACTATACCAACGAAATTATAATGAAGACAATCTGCAGGGAGTTTTAACATTTACCAATACAAATTTGTTTTTAATCCATAGTTAGCTTTTACTAACTGTTGGGGATTTTTCAGTCTGGATTTCAGTGATAGTATCTCCTGGTCGCGTCTATTAGTAAACTATTAGTCTAATTGTTTTAGTTTTATAGCAGTCTGCTTTTTTTCCTATGAAGTGCGTTTATTGCTGTGTTTCTATACATGTTTATTATTGTCTGTTTTTATGGAAATTGTTTTGTCCATTGTACGTTTTATGGTTTTGTCCATTTGTTTAATGTATTTGTGGATTTGGCCATTGGTCGGGTTTCTGTTTGTTGATAGTTTAATATCATCCGAACGTAGTTCTCTTGTTAATGATTGGGTGAACCGCAGATATCCCATTGCCCCGTAGTTGTAGGGTTGTGGGACTAGGAATTCTTCAAGTTCTGCCAATTCGTTCAAGAGTTTTATTACGGCACTTAATGCGAAATGGCCACTCTGTCGTACTCAATTGTCCGTAGCAGTTTCTGTTGCGTCTATTAATATTTATTTGTTCCAATCGTGCGCCAATTAGCATGATATCCAAGTAGGATCTACTTTTAGGCAACCATTGATATTCTCTAACTAGAACATCAGTTTTATATTCTACGTGATAGTAATCTAACCAACTAGCCCGCTCATTTCCTCTAGTATTGGACATATAATTTCCCCAACTTATATGTTTGGCGTTCATGTATCCAGGTGCAGTTGCAAGGGTCGAAAAAGGATCTCAAGTTCCACAATAGAGAGGTTATGTTGGTGTTTCTCAGGTGCATAGACTGTATTTTTTGTATGTTTTTAATAGTGAATGCGATATCTCCATTTTGTGAGGAATTAGGTCGATCTCTTCGTAGAAGGTGGCGCAAAATCATCATCCAATTTTGTTTTTGAATTACTTTTTTACAAAATAAAAAAAAAAACAAAAAATAAAAAAAAAATTATATTGAGTGATAGAAATCTTTATTTGGACCTGTGGGGAGGAAGTATTGTGCCAGGCAGGGGCACTCAGTTCACTTCCTTCCAGCTTACGAAGGCAAGGTTCCGCGGGAAAGAAAGTCAAACGCACTGATTTAAGCTATTAATTAGATCATCACTTTATTTGTTCCTTTAATGGCTGGCGCAAAACAATCTACTTTAAAAATAAGCAGTGTTAATGTCTCCGCGAATGTAGACATCACACTTTATCAGACTACGGACGGAGGATATTGGCGTTAGCCATTTTGCACACACACGACTGGGGCTGAAAACTTGGGTACGAGATGTACGTATCCTCGGCGCGCAACGAGGGGGGAAGACGAAGACAAAACCGGCTCGGTCGGGTGATGGAAAACGACTCAACGACATTCATTCGTTGTCAAAAGAAATTCGGCCAGTGAAACTGGCTCTCTTAATTAAGGGGTGCATTGTCCTATTCCAAGAGAGACGTAAAGTCTCTCTTTGGGGTAACCAAACAGATCTCATAGAGGAGATCGTCATGGTACACATGTATGTGTGTACATTGGTTCTTTTATAGATCAAAGCCATGATAACGAATCTAAAACAAAGAAAGGGAAAATGTGCATCCATGAGATGTGAGTTCGGCTAAGCAAACAAGCCGGATCTCATTGGATGCTAATTGGGTTTGTGTTTGCTTATGTGAGAAGGGCAATGGTAAACGAATCCAGGAATATGTAGGACAAAGGGAATTTATGATCTGAGAGTAAACAAGTTATTAGATGGGAGATGCATTTGGGATACTTCAAACGATATAGATTGTTTATCGTATCGCCAGAATGCCTGCGGAAGAACAGCGTTCTTCTGTTTGCACATGGTGCGAGTTAGGGAAATTGGCTTCAGCGTCGGTTGCGCTAATTATATGCAGCTGCTTGGGTTGTTTATTGTTGGGAGAAAAGGTTGCCAGCCAATGTGTATGAAAAGGGATTTGTTGTACACGTGATGAAGCTGGAAAAAACTAACTCAAGGGTAAGATTCCCTGATTATGCGTTTATATGTAAACCGCTGAATTTTCTTTCAGGGTATTTTTGATAAGTTAGGAAGGAATTCTTATAGGGAATTTGTATGCGAAGAGATGCATGAAAGGTAAGAATTCTCTTCTAGGGGCTTTTAGATTATAAATTGCTCTATTTAATGCGTAAAGCGTTTAAGGTCCTAATGTGATTGCATTGCGAACTTAAAGAAGTTGGGTAGCAGTTGTTATGATCCGGGACGCCGTGCTTCCTCGTTAGAGGGAAGAGCGTGGACCTTTTATTTTTAGTCACGATGAGAATGTGCTTTTCTTATTTGTTTGAAGATTAAAGTCTTTTATTTTTTTACTTGTTTCGAATATCTGTTTATTCTTCAACTCTGTTTATTCTTTTCTAATAACTTCCGTTCTTACAACTCTGTATTCTATTCTCGACTCTCTTGTTACAACTCTGTTCTCTATTCTCGTCTATGTTTCTTCTCGACTTACTTTTCTCAACTTCCCAATCTCAATCGCCTTTACAATAAATTTTTCTCTCTTCTTATGCTACTTATTGTTCTAATTGGTTGTAAATTATAATTTGAACAAAAACCATTTTCCCAAAGTATCAATTACTTTCTGTGACTTTTAAATTTTGAATAAACTTTGAACGAAAATCAAAGAGCTATGTTTTGAATGAAAAAAGGGGCATGTTATGAAAAAGGGGCATGTAATGAAATGTACTGTAACTGACTTGATATAGAATATTGTGAATGTTTATTAATGACATATATCAAGTGAGAATGTAAGATATGTTAAGAGGAAGTTTTAAGGACGTGTTAGAAAAATAATGAGATTCAGTGTTAAAGTTAATGAATATAAGGACAGTAGTATTCTGGAATACTACACACTTATGGGGGTTTTTCAGGTAACTGGGCCGTGGGGTTTGGCGGAACCGCCACAGACCTTTACAATTTTTCCTGTTAAGTGGAAAAAATTACTTCCGTCAAGTGGCTGCCGCCTGTGTTAATACCCATTTGTATCCGTTTTATCGCATTTTCCATGACTTTCCGCAAGATTTCCGGTGATACCTGTTTGCATTCCTGTCAAATATTCTCCTTAAGGGTTGCGATTGTCTGAGGCTTCTTGGCATAAACCCTCGACTTCAACTAGCCCCAAAGAACGTAGTCTCGGATGGTTAAATCGGCCGTTCTTGCTGGTCATACCAAATCGCCAAAACGGGAGATTACGCAACCAGGAAACGCTTCCTTCACAATATTCATTCCTTCATTTCGTCTGTTGGTAGCGGCCACCGTTCCAGTCTGTTCGAGTCGAGTATCTAAGCGCCGGAACGTTTGCCCAGTTGTCGCGACACGATTAGGAAATCGACACCGAAATTCACGCTGCGCTAACACCGCCGACAGAAGCACATCCGGATTTTATCTTGCAATCGATTAAAAAGGGCAGTTCTCTCGGTCCTTTAAGTAAATTTACATTCCCGACAAGAGCTTTATTTGATGTTTCAATTTGACATTTTATTTAGGCTGGGCAAGTTCGAGTAGTGGCGAGAGGCCGGAAAAACAAATTATTATGGACAATTTAACAACTCTCGGATGTGGACCGGATACTAATGGGGGGAATTCCGCGACTTCCTTGTCGCGCCGATGATGATGATGAAGTTGGAGGAGATCTCGTTATTTGGTTTTGCAACTGTGTCATCTGCCTCTATACGATGAGCAAGATTGTGAACCGTTTTGCTTCTGTTGTTGGCTCAGTCTGTGTCGGAGTATAAAAATGACGGTCATTTTGTTTTAGGGGGACAATTTTTTTCAGAGCTGATGATAAATCGTTTGGGTACATTATGCCGTTCAAGTGTGTGAAAGTTTTCGAGAATATGAATTTCATGTGTTCGGTCTTAAAATGACAATAAGTCATAAAACAATCGTTCCAAATCTGAACCACGTTAAGCAAGGTTTTAAAATAAACGTAAAAATAATAGATCTCGTTGTCCACAACCAATATTTGATTAACATGACAAAACCACGATCTAAGTTGGTAATCGTAACAGTTGCAATTGCAACAACACAATTCACACTTGGAAAATTTATGGAAATGATTACTGGAAAATAAGCATACATTCATTGCACCGCAACAAACAATTGACACCTAAGGGTATGCCATGTAATGCTCTTTTTCAGTGTTGCAGTCTGAACTGAGCTTTACATGTTCAAATATTCTGATTAGGAGAGAATTTCAAATTTTAGTTCTCTCGCTGATCACAGACCAACATTCCACTCAACTGGATATGAGGTGTCCTCTAAGGGAACGGCAGGGCAGAGAAGTGATGGTTAGGTTGTGACCATTGCCACCTCTTCTTTGCTATGCTGAACGCTGTTTGTTGCACGGTACTATTTAAATAAGTAACAACCATACATTTTTGTCTTCTTGTTTTCGAGATATCAATTATTAAAAACGAATTTAGTCGAAGTTTTTTATTTTGTTGCTGAGTAAATTTTAGTCGAAGTCTATATGACCAACACCAACGTGTTCTGTTTTTTCTAATTTCGACAGGAAACAGTAGCCTATAATAATCCATAACCAACTGGCTTATGTAAAACCAAAATATCCTGAGAACCTTTCACTATTTTACTAGACTCCCACAATACCGCAGACCCCTAAGTTGAACCTAAGTGCACTCAATCAGATGCTACCTACATATCGTCATGGCCACTAAGGCAAATTGAAATTTATTTAACATCATAACTAAGGCCAATATAAATATACATCAATGCACACAATATTAGACTAGCTTTCTATTTGGAAACATCTGGCAAACGATTTGAGTAATGAACGCAGATATTAAATATATTATTCTTTATGGTTATCTCCCCTATTATTGACTACATAAAAACCGACAACTATCACCATAATGCATTTAAAGAAACAGCAATTTATTCTTTCCACTACATTGGGAATCATATCGATATTTTGTAAAACAACTCGGTTTATCACTCGGGCATAAATTTGTTGAGTTCCCTTCTTATTATTAAATATGTATAACTAATGCAGATAAATAACAATTTCTAACAACCACCGAATTATCCAGTAAATAGGTCGTGTGACAAGATTCATAACTCAGGCAATTTATCAGATAGATTTTATTGCTAATAAGTCCTTAATTTACATGAATTGTATTCAAGTGGACAAGGGAGACCAATGTCATGCGTCTGGTCACGTAGCTTTGTAATAAAAATTGAAATATTTACCTTGGGGCAGTAATCCTTTGAATTGCAATTTCTGTCCTTTTATTCAGGAATTGAGTGATTTAAAGCATCGTTATGGGGTATCAGATGGGGTTTAACAGGGACAGTATGAATCTTTAGTCGAGGAGGACGCTCTTAAGTGTGCGCTATAACTTCTGGATCATAAACTTGATGGATGTATGTCTTGCGATTTAGTGACGACAATGACGTTGTCGGAAATTAGTCTCGTAATAATATCGAATTAACTATGCAGAGGAGTATAATGTGATAACGAGAAGAGTTTTTCCCCTCTTAATTACACAAATCGAGCTCGGGAGAACAGACATCACATGCTCCTTGACTTTCGAAGTTGTCAAGTTGTCAGTACCAATTTAAGTGGGTGAAAATTGTGTGTACTACAAAAATCGAATTAAAGACTAAACATATAAAAAAGACATACTATACCATCTTACAAAAAGATATCCCCGATGAAGCCGTTTTGTCGGTGTGGAGATGAAGTTTACCGATGTTTAGATAGATTAATATGCCGACATTTTATGTGGTAATTAATGAGAACATTCGTTTTTCACGTGATTTTACCATAATGAGATAAAATGTTGTTGACTGAAGACGGGTGAGAAGGAATAGTGCATCTACGAGTAGGAGTTCTTCGAATTGGTTATCTATTCTGATGTAGTTTCGATAAAACCATAACCATATGACATCGGGAGATGCTAATATCAACTTAAAATCGTTAAAAATAAAACAGCAAACGTAATTTTAATCAAATTATTTTATTGTATTTATTCAAAAATATAAACATATTGAAATGATGTCGTGCATATATGATAAAGAGTTGCATTCTGGACGCTCTTTTTTTTTTTTGATAGATCAATGATTTCAATATTTCAACAAAAAAATTGATCATGGTGTGGTAATTGAGGCAACGCGAACTCCAATCTCCTTGCCTGATGATGGCACCTGCGAGTACATATTCTGCACCGTACGCTTCATTTTCCTGGATGTAATACAGTCTGAATGGCCTCTTATGGATTTGGTTGCCACAAAAATCACGAAATCGTCTATAAGTTTTGTAAATCGATGACTGTTTTGCAATATAAAAATAGATAATTTTGTAGCATTGTTCAAGCATGAACATATTTAAGAAAGATTGTGGGGGTAGAGTATGATGCCAACGTATGGCACAGGATTCACTTAAAATCCCCCGACACTTGTTACTCCGAAAAATTGTTCACAGGAAGAAGGATAAATAAATAAATAAACACAGGAGTTTTTTTGTTGTTTAGTTTTCTTTTCTTTTTTTTTATTTTTTTCTTTTTTTCGATAATAATGATATACACTTAGCACACTCTACGGTTAGTTCTTAATATATCTCGATAATTCCACAGATTCCCGTACTTAAATAACATGGTCCGGTGAATTAGGTAACACATAATTTTTATATGATTTCTCTCTAATGTGTTTCTGGATCAAGCGGACTGTTCGACTGCACACGACTTTTTACACTCGGAAATCTTCACTCGACGTGGTGTTGACTATAGTCCTCGGAGGTTGAATAACGACTGCCTTCACTTGTGCACCGTATGGTGGATGATTAGTGACTGTTTATTCGGCGAAGTATTGAATTAAACTTTGCGCGGCGGCGTGACTGCCGTGATGATGAATTGAATAGCGACTGACTCAATTAGGGTGGAAATTCATATTTCTTTCTACACACAGGACAGCCAAAAGAGACCACGCCTCTGCTCTCTCAACCTCACGCCCGTCAAAGTATGAGTAACTTTTGTTAATACGGTAATTGACGGACATGAAGAATGAGAGAACAGAAAACACGATATGCTGTGATCTCGGGGTAGCTTTGGTTGTGTGTGTTGGTATCAGATGCAGCTACTGACACGACCTACTGACCCAGTGGTACGGCTATGGTGTAGTCGGAGCACATTGGAACCGTGGAAAGAAATACGAATGAGAGAGAATCCTAGTGGATGTAACTCCCCTGCAAAGAGAGATCATTGATCCCAAGCGAATGGGTGATCTGAGGGAAAGTCGATAGGACGCCGCTGATGTTTGGGAAATAATTCGCTTGAGAACCAGACTCTAAGAGACTGAAATTACCCCAGCTATTTTGCTATGATGCAACAGCGTCGTTCTTTTAGACTTGTTGTTGCTAACCGACATTATGAGATTTCCTATGGGAAACTCATGGTTAGCGAGAATGGAGTTGCCGTATGACATTTATGTAGCTAAACTCAATTATGCATTATCTGCAAGGGATGATGAGTTTAGCTATACGTCCGTTTGAAATGTTTTACAGGGGAATACATATAAAGGAAATTAGTAAGTATGGCGCGCTGAAAGCGGTCGAAATTAGGTGGAAATGTTGGTTGGAATTGTGGGTTGTTTCTCATGTAGAATAGAGAAACCCCCCCAAAAGATTATCAGAATATGCTGGCGATAAATGTCAAACAGTGAGTGAATGACATCTCATTTACCGATAGCCCTTCCATCTGAAAAAAAAGGAAACACTCTCTTTTTTGAACACTAGTTTTCGAACAGTTGTATGTTGTAATATTATATAAAATACTCGTGCTGAAAGGGATTTTGTTACATACCTGTTGTTCATCTGGCGTGAGTCTGTGGGGAGGAAGTATTGTGCCTAGCACGGACACTTCGTTCACTTCCTCCTCCATCATAAATTAATCGCCGCGTAAAAAATTGAAGGAAAAGCACAAACATGATCACACAAGTAAAAATAAAACATTCGATTGTTGTAGGTGATCACCACTTTAAATTAATTTCATTGTTTGTTTCTTTATTTAACGATAAAAGGATCTTATATTTTACTTAGGACTAGTGGGGATTATTCTTTTTGTTTTGAATGTATATCAGAATCGAACAACACATAAAATGACAGATTTTAATCAATACTTTAACTACACGAAACTCGACGGGGTATTTCGCGTCTCCGCGTGTACCGGAGAGCGGAAGTCGGCATGACCATGGCGGTCAGCGGATGGAATTTGACTCAACGATATTCAATCGTTTTGGGGTGAGTTTTCCCGAGAGAGAAAGTGTTTCTCCCGTAGTGAAAACAATGAAGAAAAACTTCGCAATGTATGTGTATGTGTGAGTGAAGATCACATTGGTTTTTTCATACACAAGGCCATGGGAATGAACCTGAAACAAAGAAAGAAAAAAGGGATCCAGGAGGTCTTTGTTTATGTGAGAGGTTACTGGGAAACGAATCCATAACTATGTAGGATAAAAGGAATTTATGACCTAAGAGTTCAACTAAGTAAACAAGTTGTAACTCATTGGATGGTGGGTGCATTTGGGATACTAGGATGATTGAATTGTTTGCGTATCGCCAGAATGCCTGCTGAAGGACAGCGGTCTTTGGTTTACCCATGGTGTGAGTTAGGGAAATAGTCTCAACGTGGATGGTCCTAATTACATGCAGCTGGTGTTGAACTATTTGTCGCTGGCTAAAAGGGTCGACAGCCGATGTGTGCATAGATAGTTTTTATGTGCACATATTGAGGCTGGGATTAGCCAATTCAAGGATAAGAATCCGAACCGATGAATTTTATTACAGGGAATTTATGATAAGGTAAGAAAGAACCCTTCCGGCGCAAGACTAATGACATTGCCCGGAAAATAAAACAAATCATTATGGGAAATTTAACAAGCCTCAGGACTTGCTAAATAAGGCTGTGTGTAGTTTTTATGATGGCATCAGCAAGGATGCGGGTTACATAAAAAACACCACTGTTGCAAAACACAAGAATCACCGATTGCACCGGAGGAAATAGTTTAAATGAAACACGTTAGTGGGTTCTTTGCTTAATAACACGGTTTAATTTTTAGTTGTTTAGTGACACTTGTTTTGATTTTAATTAACGAAATAACCAACATTATTACATCACTGTTCTTCACCAAGGGAAACTTTTAGACACGTAACTGTTCTGGACTCTGACATACAAGTTAATTGTAATTTTTACAAGACTGTTCGGGACACTGATATTACTTGATCGTGGGCTCCGTACGCCTTCACTCCGCTGCGTTAAGGGAAAAATGACTAGCGACTTTAATGCGTGGTGTAACCGTTGAAAACTGACTCACACACGACTTTTTGATCTTATTAAGTTTGAAGGATGAATATGGACTCTCCGTGGTGCATGTCCACACTTCGCGTGATAAAATCTGACTCACCCCCACAATCCATATCTGCCAGATTCAACGATGTGGATTACATTGGTGTGGGAGGATTCTATATGTGTCCGTGTGGGACAGGTACGTTGCCCTTCAGCCTGCATATCGACAACGACGAAAATGCACCTAAATAAACATGGACTGGTGTAATGAATTGGTATTATAGAGATCTGCGATGGCGAAAAATCGCCGAAGGGAGAAATAGGTTTCTGTGTCTTAAATAAACGTAAACGCTATTTCGAGGGCCATAAATCTTTGATGACCTGCGCCTGAGAACGAAATAGGTTTTTGCTTTAAGATACACAAAAACGCTATTTCAAGGGTCACAATGATATGCACATCGTGTTTGTTTATTTAACAGGCCGGAGCATCGTTCGGCATGATCTGGGGTATGATTGTCTAACGTCAATCATATTAGTGCCCAAATCCCATGATCGGTAGATAACCGATAAGGGAAATTGGTCGCAAGTGTTGTGAACCTTGGAGTTGGGGCAATATTCACTCATGAACCGTAGCAAGAATACCGACTACAGCTATGTCAACAATTACGCTGGCCAGCGTGTATTTATCTTTTATAATTGCTGACAAGCTGAGCCGATTGTCTGGCACAGCCCATGTATGAATGAAATAATTTGTTTGATGTGCATGGTTGATAAGGTTTAACTTTCAGGTATGATGCTACAGGGGTGCTTACGCTGCCCCTAATTGCAGGTAAGTACTATGGGTTTGGAAGGTGGTTAATTTAAGAGGATAGGCGGTTCTTTGGGAATGTATTAAAGAACCGCCACAAGGCCAAAACCGGTTTCCGGTTGTAGTGCCGTTGATGATGATGATGATGAAGAAAGAACTCTTACAAGAATTTGTATGCAAAGGGAATGCAAGAAAAGGTAAGAATTCTTTTACTGAAGCTTTTTAAATTATACCTTAGAAAATCCTAGATGCGTAAAGCATTTAAGGTGCCAATGCGGTTTCATTAGCGAAATTATGTGATTGTATGGGAGTTATGAGGTTTTTTTTAGGTAAGTGAAACGTGGGGTTTGGCGGAACCGCCACAAGTCGTGTACTTAAAACCGTGGTGGTTGAATATTAGATGTGAAAAGTTTAAGTCTTCGAATTTGAGGTTGAATGAGTTGAAAAGAAAAATATAAGTGTATAAGAAAAACAAAAAATAATTAGAATAATAAATTTAGTGAATTAAAAGAAGAATATCATCATCATCGGCACTACAACCGGGAACCGGTCTTGGCCTTACTTAGTCCTGAGGCTTGTTAAATTTTCCATAATGATTTATTTTTTTCCGGGCAAGGCCATTTTAATCTTGCGCCAGAGGCTACCCAACGGGGAATCGAACCCCGCTCTTCCGCGTGACAGGCGGGTATACTAACCACTGTACTATCTAGGAGACCAAAAGAAGAATATATAAACATATAAAAACATCTGAAAATTAACTAGTGTGTGTGAAAAGTTTAAGTATTGGACAAACAAAACGAAAGTAAGTTTGTAGCGCTTCCGCCAAACCCTACGGTCTACTTACCTGAAAAACCCCCATAACTACTACCCAACTCCCTTAAGTTTGCTAATGCAACGGTATTAGTACCTGTAAATGCTTCACGCATTATATAGATCACCAGGGGATGGCACGGATTCGATCACGTCGGGGTCACCGATGTGGGGGAGTACTTGGTGACAATTTTCGGTGCCATGGCGATATATCTGTCAGCGGCACTTCGTCTTCGTGGTGATCGTTCTTTAGTGCAACGGTGATTAACTTTTGGTTAAGAACTTCGGCGAAATTAGTAGTGGGACGAGGTAGAACACCGTGTCGTACGCCGGCACATCGACCTAGTACTCCCCCACAAGTTCATTTATAAAAGAAAAATATATGTGTATAAAAAATCAAAAATGTTGTAATTAGAATCATAAATAAATTGAATGAGAAGAATATAAAAGTATTTGACAATTTGTGTCTGTCGGGTTTGGGAAAACAGAAGTCGAGAGTTAACATTGGGGGCAAAACCTACTAAACAGTCTAACAAGAAAAAAAGAGAGGAAACTACAGCCGAGTATAAAAAGGGAGATACACCCGACACAGCAATTAGTTTTTAAATCAGCATTTAGCGCCAGTGCAAGGTCACTGACTCTTAGTCGACGATAGGCGAGTTCGAGTCAGCTTACGGGAGAAGGACGCGCCTTTAGCTGCGGAGAGGGACGCTGCTACGTGCTTGTCAAAATATAAATACTGGTCTAGCCAGATACCAAGGTATCTAACTACAGTTTTCACTAGCAGTGGAAGGTTATTGTTACCTACAATAGAAAAGTGTTTCCAGTTGTATTTTGTATCCCTCGGGGCCCAGGATAGGGGCGTTCTGAAAAGGATAGTCTCGGTCTTCTGGAAATTAATCTTTAATTTCCAGTCGTCGCAAAATTGTTTTATTTTGTTGAAGTCATCTTGGAGGTGCCTATTGATGACGTCTATTTTTCCTCCTGTTCTGTACACCACTATGTCATCGGCGTACGCAATGGCGTTTTCAAGAGAACTCACTAGATCACTAGTGTAAATATTGAATAGAATGGGAGAATTCACAGCTCCCTGCTGTAAGCCATTTTTAATTTGGAAGCTCTTGTTGGAGAGTATGTCCCCGCATTTCACCACAAAATGTTTGTCCATTATCATATCATAAATGATGTATAACAAATATTGCGGCATACCCAGGTTTGTTAACTTATAGACAAGTCCTTCTAACCATACGGTGTCGAAAGACTTTTCAAAGTCAACCAAGCAGGCGCCTGTACATTGTCGCTTTGCCTTGTTCCACTGTATATCGGAAACAAGTTTCGTCGCTGCATGAACTGTATCATGTCGCGCTCGAAAGCCAAACTGGTTGTTGGGGATGATATCGTTTTCATCACACCAACCTATCAGTGCTTTGTTTATAATTTTTTCGAATACATTGCTGATGTTGGGAAGCAGGCTGATCGAGCGCAGATTAGCTGGATTGCTCTTCTCCTTACCCTTTTTGGGGATAGGGTTGACTACTGCAGTCTTCCAATGGGTTGGATAGTGTGCATTGTTTAGAGCGTTGTTAAACAAAGTAGTGTATATGTTCACTGCTTCGCGAGGCAAGTGCCTTAGAACTACATTTGGAATGCTATCTATTCCAGATGATTTCTTATTTTTAATTGATCTAAGTATGTTTCTAAGTTCATCCTTGCGCACAAACATATTTGTATTTTCATTTCTGACGGGAAAATCCGCCCTATTATTTTCGCCGAATGTGATGAAACAACAGTTTTCGGATCGCCAGTTGTGAAGTTGATTACGCAGCGAGCAATATATTTGACGGGCATTGCTTTTAATTTCAGTGTTAGCATGAACTGATTCGTTAACTCTGTACACTGCTTCGAAACAGGCTCCAATTGAATTCGCTTTCTTTTGCGGATTTTCGACTACTATTACTTCATCATTGGAGTTGATGTGCTCTAAGGTGAGTCCTGCGCTCAGCATTATCTGGCAATTCTCGGGAGTCCGTGGAATTCGGAGACAGGGATTTGTGAAAACATGTTCGGTCCGTTTGCTTGGACAGCTCGAATTCTGTTGCTCCACTCCTCATTTATTACTGCTCGGTAATTATCCCGGATTAATTTTTGAACATTTTTAATCAAGGACTTGATAATTTTGATTCCATTGCTATTTGGGTCACTGAACTGCCTATAGCACAATTTCAGCTTTGAGAGCAGGGTGCTCTTTTGCCTGTACAAAGCATCGATAGTTGCATTTCTGTATCGGTGGGTATAGCCATCCATATGAGCTACTTTGGGGATGGAACGATTCATTGTGTTAGTAACAATATCGTTCATAGTTAGGAGGTAATGATCGATTTCATCATTACGGAGGTTTCTATTAGTCGGTGGGTCTATGCCAATGTTGCGTATTTCTCTTTTTACTATGCGATCGAAACGCGACCAATGTGCTTTTCGGAAATCGAAAGAGTGTACCTGGTCGTACTGCTCAAGCAGATGGTACTCGTTTGACACGTGTATTACGGCTCCAAGTCCGTAATGATCGCTATCGTACTCAATTGTGCGAAGACAATTTCGAGTAGTTACCTCGGTATCTGGTAACTGAATTCGATCATCTGTCATAAGTAAATCCAGGAAAGAGTTACCTCTTGGATAAGACGGTGTACTTGTAGCGTACAATTCTAGTTTATGCTCGATCGCATTTGTTTGCCACCAATCAAACAAGGCATTGCCTCTGGTGTTCGAGGTCAGATTGCCCCAGGCACTGTGCTTGGCGTTAAAATCACCTGCCATTAAAAAGTAATTGTCTTCCGAATCTAACTTGAGACTTCGGAAAAGCGTATCGATTTCACTGATAAATTGGGTACCTTGAACAGATTCAGGAGCGTAAGCTGCGACTATATATAGATGCCTTTAACTTTTTAGCGGAATGTCTATAATGCATGCCACTAGCACCTGGAATTTGTGTACTTCCGTGCTGTAAACGACCTTATGGTGAAGACTTTTCTTAACTCAGATAGCGACCCCACCCCCGCGAGTAGAGTGTGGTCGATCTCGTCTAATTATGTTATAATTTTTGTAGCCCATTTTGTGCCTTTGGTTTAGCTTAGTTTCGCTAGCCAAGAGCACATCTGGGCATTCGACTTGGAGCAGATTGCCTAAATTATCCCTTCTTTCGATGTGGATTAGTGAATTTACATTCACAGCTATAATTTTTAGGTCAAGTTCACACGGAGGGTTGAAGATTTTGATGTGGAGAGTTATTTGAGAACAGGGTTGAATAGAGAGTATCTATTCGTGCTCGTTGTTCAGTCAGTGTTCTTTGAAATTCGGCAAATTGTCCTTGCATGGTTAATAACATTGTTATTATTTCTGAATGTGCCTCTGGTGTGGGCATTTTCCCATTACTATATGTATGTTCCATGGATGCTGGTTGCTTAGGAGCACCGGCCATTTGTGCATATGACACACAAGGAGCAACGAAATTGTTGTAAGAACGAGTTTTCATTTTTTTCTCTTCTTCAACTTGTTTCTTTTTGGATTCCAATTTTAATTTCATTTGTTGAAATTTAGGACAGCCTCTAAAATTAGCAGTGTGACCTGTATTTTTACAGAGGACACAGGACAGTGTTTTCCTATCTGGAAGCTGTTCCTTGCCCAAGGCGCATTCACCAATGATATGGTCAGAGAGGCACTTTACGCACCTGAATTGCATGTGGCAGTTTGATGCCGCGTGCCCGAAGCGTTGACAACGCATACACTGCAATACGCGATCGATTTTTCTAATTTTTTCCCAACTTATTGTTTGGTGGTTGAGGTGTTTGATGTATTGGAGAGCATCAACTTTACTGTTGGGACTCAGTGATACAATAAAGAAAGGCAATTTGCAATTGCGTTTTCTGGAGTTGGCGGTAGAGAAGGGTTTCACACCTGTAAATTTTAAATTCTCGGTTTCGACGTTTTTTAATTCCTCTAATACCTCCTCAGGGGAAAAACATGGATCAACGCCTTTTAGGAGCATGGAGATTATTTTCTCCGATTTCGGGGTGTACGTGTAGTACTCGGTTTTTGTCCTACCCAAAGCAGTCATTACTTTGCGATAACCTTCAATATCATCGCACATTAATTTTATTTTAGAATTATTAATTTTTTTTGTTTTGAAATTTTTGCAAGTTATATCACCTAATTTTATAACGTCCTTTGTTTCCATGGACATAAGTATTATAGGCGGCGCCTTTTCCATTTTGTTGGTTACGATGTGCTGGTTCTTTTGCTGCTTCTGCATCGCGATTGTTTGCTGCCTTTTGTTTGCTTCCTGATGTTGTTCCTGATTTTTCCGTTGTGCTGTTGTATTTTCTTGGCTTTGTTGTTGCTGCACCAGGTCTTTTAATTTGAGGATTGCTTCTCTTTGTTTATTGAGTTCCTCTTTTTTTGTGTCAATATCCGCAAGGAGTTTTTCTAATTCCGCCGGATCTGTTGCAGTACCTGTGATATTGTTTTCTTCCTCAGCAGGTAATTCGATTTCACTTGGGTCAAGGTCAACCAACTCGTTGAATTGGTTGCCTGCGTCTGTGTATTCGTTTTTCTTTCCTTTTGCATTTTTTTCGCCGTCTGAATTTGGCTTGTGCCGCTTTGTTATAATACTCGGCTGTCGCTCGAGTCGGCTCCGTGTCATCGCTTTCAGGTCTGCCTGGCCCCTTTTCATGAAAGGCGACGAGCTCTTTAGCACTTTGTTTGTTTCCATAATTTTTTATTTTTTTTATTTTTTTTTATTTTTTAAACAACCGCTCTCAGTGGCGGCCACACTGTGTAATCCACAATTGTTCAGTTACACTCGCGCGACGAATTTATTAATTTTTGTTTTTTTCTTTCTTTTCTTTTGCTTTCTCCTGTTGTCAGGTATACGTCTTATCTCTTTGACGTGTTGGTAACGACTGTGAGCCGAGATAACGTCTCCACCTTAGCGTTAACGCCGGAAGTCTGCCGCTGCGGCTACTAGTACACCTGCGAAATTTAAAATAGCGCCAACTGATGACCAAACTGTGACAACCCCTTATTGTCAGCGAGCTATATCGTAGCGACAGCAACCATTCGCCGGAAGTCCTAAACGTGTGGTGGTGGAGCACTTCCCGAAATAAACTTCCTCCAGATTGCAGTAATAACAACGGCTGTGATTATTGTGATTAACTAATTACTTTATTTAACTGAACTGCAGTCGTCAAGCGCTCACGAAAAAGTGTAAGTCAATTTACAGAATGAGATCTCGAGTTTACCGCGGTAAAACCGTTCACCACAACCAAGGCAAGAAGGGAAAACCGCAATCTACCCTTCTTTTTAGTTCAATTAACACCCAGCAGCAAAATTGGTAGTCTAAAAAAAATTACATTCTTGGATCATCAAATGGTCACATGGGACAAATTAAAAAAAAGCAGAGACATCCTGCAATGTGTCCGCTGCCAAAGGTTTGGTCACGCAGCGGCGAACTGTGAAATGCAGCACCGTTGCGTAAAATGCGGAAAGGACCATAAGAAGAAGAATAAAAAGCCCTTCTAAAGTGCGCAGTGTGTCGGAATGGGGGTCATCCGCTAATTATCGAGAATGTCCTAAATTCCGAGAAAAAATGTCAAGAAGGGTGACTCGGCAAAAAACCACAGAGCCAGCTCGTAGAACAACAATGCCCGTAACATCGCAGCGGTCGTACGCACAAGTTGCATCGGGTGTGGGAACACCAAATCAGGCTACAACACTGGTAGCCACAAATACTCCCACACAGACTGAAACATCATCGCAAGCAGACGTGTTCGCAATCCTGCTCAATCTGCAGAGACAGATGACACAGCTGCAAAGTCAAATAAATGAGATCTACTCGCACTTGCCCGGTCTAAATAAAAATTCAATATAAGCCCTCTAACCAAAACATCAATCAAAGCTCTTGTCGTGAATGTAAATTCACTAATAAGAACTGAGAGAAGAGCCAATCTTTTCAACCTGTTGCCAGATGAACACCCTGATGTACTTCTGGCGGGGGAAACAAAGTTAAACCAGAGACACAAGATAGGACATAAAAACTACGATATTATACGAAGAGATCTACCTAACTCCTGGCAAGGGGGAGGTATCGCAATCTGTATTAGAAAAGGAATCGATCATAAAGTAATATATAGTGGAGAAGTGCGCAGGTTCCGGTTGCGGGAAGCCTGTATCGTACGCATACCCCATCAGCAAGTAAGGGATTTGTATGCGATTGCGGTCTATGCACCTGAGGAGCACCAACATAACCCCTCTATACCAGAGCTCGACACACTCTTTCGATACTTACAATTGCACCTGGAAAAAAATTATTTTATCCTAGGTGGAGATATGAACACCAAGCATACAAATTGGGGAAATTATATATCTAATGCCAGAGGAAATCAGTTGGCTGGCTGGTTAGATCAGTATCATATTGAATATAGAACTGACCTTTTAGCTACGGAATATCCATCGTTCCCTATAGGTAGATCGTTCTTAGATATCTTGCGATTGACTCACGACTGAGACTACTTAACACCAACAGACGAAACAGAAACTCTTTATGGACAATTAACTACGACAGTGACACAGTGCATTCACGGCAGTAGTAAAGCTACTGAACGATCTGGCAGATCTGGAGGAATTCGTGATGCCGCAACCCTACAACTACGGAGCAATGCGATGGCCACGAATCGCCAGATCATTAACAAGAGAACTTCATTCGAATGACTTTAATCTGCCAATAAACAAAAACCTGACAAATGACGAAATCGACAAATACATTCAACAAATGGGCGAAACCGTAAAACGAACAATGGACAAAACAATTCCCAAAACAACAGTTACAGATCACATAAACATGTACAGAAACACAACACTAAACGCACTCCACAAGAAAAGGAGCAGACTGCTATCGAACCTAAAACAATGACAGACAGTTTAAAAGCCTCCAACAATTACTTAAAGCTAAATATAGACTAGCAACAAATTTGTATTGGAACAACAGAATTCGAGCTATAAAAACTAATAACCCGAATATGTACCCACAAATAAATAAAATATTCAGGAGAAATAATCAAAACGAGATTCAGTATCTCCAAATTCCACGTACTAATGTAAACAAGCAGCTGCTAATCAACACTGGCATAGATACAGAGGCCGGAATCCTCAATAGTGAGCTCTTCGTGATCGAAGATCCTTGGGAAAAGGTGAACGCTCTGGGAGCAGTCTTTCAGGAAATGTACAAGGTAAATGAAAGCATTCGCCGAAATCACGACTTGGAGGACAGAGTTCTACTGAATCACCTTCACCTCCGAAATTAAATTTCACTATGGCAATCGGAGAATCCCGGTTTTACCGAATTCAGTAACAATAATCTGTCAATTGACATTAATGCCAATGGTGGGGTTAATAGCCTTTTAATTACAAGGGAAGGAATCCAGAGTATCCTCGACTCACTAAGAAGCAAAAAGTCAGCGGGAATAGATGGAGTACTCACCTTCGTACTCAAGAACCTGCCTCCAATAGCAATAGATATATACACGGTCCTGTTTAACAGCGCGTTGAATGATCCACATTATCCCGCGCGTTGGGAAATGGCTATCATTCAGCCCATCCCAAAAAAGGGCAAAGACTGTACAAACCCAATGAACATATGTTCGATAAGTTTACTCCCAAGCATCAGTAAAGTATTTGAAAAGACTTTTAACAAAGATCTGCTAAAATGGGTAGACGACAACAACATTATTCCAAATAACCAGTTTGGCTATAGGGCGGGTCATGAAACCACACATGCCGCAGCTGAACTGGACCCCTACATGCAACGGAATAAATGTAAGACCCGATGCACAGGTGCCTGTCTGATTGACTTAGAAAAAGCCTTTGATACCGTCTGGATCGAAGGGTTGTATTACAAGCTGGTCAGACATGGTATACATAAGCCTGTACTATATGTACTTTACGAAAGAAAACACCATACAAGTTATCGCTCCGTTTGAGGATACGCTTTATCGAATTAATTTGGAAACCAGAGAGCTTTTGTTAAGACATCAACACAATGCGTCAAACTAAAATGCCAAACTATTAGGACGCGGAGCACACCGACAAAGCGCTACTAACTTGTATTGAAGACTCCCGGATGCACACTCGTGGTTCAGACGCGTCTGCAAGCACTGGTGGTTATTACTCGACCAACCAAAAAAAGGGCAAGAATCCATTCATGGTACCGTAGCAGTGGAGTCATCGCCAAGTAAAACTCACTGCGACTTACTAAGAACTTGAAAAGAGTTGCTATGTGTGCATAGAGGATTTAGTTCCAGAGAATTATTGCCATACAGGCTGAATTGGATTTCTCTGTCGCTATGTATACGGAGAAATTAGTTTCCGGGACATAACCGAGTATGGGCATGAATTGTCGGTTAGACACAGGGACATGGGTCTCGGTCGTTGCGATGGTTGTTTCGTGGAAATGCAACCCATCGTGCTGGTGGGTTACCAGTAAGGAGAGCTGATATTATTCCAGATAGTTTAGGTAGGACGGTAGCCGAAATGGTTTTCGGGGAAACTAAATGTTGCTTGGCTAAAGCGAGGGAAATGGTTTAAGCAGGAAGTGAGCCGGAATGACTTTCGGGGGAAATTAATGCTGCTTGGTTGCAAGCGAGAAATATAGTTTAAGTAAGAAATTAACCAAAGTGGTTTTTGGGGGAAATGTATGCCATTTGTTGTAGATGAGGGAGATGATTTATATATTGTTGTAAGTTTTGAAAATTCATTTTATTACAAATTGGGAAATGGATTCTTGGTAAGTTTGGGGATGTATGCGATTGCAGATTTGGGGTACGGATGCTGTTGCATATTGGGAAGTGTGTTCTTTGCATGTTTGCGGATGTGTGCTATTGCAGATTGGGTTATGGTGGCGCGCTGTTAGCGGTCGAAATTGGTTAGAATTGTGGGTTGGTTCTCCATGTGGTATAGAGAACCTCCACAGATGTATGGAAGAAGAAAGCGTGTCAGATTTTACCTTCTCTGGAACGGACGGGTGGTGTATACCAGGACGCCCAGAGCCTGGGAGTGCCAAACTGGATGACATCGTCTCGAAATCGGGGTTGACGGAGAGATTTGTTAAATAAGGCCAAGACCGGATCCCGGTTGTAGTGGCGATGATGATGATGATAGTTGATTTATATCCATTCGATGATGTGTGAAATGTGTTCGAAGAGTGTAGTGGGTCGATCACCTTTTGGAGACGACGAAAGCAACAAACAAATTTGATTCAACTGCTTAAAAAAAAAGGTCATTTAAATAGTATCCAATCTATGGAATCCGAATGCTTCTTGCTATAGACAATCTTGGTGAAGACGTAGAATCCGCCTCTGAAAAAAAATCTCACATGTAAGTCATAACCGAGGCAATGACAATATGTCAAGTCGATTGAGTAATCAAATGAATTCTCGGTTAGAGCTACCATATCGGGTTTCGCTGTTTGTAGATAGTGATGAATGACATTTACATTCGTACTATTGAAGACGAGTTATCGTTTTACAAAATCTCGTCAAATGAACATTGACAGTAGCTCCCTTGCGGATCGGTTCCCAGTAAGTTGTTTATCTTTTGTTTTCTTATCAAGCTATTTTCCTATATTTCTACGAGATACGAGAGAGAGAGAAAAGCGGCGACTAGATGCCCACAGGAATTGTTTATCCCAGATGGCTACTGTGGCGGTTTTTACTGGGGCGTCAACACGGACGCTAGTTCTATAAAAACACCACCGAAGTAAAAGACAAAGCACTAATCGCACAGGAAACGATGGCGGAAATAGAAACACTTACTAAGTTCTTTAATTAATGTGTCCAAACAAAACTCCACTGCATGTCACTGAAAATTGTTCTCCGACCAATAAGGTATAAGAAATAATAACTCACTGGATTGTTTTAGTTGGCAAAATGTTTTCTTTATTTAATTCGGTATTACCTACAATACATATATGGCATACATGCATTTATCCGAACTCCTTTGTGGGGGACGGGAACGTATTACACAGGAAACAGTGATTTAGTTTTTTTTATTATTCGAAGTTTTCTTCATTTAATCGTTTCGTCGTACATTACATATATGACACTCAGGCATTTAATTGCACCAATTATTTCTACTCATCTGATTAACGTTTTTTAATTCTTTTTATTCGCGCTTCACACATCGCATTTGACGAGGATATATTGATAAACACTTGTTAACTACCACTCTCTAGAAAAATGTATGCAACGACCGTGACGCGTGTGCCTGGTTGGGCGATTATAATTTGACTCCCCTTCTGGTATCAGTGGACATCCGTCCACTTTAAAACTATCGCATCGACTGACTGGCTCGCTCTCTGTTCGGGTGTGATGAAAAAGGCAAAGAAATTTTCCTTTTGGAACCGACCAATAGAAGTGGATATCCGATATACAGATCCTAACGAGGGTGTCCACTTACGCGCGGATCGCTTTGTTTGCTCGTGACGCGAACTCATGGGTGGACGAACCGTGGGAACGAAAATACACATAAAGAGGCGTTTTTGGGAAAAGTGCCTGCAGCTGTTTCAATATGGTGCTGGTGATTAGGATGCGATTGGGATGATTACACGATGACGGTTGTGTATACATCCAGGTCGATGGTGTATTGCATCCATACCGAGTCCAGGGTCGAATTCCAGTGTGAATATTTACACTGGCAAGGAATTCGGCTCTTGGCAGCTAGGCGCGAGTTGCGCTATGCTTTGTATTAGCGAACAAAACATGGGACGTGACAATACCACATGAGTGACCTAAGCCAATTGATGATATCCGCTGGAGAACCGATCTCAAACGATAAACGACGGTTGTTAGTACCAACTTGGAACTCCCTCATTAATTCGACAACTAACTCGAATTAAACGCAGAAGCGTCACTTATCGTGAAAAGTTAATCAATTATAAAGAATGAGCCGTTTCAGTGAGATCGATGACTTTCTTTGTATGGATTATGTTATATCATGGCGATTCCACTCTGATTTGTGAAACAATATGGCGTCAGTATTATCAGTTTATATGACAATTTGTATTCCGCCATGCTGGACACAATAAATGCCCTATTTAACCACAGACAGCTTGAAACCAATGTAGAATCAGATAAAGGGTATATAGCGAGAAATATATTGTTACGAAGGTGGTTCTCACTTTAATTTATAATTAATGTCTGCCAGTTGATTTGCATAAGATCAGTGTCAAACAATCAACGGATTTTGCAGACTATCAGATTCAGTTCATCCCCCAATTGATTCACTCGGAATAAAACCTAAACGAAGTCTCGTTTTCACTCCCCTTCTGGAATTGTCAGCATTTCCCTTTTATGGTTGTCAATTCCAGTTACAATACATGACCGAAAAGAATCTCGTTCATTATCATCCGGTACAAGAACACAGTACTTTCTGTCAACGACAGAATGCTCCGATATGGAATGTGGAATGAGTGTGATATCCAAGACGTAGTTATAGTTACTGAATCAGCTTATTATTTGCTCATAAATTTGTATTGGACTTGATCCTACAGAAATCACCGCAAACAACTGAAGACAAATAAGGAGACAAATCCTATTGTAGATATTACCTTGGAAACCGAATTGAAAAGACTTCTTCAATGTGTAAGTTTAACCAACCTAATCTAGGCTTTTTAAATAAGTTCACACTCATATAAATCACGGTTTGTTGCAGTTGCTGTATAAAGAAGTTGTTAGCATGTCAGTGTACAGCAGGATTTATCTATGATTTCATTGTAATCAATATCCTTTACAAATATGCACGTATATCGATTTTATTGATTGAGTATATGATGCAGAATATTAGTTGTAGGGCCACCGCCAGCTCTGACCTTGAAATCTAGTCTTGACTTTACTTTGTAATTGCTATTACTTTGTCTATTACGGAGGTGATGTATAAAATGAAACGATGTGTAAAATGAATAAAAGCCCCCCTGCCGACTGCAGTTGTTGCGCGTATCCTTATCTTAGGTGAATCAGAAGGATATGCAATTAATTTGATTTATTGTACGTGTCCGTATTGGGATTGATCGTCGAGCTGTTCGTATTATAACGAAATTTCCAAAATTAATTAAATTGCGTTAGTGGACCTACCAGAGTATAGTCAATGCCGATGATTTGCATACTTAATTGGTGCAGGGTTGCCTACTAGAATGGTAGAGATGCGGCTAAGCACACACAGGACATATAAACTATCAAACTGAAATGAACGCGTGATGCGTACAAACTTATAGGTATGCACTTGTATCAGGTGCTAGACATATGAACAGTATAATTAATTGATACGGACAAGGTTAGGAAACTGGTCTCCGAGCCAAGCAAGTGAAACCGAGGCAATCATCTCTGAGGGGTTTGCGTATTCATTTGACTAGCTCACAACTTATTCCGGTAGTGTTAATTCCGTGCCAATTTAGTGTTTGCTCATCTGATGACAGTGACATTTAAGACAATTTGAAGGTTGCTATATCAGTTGGAGATAGATAGTGGCGCAGTTCTCGTGTTTTATTTCTATTAAATCTTACCCCTAGAATGGTGGCATTTAAGAATTGGAAACAAACGGGGCATAAAAGGAAATTATTCAATAAAATTTTAATTTTTAGAAACAGAACGGAGCAAAGCCTTCTGCCAACGGTTTTTAATCTAGATCTCATTTATTTTAATTTTTTGGCCTTAGTTGTTTTATATATATATATATATATATATATATATATATATATATATATATATATATATATATCCAGATAGTATATAAATCCAAAGATTACAGATACGTTGAAAGACTTCATCATGGTTTCATAGTTTCCAAAGAATAAAGTTTTAAGGAGTATCTTTGGAGGTAAATATGACGAGGAGGCAGGACAATGGATGAAACTCCACAACCACGAATTGGAAGCGCTATACCGCAAACCTACAATAGTGGGGGTAATCAAGTCGAAAAGATTAAGATGGGCCGGACATGTAGCGCGAATGGGCAACGATAGGACCCTGGGTAAAATTCTTGACGGTAGACCAACGGTAGGACGGCCGCGACGGAGATGGGAGGACAATGTTAGGTTTGACCTTGAGGAGATCGGATCAGATGGTCGAACGTGGAAGGAGAGCGCACAGGACAGGGAGCGATGGCGGAGCCGAGTCGGTGAGGTCATGAACTTCCGCGTTCCTACAAGCCAATAAAAGATAATAATAATAATAGTAATAATGATAATTACATGTCAGAAGCATCTACCTCAATACACAACACCTTCAACCCAGCATGCCAATTGCCAGGAGAACGCAACACTAAATATTGCTAGGAAGTCGCTGCGCAGCTGCACACACGAGACCAGTCCCAGGGAATATAAAAGGCGAAGAAAATTTGTAATGTTCTTGAGAATCCCGAAGCGCGGATTATCAGTCGCCAAGGACGTAGTGCGCGTTTACTACCGCACTCAAGACCTACCGGCCTTGTATGATTTAATTGCCACCCTCCTTCCACCCAAGTAGTTCTTTACCAACAGCTAAACATTGGCAGACGACGCTGTTTCCACTCAGCGAAACGTTTTTTTCCATCCTCAAATTCCTTTTCGCATTCCCATGTAAAACTTTTCCCAAGCCAATGTTCCGGTTTTTCAGATACAAAAAGTAGAGGCTATTCACTTATGAATAGTCAACATCCGGTGAAAAATATGCATGAGTATACTTTTCAACCCTCTTCAATTACCCTTCTCGCGATTCACATCGTTGTTCTGCATTCCAACAATTACCTAAGCCTCTTAAGGAGGATACGCAATCTACCCTTTAGTTTTGCTTTCCGTTGCAAACTAAATCAAATCAACCCCTTCGCAAGCTCTCCTTGGCAATTGTACCATTCTCTCTGGGTTCATTGATTTCTGAATGAATCCGCGAGATTTTACTCGCATGTGGTGGGCGGGGAAACAGGAAAATGGGGATGAGTGTGCGTTGGGGGAGGGACGGTCGGTATTAAAGGGCGCGAATGGGCAGAGATCTCTCTGGTGTTTTAAAATTTTCCTTGCGAACCGTATCGTCAGTGGTGTTCAAAAGGATATTCAACATATATTATCAAAAAGTTATTATAAGAGGAAACACAAAACATTTAGTGGAAAAAGATAAATGAACCACATTAAAATAAAAAGATCTTCAACACAAATTATCAAAAAGTTATTGTAAATTAAACTTTAAATAATAAATTGGAAAAGAAAACTTTTAAATGTAATAAAGTAACAAAACACAAATTGGCGAGTGTTTCAATTTAATAAGAGTAATAGTCAGAAGATTATTGAGTTGAATGATGCTGTACAAATCATCCTAAATGACAGGAGAGTTTTCAACCGGCGCCAAAGGCATAGATGAGGATACCACAAGCAGACATTGAACGCTCACAAACATACTTGCTGGCTGAGAATTAAGACACTGAACCTAAACACCTCTCCGAGGATATGAAAGAAAACATAGACAAATCAAGCCAGTCGAAATAGGGAAAACTATGAGTACCCATTTCTTATATATTTATTTTTGTGCAACAGATACCTGTATAACAACGTGAGTACCAGCTGAAAAGCTAATCATCGTTTCAGCGTCTATTGTTAGAATCACGTTTAAAAAATATAGCAGTAAAAACAAAAGTCAAGTCCAAAAAAATAACGAAAACAGCCCCCACGGCAACTAAAACAAAAGCGATGTAGTGATCCTAAATCACTACTCTCACCCACTTACCTATAATTCCAATCCAATTGAATCATATGCACGATAAATTTAAACCACAAGTTCATTTGTTGCGCATTGATTCAATTTCCAAGTAACTTATATCCCAATCCAATTGAATCATATGCACGACAAAATTAAACGAAAGTCCATTTGTCGTGCATTGATTCAATTCCCTATAGCTATTGAAATTATGAAATGCGTAATACTAAATGCATTTCATGATTTCTCCTTCCGGGAATTAGTTCAGATAGAGTTCGTGTACACTTCCGTGAATCCTATTCCAATTGAAGCACACACAATTTTGTTTGGGCTTCTTGGAATTTTTAAGTAATATTTTTAACAAATCTCTGTTGCCACAGAGTATAAAAGGGGAGTGAATTTTGGATTCGAGATGAGTTTGGATCCGGAGGCCAGAACGGCCACAACAAATAAAATAATATAATTAAAATCGCCTTTTAATTTGGCAGGCTTTGGCTCTGAGGTAAGAAAAACACAACTTAATCAAATTATAACCCTACATAACTGGCGCAGCCGGTAGGATCAAGGAAGCCAAAGTTAAACACTTGTAAGTGCTTGAAAATCCTTGATTACTACAATAATACAATTCCAAGCGTACTGGGCACAAGACACCTTCAGCCCTGCGTCCGGAGCTGAGTCTGGCTTCGGAGGTACGACTTGGTAATTAAAATCAAAAACCAACAAAAGAAAATTAATAATCTAATCAATAATTCAAAGCGTGCCTGGGGCTTAAACACCAGGAACAGAACTATAAAAAAATAACAACAAAAATAATTAAAAGCGTACCTGGGGCTTAAACACCAGTATCAAAAACAAAAAACAAACAACCAAAAAAAAAAAAAAAAAAAAAACATCAAGGCTCACGGGCAGCAACAGCCCCAACAACAACAGTAACAACAGCAGCAGCAAGGAGTGGACACCAATCTCTAGGATTATGACGAACGTCTGTTATCGAGCCGAACAAAAAGGTCCAATTCTGAGACGTTAGATCGGCGAGCGGAAGCGGTCAAAGTGAAATGGGATCGAAATGCGATATCATCAGCTACTAACGATCAAGCGTTAGCACTTCAGCTCAGCAGCAGTTCCAACAACAGCAGACCGACAGGAGTAGCAGTTAACGCACAGCGCATAGATCTAAGTAAGCATTTTATTTCCTTTTATTAATAACTTTATGAAGACATTTTTTTTAAATGTAATCTATAATTTATTCCAAAAATAATAATTAAAAACGAAATCAATTTTCAAGATTCGGTCGTCTCTATCTCCGTCCATATTACCAATCACCTTTGAGAAAATTGCCTGTTTGTCTGTATTGTGTAGCCATTAAGTTCTAGGGAAGAATTCCTACCCCTAAATAATAAAAAAAAAACTATAGTAATTAAATTAACACAGGGGACAAAAACACTTACGGGATAGCAAGTGTCTTAAACATTACCAACCTCCACCTATATATTATTATTAATAACATTTTTCCTCTTTTTAACAGCACCCTTTGTCACTATAAACACTTACCCATTCCACTGCCGGTCTATAGAACCGGGAATCACCCTAAACGCTAATATTTCCCGCGACCTTGTACCCCCTTCACCACAAAGACTCTGCAGCGGAACCATAATCGAAGGAAACTCTCTGATCAAAACTCGCGGCCCCGGCTCCTCCTTGTCAGAAAATTCCAGTTCTTCAGCACCAAGCGGATCTCGCAATCTTTGAGACAATGGCCATTGATTACACAAAGGTTGCGAAGGTGTCAGCACAGCTAATCCCCATCTTCTCCGGGGAACCAAATCCGCATATAGGTGCGGAATTGGAAACCTTTTTGGATTGCTGCAAGAGGGTTTTAAACTGCCTCAGGACTGAAGAACGCGGGGCTTTCTTACAAATATTCCCTACTAGGCTACGGGGTGAAGCTTCTGCCTTATTCGCGTCCGCTCCGTTCCCATCTTTTCAGGAAGCCGAGGTTTTGCTAAGAAAGGTTTATTTACCAGTAGAAAACTATCAGGACCTGGTAAATAAGCTATTAGCTACTCGGCAAAATCCGGCAGAAGCAATTATCCTATTTCAATTACGACTAAAGAAGTCGTTAAGGGAATGTAAGAAAGCCGCGGAACTAAAATACGGTCCCATATTGTCTGAGGCCGTAAAGATACAATTAGATGACTTTGCAAAAAGCATCTACAAATAGGGGTTGATAAATCCGTACCATCGACAATTTTTATTACTGATGGGCGATGTACCAATAGATTCCTTAATGGAAAAAACATTGGAATTGGAACAAATCCAACAACCTCAGCTGCCATTAATCTCTTCGCAGGTTTCATTTAACTCTCCTTCGTCTTATACACCAACAGCACCTTCAGACGCCTATAAACCGACTTTAGGTACCCAGCTGGGACAAACTCTAACTAAAATAATGCCCAATATACCGAATATAGAAGGGTTGCCACACATCCAACCCACTACACAGGGAACTCCACAACTAGAGGCGCAAATACCGCCATCTGACCAACCATACAGGGGAACCGAAGGGGTTATAGAATCAGACCCTCTCAACATATCATTGACACACGATGCCTCCCTCAGCAGAATAACCTGCAGTTACTGCAACAAAAGGGGGCATGTCTATGAGGATTGTGTCAAAAGGAAAAACACACCCTTTTGCACACACTGCCAGCAATTAAATCACGATATCCGTGATTGCCGGCGATTACGGGAGAGAGCGAGGATTCTCCACATAAGGCAGATTTGCGACTTCTGTGGCCAAAACGGCCACAATCTAGGATCCTGTCAGCAAAAGCTGAAATGGGAGTCGCGAGTTCAATGCCAACCTGCAAAGAATTCCCCCACTTCGAGCCCAAAACGAAGAAGGTCAAAACCCTCGGTGGCAAAAAGGACCTACCATGTAAGGACCCCACACTCGCCGTTAACCAGCATACCCATCGTCCAACTATCAATAGATGTAGGTGTTAACAACAACACAACACTAGTAGTAGACACCGGTGCGGAAGTAAGCCTGATTAACAAAAATTGTCTTAGAAAATCAGACGCCAAAATAAATCAGCAAGAGGCTTGCACTTTAGAGACACCGTTCGGAAGCATTAGGACCTTAGGAAGCTGCAAGGTCAACTTCCAATTAAAAGGTAGCTCTAAACTCCCATGCAAGTTCCAAGTAGTGAGCAGTATGCCCGGTCTATCAGAAGACGGTCTGCTTGGAAATGACTTTTTGTCAAAATATTGCAATGTGGAAGGCCCCAAACAACGCGTCACTTTTCCTCGCACGGAAATAAACCCCAAAGTATTTAGTGTGCCAGGGCTCCTCGATAGTATAATGGTTAGTATACCCGCCTGTCACCCGGGAGACCGGGGTTCGATTCCCCGTCGGGGAGCCCCTGGCGCAAGACTAATGACCTTGCCCAGACAAAATAAATCATTATGGAAAATTTAACAAGCCTCAGGACTTGCTAAATAAGACCAAGACCGGTTCCCGGTTGTAGTGCCGATGATGATGATGATGATTTAGTGTGCCAATAAAGTTCTCACAGGTCGAGAAAAAGGCACCTGAAAATAAATACGCTAAAGGGAAACAGGAGCAAGCCCAAGGTAAGCACAAAATCTTCAGGTTAAATCTTAACCATAAAAAGAGGAACCCCAAGGAGCTAAGTGGTAACATCAAAAGTACTAATCAAATAACTGACACTTCGTCAGCTAATCCAAAAACTTCGTGCCCCAGCTCCTCTCAAAATACAAACTTTTTCCAAAAGCCCACAACACCCGAAAAAATAATAAACCTCGATGAGATCGCGACGATACTCAGGGTTTATCACAATTCCCCTTCCGATGGACATCAAAGCATCACCAAATCGTATAATAAGATACGACAAAGATACTGGTGGCCGTCCATGCTCTCCGACATTCGGAAATATAGAAAGCAGTGTAATGAATGCCGTTCGTTAAAGATAACCACCTGCTCCGGTAAGGAACCACAGTCAGAAACGTTTCATGAGGGACACATGGTGTTGGTAAGATACAAAAACCCCAAGAATAAACAAACACCCATCTGGAAGGGCCCTTTCCTCATTACAGGAATAACTGAGCCAAACAATACGACCATCAAAATTGGTAAAAAATCAACAAAGGTAAACAATAGGAGACTGAAATCGTATTCCAAGGTTGATTAGTTCTGATCTTCACCCTAGTTTCACTTTCCTTTCCACTATCAACCCCAGACATTTACTATCCCCAGGGTGTATTGTAGTTCAATACTTTATCACTTAAAAATACTAATAGATATACAATATAGACAAAAAGGGCAACAACAAAAAAAGTGGTAATATTAAAATAAATGGAATGAAATACAAAAAAGAAATCACATACAAATAAAACAAAAAAAACATTGACTCCAATGAGGAAGACAATTTATAAATACTAAATTGTAAATAACTATTTGAAAAAATATATACAGATATACGAAAACAGACCTAAGCTAAAATTGCCATGTAATCAATTGATTAAATCAAAATACAAAGAAAGAATGAAGATATAAAGAGTTCTATATAATATTATAAAATATAATTCGTATTTACTACTAGTGTAAGGCGCTCTTTAAAAATAAATACACATCTATCTCTATTAATCTAGCATTAAATGAACAACAACAAAAAATAAATATTAATAGCTTAAGTATAGATTAGAAACGTTATAAAACACGAAGTAAAATAAGAACATTTATTAATTCAAAATTTATTTACTTAGTCTTATAATACATATGTCTATTTTTAAAATTCACTTTCATTAATATACTTAAATGATAAATGTAAACATGACACCAGCCACAATTATTAGATAAATACCATACCATTCTTTATACAAACAAACTTAAGAAGCAGTACCGCAAAAGAGAAAATACAACATGTAGCACACATATTAAACATAACGAATTAATGCATTAAATGTTAAACTAAAACAAAAAATGTAAACTATCGCGAATTCAAAATGCCACCGCCCCTTGCTTTTCACTCATTCTAGAAAATTAACCTCTTCCAGACTAATTTTCTTTTCTAAAGGGGGGAGGAATGTAGTGATCCTAAATCACTACTCTCACCCACTTACCTATAATTCCAATCCAATTGAATCATATGCACGATAAATTTAAACCACAAGTTCATTTGTTGCGCATTGATTCAATTTCCAAGTAACTTATATCCCAATCCAATTGAATCATATGCACGACAAAATTAAACGAAAGTCCATTTGTCGTGCATTGATTCAATTCCCTATAGCTATTGAAATTATGAAATGCGTAATACTAAATGCATTTCATGATTTCTCCTTCCGGGAATTAGTTCAGATAGAGTTCGTGTACACTTCCGGGAATCCTATTCCAATTGAAGCACACACAATTTTGTTTGGGCTTCTTGGAATTTTTAAGTAATATTTTTAACAAATCTCTGTTGCCACAGAGTATAAAAGGGGAGTGAATTTTGGATTCGAGATGAGTTTGGATCCGGAGGCCAGAACGGCCACAACAAATAAAATAATATAATTAAAATCGCCTTTTAATTTGGCAGGCTTTGGCTCTGAGGTAAGAAAAACACAACTTAATCAAATTATAACCTTACAGCGAAAATTTTAGATATAGAATTGCAAACATTATTCATTAATGAAAAAAAACTCCACAGGTAATATCAAAAACCTAAATATGTAATATTATCACTAAGTATGATAATGTTGACTGGTCAATAATACGTGGAGATATTTCTCTTAACCTCAAACTTCATAACCTAAGAAACATGCCATTGTTCTACCTTGACCGACTCCAAACCAAAATCGGGTACAGTGAAGGGGTTTTTTGCATGCTGCATAATTGAAACAACTCGGGGAGAATATTTGACAGCGTCTGCCTCGAAAAGTAAAAGTTTATTTAATTAATTATTTATTTAGTTGTTAAATTTTATTTAATTAATTAATTATTTATTTATTTATTTATTTATTTACTTATCTATCTATCTAACTATTTATTGATTCATACATTCATTCTTTTATTTATCGATCTATTTATTCATAATTGATTTATTTATTTGTGTATTTATTTTATATGTATGTATTCATTTTCTATTATCGGCGCAAGGCTAATAACCTTGCCCGTAAAAATAAATTATTATGGAAAATTTAACAAGCCTCGACACTTGCTGAATAAGGCCAAGACCGGATCCCGGTTGCAGTGCCGATAATGATGATGATTCATTTTCTATATGTTATTTAATTATTTTTCCTCCGTTATTGGCGGACAGCGGGACACTAATCACAAATCCAAAAGATAGAGCTAGTGTGTTCGCGAATTTACTTCCCGCGAATTCAAACCTCGATGCCGGCATTTTGTCGCCCCCTGTGATAGCTCCGGTTTGGTCTTCGATGCGGAATATGAGGTTTCGCCCACAAACTATTCAACCCATTCTACTGGACTAGACTATAAGAAGGCAAACGGCCCGGATGGAATACCAGCAATAGTCCTTAATAAATGTTCTCTAAAACTGTCGCCGGTTTTTGTCAGATTCTTTCGTTTATCTTATGAACAGAGGACATTTCCTACCAGCTGGAAAATCGCTCGAGTTCATGCAATTCTGTGGGTATTAGGTTTGCCGGAACGTCGACATGGACGCGGGTTCTGCAAACACACCACTATTCACAACCGCAGTTCGCTGGAATTGATTTCAACGGAGACCGAACACCACGAAGAACAAAATAAAACCCTTTTGTTTTTGTCGAACCAAGTTTCTTTATTGTTTTTCATCCACTAAATTTCCAATCAGTTCGTATGAACAATATGAACATAAATCAAGATTATTATTTAAATACACAGTATGATGGCTCCTCGATAGTATAGTGGTTAGTATACCCGCCTGTCATGCGGGAGACCGGGGTTCGATTCCCTGTCGGGGAGCCTCCGGCGGAAGACCTTGCCCGGAAAAAACAAATCATTATGGAAAATTTAACAAGCCTCAGAACTTGCTAAATAAGGCCAAGACCGGTTCCCGGTTGTAGTGCCGATGATGATGATGATGATGGCGAAATTAGTTAATCCGTTTTTAACACTTAAATTGGGATATTGGGATGTTAATGTTGACACTTTTATTTCGAATGTTAATTTTTAGTTGTTTACACACACCAACAGTGTTCGTTTACTTAACACGATGAAAAACTAGACCTCCGATATAATATTGAGAACTCATCCGCGATCGCGATGGCTGTTGACTCCTGACTCGCACTTCAAATTTTCGTCTGTTCCGTTTGAAGAAGGAATGTGGACTATCAGGTCGGTGCATGTCCACACTTCGCGTGATAAAATCTGACTTCTCGATGCTGAGCGACATTGACCCAGCCTCGATGATTGCGATGAGTTTCTACGCACATCATCGCAGGGGAACAATTCTTCCTTCGCCCCCAATGACCAATGAAAAACGATTTGCATTCCATTGGAAGGTTCCCATGAACATTATCCAGTAACATTGGATGTCTTTAGCGAAGGAAAGGGAAAAACACATACAGGTCAAACATGCTGATCCATGCATGGACCGGGCATATCGCCGCCGTTCGATAAGCATAGGTTTCATGATTGACGTTAAGTCAATAGAGCCTTTGCCGACGCTGGCTATGCACAGTGTAGATGGGATAGTGTTTACTTAAAAAGTAGCGAGGGACATGGTTATGAGGGCACTGTTTTGTTTATCCCATTGCCGATGCGTATGGCGTCATTTGATAGTTCCCTGCATGTAGCATATCGTCGGTCGGTAGGTCGGGTGTATGTTTACTCAAAACAACACTCGATCGATAGTAGGTAGGTAGCTATGGCTACTCTGGGATTTGTCTATCTAAAGATCGACCGATGACAAGGGTGAACATGTCGTGCAGCATGTGAGGAAATGCTCCTCGTCTCTGCATATTGACATGTTCCATGTTTATGCCGGTTATCTGAAAGGATAACCAAATTGCATTTCAGGTCATATACGCATCAATTATAATGTAGGCAGATTGCCGACGTCCCCTCGGTCGATTTGTCGGATGTGCTGGATGCTGGTGAAAGTTTGATGTCATGGCAAGATGGTAATCTTGTCATGAACTTATATTTCAGGAATGCTTAAATAGGTGCAGGAACTGTAATTGGTTGGGTAAAGCGATGGGTGGTTCTTCGGGCGCCATGAAGAACCCCACAATTCCAAAGAAGGGGAAAAAGGGTCTCCCACAAAATTACCGGCCGATAACATTACCGTCTATGTTATCTAAAGTGATGGAAAAGATCATCAATGCCGAGTTGATAAAATATTTGGAATGTAACGGACTATTAAATGATCGCCAATACGGATTCCGTGGCAGGCGCTCCACATAAGACCTTTTGACCCTTATAACCGATATTTGGACATATGCGATTGAAGGGCATAGTGAGTCAAGAGCGGTCGCATTGGATATCACTAAGGCTTTTGACCGTCTGGTCCTGGGCATTGCTGAGCACGCTGCGTCCACAGGGACTTTCCCAGCAGCTTTGCGACTTTAATTTATTTTTATTTATTTATTTCGCGTTGTTCTATTGTATGCTGGCTTCTCCTAATCAAAGTATTTAAAATATATATATATATATCTGAGCACTGACAAATTTAAACACATCACTTCTTGACAATTCACTAATTAACATTTATCTACGTTTTTATAACCACAGGACTTGATGTTTCCATTCCCGCAATTAGCACTTATATTATCCGCCCATTCGGCCGACACCACTTATTATTACGCCCCACCCACTATCCTGCTTATTACAAAGAGTTCCACTTAAATCACTTTTCGATTGAGATATCAAATATTTCCGGATTGATTTAAAATTTCAACTTGTATCTAGTGTTCAGAAAACACTATTGAGTTTACTTTTCATTTAACTGGCCACCGTATCCAAAGTCCTCTCCATGTGTGTTTATCCATTCACTTGATTAAAATTGTCGCACTGGCGAATTTCCGTCACAAATTCTGGCGTGGCCTATCGTCCAGCTGTGGTGAACAACATCCATGGTAAATGTGCCGGTGGCCTGTAGTACCTGACCTATCGATTGGCTTTCAAAGTAATGTCCGGCAGTTATATTTCAGAAACCCGAAAAGCTAACTACGTCCATTTGTGCGTATGTATCCACTCCGCGGAAATGGACACTTGGCCAAGAGCAAAAGTGTGAAAGTAGATTTTCGAGATGTAAAGAATACAATTTAAACGAGAAATGATGGAGATTTGGTATTCACAACAGAAAGATGTTTACTTAATGCGCTACTTTATTTTTAAACATTTTCGACATTTATAAACGAACTTTTAGTAAGGTATTTCTAAACAAACCCGAACCACCGAAATTCCATGATGCCTTCAATTCAGAATGACGATCTCGAATCACAGATTGAATTTGATAACACCATTGGTCCATAGTCTCCCGTAAATAAATGTTTCTTCTACACAATTGGAATCCCCCCTCAGACGTAGGTGATCATTACTGCAACGTTTATTAGAAACGGTGAAATATAGAAGGGGCTTAATACACCATTAATGGCTGATAACCAAAAACCACATATTAAGCAGCCGTCTCAGTTTATTGTTACATTACTACTAAACAATTACGTTCACCGTAGCCCTGCTGCTTGGCAAGAAATATTCCGGTGCCATTTACAACCACAGGCATAATTTATTACAAGTCACAACGTCCTCCAATAATAAGCTTGCAGAGCACGCACCTCGATACGGACAGGTGTAAATTACTAAATAGATACTCAAATTGCACGTGATTGCTGACTCAGTTGGATTGGCAAATCATTTACCTGTAAATTGTGGTTATGCCGGGTGCAAGCTAGATGTTAAGCTTGGCAACGGCACGTTTTGTTTAGACTAGAAACCATAAATGCTGATGATAGTTGTGGTTAGATTCTATGAACATCTTAAGCACCGCAATGATTTTGTGGCTATCAGTTGTAACACTTTATCCTGTACATTGTGTTTCGTAACACATTTACAGAAAGGACATAAGATACAGCAGTCGTGGTAATACAAATATATTGTCACGGTGAAAAATAATGTAGATTGATGTAAAAGGTATGTGATATACTTCTAAAACTAGACAAAACCGATTTATTTTATTTAATGGAACCTTGCCTTTGTATATTCCTTGTACGTTCACAGTAGAAGGAAAACCTCAATCAGCGACTCCAAATGAAGATAAACAATGACGCTATTAAGAGTAAAAACGGAAATGTATTCACGTAAAATGGAAAATGATGTATTGTTATAATACTACTAATATATTATGCTATATCTGAATATAGATTAGAATTTAGAATATCTTTAGAACACACTATACCTTATTAATATACAAAATCTAAATAAAATTATGTAAATCTATAACTTATCCTTTACCACAAACGTCAGTATTTTAATTCGCTATATGAAACAACAACGAAAAAGATATGTTAAATTTTTCGTACGACTCAGGTGACTTTTATGTGCTGGTGACCACTGGTACAACTGGTCTGGGTAATTTCATCCAATTTTTATTTCACAGATATATTCTTCAGATAATGGCTTAAGAAGTGTTAGCAAGGCCGATGGATTACCCCACTTTTTTTTTTTTTTTTTTAAATACACAAACGCGCGCACAAAAGGGGTTTTGGAGTGCCCTGAAATGTCAGAGCACATTTCGAGCGTTATGCCGAACACTTCTTATCATAAATAATATTACCACACAAACCTCCGACCGGATCAACAGATGCATTATAAATTGTATCTATGACAGAATCAACATTTAAAAACATTTTTAGTGTCCAAAAGCTTTACTTTCTAAAATATCTGAATTATTATAAAGGTGTGTGGGGGGCGAGATCGCGACGCCGCACGGGCGAGAGTTCTACCTCGTCCCCACAAATCACTAATATATCTGACACGTTCAACACCGAGGGAAAAGGTCAAACACCGGACAAGTAAAAATATAAAACTCAGGATTTCTATAGTTTATTATTATTTATTTTACGTTTGTAAACACTACACTGTACGTGGGGAGTGCGAGTTATCTGTGAGGCACAAGACTGTTACTTGTTTAATTACTCCGCTCCAGGTATTATTGCTCCCGTCCGCGGAACGGGAGCGGAAATCCACACGACTATTGTCGTCGGTAGATGGAAAAGGACTTAGCGATATAAATTCGCTGACAAGGGAATTCGGTCAGTGAAACTGGCTCTGTTAAATAAGCGGTGCGTTTTCCTATTCCCAGAGAGACGTAAAATCTCTCTTTGGAGTAACCAAACCGATCTCATAGAGAAGATCTTCACGATACATAAGTGTGTGTGTACGTCGGTTCTTTTCATAGATCAAAGCCATGATGACGAACCTGAAACACAAAGGAAGGAAAAGCATGGTAGAGATCTTTGTTTATGTGAAAAGGTTACTGGGAAACGGATCCAGAACTATGTCGGATAAAAAAGATTTATGACCTGTGAGTTCTACTGAATAATCAAGTTGCAACTCATTAAATGGTAGATGTATATGGGATACGTTTTAGTGATTGGGTTGTTTGTGTATCACCAGAATGCCTGTTGGTACACAGCGATCTTTTGTTCGCACTTTGGTGCATTGGTAAGGCATTAGTCTCAACGCAGATGGTGCGAATTACAATGCTGAAAGGGGTCGCCAGCCGATGTGTGTGTAGATAGTTTTTTGTACACAGATCGGTGCTGGGAAAATAGGCGCAAAATTTATGATCCCTGTCATGAAGGTTCCATTGTATATAAAACCGAATCATTTGTTTACAGGAATTCGGGTGGAGGAATTTGTCTGGCAATGTAGATGCCGAAATTGGTTGGAATTCCTGGTAAGCTAATAAAGAAATCTTACAGACAATTGGTATGCAAACAGAATGCATGAAAGGTAAGTTTTCTTTACAGGGACTTAAAGATCACAGATTTGATCTCTTTAATGCGTAAAGCATTTTCAGATGCCTAATGCGTCTTGGGATGAGGTAATGGGGTTTTTAGGTAAGTGTACCGTCGGGTGTTTCGCACAAATTAAAAAACCGTCGATATTGCCAAATTCTAGAAATAATTTAAAAAAATACTGTGTAGGAATAATTCTAAGTAAATGGGGCGAATAGTAAAAATATAAGTGATGAAAATAATTTAAAAAAAGAAAGTGATTAAGATCAAAAGCAAATAAGAAAAAAGTTATTTTAAATAAAAATATAACAGATTTATAATCAATAACGTCCAAGCTTGACAAAATGTTCTCGAAATCAATTTTTTTAGAGTAACTCTGAGATGTAAAAAAAATGCGCAAATTTCGATGTTGTATTCCAGAATACTACCCTTATTCGCTTTAACACTAACTCATGTCCTTTCAAACACAACCCTTAAAACTACATACTCACATATCTTACATTCTCAAGTTAATACAATTCATAAATAAACAGACACAATATTCTATATCCAGTCACTTACAGCACATTTCATAAATATGCCCCTTTTCATAACAAGCACATTTTACATTTCAAAACATGGCCACTTTGATTTTCGTTCAAAGTTTATTCAAAATTCTAAGTCGCAGAGACTTCTAGATTGTTTTGTTCAGTTTATACGCCACAGTCAGTTAGAACAAAATGTTCTATATAAACAAGTAAATTTATATGAAAAAAGTAGAAAGAAGAGAGCTCAGCTTGAGATAGCTGAGTTCAATAAAATAAAATAAAACAAATATAAAAATAAAAGAGATATTTTATTAATAAAGAGCACATAAATAAATATAATAAATACAATAACCTCCACGCTCTTCCCTCGAAAGAGGAAGCACGGCGTTGGAGCCGTAACACTGGTGGCAGCGGTGGGATCCACGAAGACTGGTGGACTCCCCGAAGGACGACTCTATCCTCGAAGGAAGACCAATCCTCGAAGGAAGACCGATCCACGAAGACTGGTGGACTCCCCGAAGGACGACTCTATCCTCGAAGGAAGACCAATCCTCGAAGGAAGACCGATCCACGAAGACTGGTGGACTCCCCGAAGGACGACTCTATCCTCGAAGGAAGACCAATCTTCGAAGGAAGACCGATCCACGAAAACTGGTGGACTCCCCGAAGGACGACTCAATCCTCGAAGGAAGACTTAATCCTCGAAGGAAGAATTAATCCTCGAAGGAAGACCAATCCCCGAAGGACGACTTAATCCTCGAAGGACGACTAAATTCTCGAAGGAAGACCAATCCCCGAAGGACGACTTAATCCTCGAAGGAAGACCAATCCCCGAAGGACGACTTAATCCTCGAAGGAGGACTCGATCCCAGAGGAAGATTAGTGCAAGATAAAACCCTAAAGAGGGAAGGAAGGTCCTCACTTTTTTTCGACTTGGATGGCGGAACATTCGATGTATCGAGTGCAAATAACTTCGTAATTTCCTTTGCCGATGAGTTCCAGAGGAAATCTAAATTAACCCCAGTGGCAGCAGATGAAAAAAAAACAAGAAGACAACACCTCAGAAAAAAAAAATCAGATAATCGAAATTTCTAAACCCATAGAGTATGCCAAAAGCCGGTCACCCATTCAGATCTTTATATTACCCAATAAAGAAGGCCAAACCGAAAAGATACTTAAAACCATCCCTACCTATACACGTCCGAATCCAAACGAAATAAAAATATACCCAAACACGACTAAATCCCCTTCATATATTGTTACTACGTTGCCGCTAGACATAGGAACCGAACCCAGCTTTGAACAAACACTCAGCAAAATTCATAACTATTGTAAAAAAGAAAAGGTAAACCATATCGACATTTCTATCCCAAAACGAGAGCCAATAAACCCCCGCCTTAAAAATGCCATAATACAAACATTCGCCCAAACCAAGATCACCGTGTATCTTTACTCTGACAAAAGAATCTATATCGAAGACCGACAGGATATCGCTCAAATCCTCCGTGACTTCCATAATTCACCTTTTGGAGGGCACCAGGGAGTCTCCCGCACAATCAAACGTCTTAAAACAAGGTATTTTTGGCCAACCCTCATAAAAGATACGAAAGAATTCATCCGCAAATGCGACTCGTGTCAAAGAAACAAACTAACGCTAAACAGAAAAATCCCGATGAAAATCACAACAACAAGTACAACCCCCTTCGAACGAGTACCTCTAGATATTGTTGGCCCACTCCCAACTAGTTACGAAGGTAATAAATACATATTAACGTTCCAAGATGACTTAACAAAGTTCACTGAAGCTATACCGCTACCCAATGCGGAAGCACCCACCATAGCTCGTAGTTTTGTGGAGAAAATCATATGTCGTTTCAGAATACCCGACGCGGTATTAACGGACCAAGGCACCAATTTCCTAAGCCACCTTTTTAAAGAAATATGCAAGATTCTAAAAATCAAAAAGATACAAACAACACCTTATCATCCCCAAACAAATGGAGCCTTAGAACGTAGCCACCGAACGCTGGCCGAATATCTCAGACACTACGTTAACAAGGACCAACTCTCATGGGATACTTGGCTACCATATTCAATGTTTGTGTATAACACCACACCGCACAGTAGCACCGCATTTAGCCCTTTTGAATTACTCTATGGTTTTCCTGCACGAATACCGAATTCGATCAGCATAAATCCGCAAACGTCATACAACTATGAGAACTACACTAACGAACTAAAAGCCCGCCTACAGTACAAGATTGCTAAAAACATATTGCAGGACAAAAAGGAAAAATCTAAAGCGTGTTATGACAAAGGGACAAGCCATAAAACATTCAAAGTTGGCGACAAGGTACTCATAAAAAACCATACCAGAAAAAATAAGCTCGCTTCCTTATGGGAGGGTCCCTACGAAATACACAACATAGTGTCCGATGAAAACTCAGAAATCAAAATAGGAAATAAATTCAAAGTTTTACACAATAATAATATAAAACTATTTTCGGAATAAATAAATAACCCATACACACAACATAACCAAATTTTTAACAATTATCTTAAAATTAAACACGGTTAGAAAATTTTCCATAAATTTAAGGAAAAGATAGACACTTAACAAATGGCCTTTGTTTTTATTCAATATATAAAACAATTGTAAGAAATGACGGAAACGAAAAAAAAAAAAAAAAAAAGAAAAAAAAAAAAAAAAGTTAAAAAAGGGGAAGAAAGAAAGAAAATTTAAGAAAAAAAAATTTTTATTATATACTGGGATATAATACATTTTAAAATACATATTGGAAATTCGAACGAAAAAGAGAATTTTGAGAAATAATATTAATTATATATATAGAAAAAAAAAAAAGTTGTTGGATAATAAAAGAAAAGGTTCCAAGTGGAAATATTAAGTTAGTTAGAAATATTTAAAGTTACTTAAAAGATAATGTAAGTAGACTATAAGTAAACTTTTAGATTATTGTAACCTATTTTTCTAGTATTACGAACTTCTGGATTTTTGTAACTTTTGATATAAGATTAACTTCTTTGAACGCCATTGTAATTGAACGAAAATCCAAGTCGTTAATTAAACCTAATCTAAGCAATAGTTAACAGAAAATTATTCTCTTCAAGGATAATTTTCTTTCTCGAAGAAGGGTGGGATGTTGTATTCCAGAATACTACCCTTATTCGCTTTAACACTAACTCATGTCCTTTCAAACACAACCCTTAAAACTACATACTCACATATCTTACATTCTCAAGTTAATACAATTCATAAATAAACAGACACAATATTCTATATCCAGTCACTTACAGCACATTTCATAAATAAACAGACACAATATTCTATATCCAGTCACTTACAGCACATTTCATAAATATGCCCCTTTTCATAACAAGCACATTTTACATTTCAAAACATGGCCACTTTGATTTTCGTTCAAAGTTTATTCAAAATTCTAAGTCGCAGAGACTTCTAGATTGTTTTGTTCAGTTTATACGCCACAGTCAGTTAGAACAAAATGTTCTATATAAACAAGTAAATTTATATGAAAAAAGTAGAAAGAAGAGAGCTCAGCTTGAGATAGCTGAGTTCAATAAAATAAAATAAAACAAATATAAAAATAAAAGAGATCTTTTATTAATAAAGAACACATAAATAAATATAATAAATATAATAACCTCCACGCTCTTCCCTCGAAAGAGGAAGCACGGCGTTGGAGGCGTAACATCGACGATATCGTTAACGCTGCAATCTCGCTGACATATATGCCTATAACTTATCGACCGCCTAAAATATACTTTAAAACGATGTTATAGATGTCGCCGTGTACCATACATCCACTATCATAGACTGTATATTACGTGTTTATTATTGTAAGAGCACGTGTTTCGTCAATCACCTGTTCGCTGTAATTCGAGTCTTAGTTACGTGTTTACCCTTGTTATTTTGGCTTTACGATTAGTAGTACGTTCCCGCGTCGGCCAAAAAATGCACTGTGGGGAAGAAAGTATTGTGCCAGGCATGGGCACTCGGTTCACTTCCTTCCACCAGCTTAACGAAGACAAAGTTCCGCGGGAAAGAAAGTCAAACGCACTGATTTAAGTTATTAATTAGATCATCACTTTATTTGTTCCTTTAACGTGAAAACGAGGAAATAGATCGTATATCGTATCTCTTCCGACTGGGAGAATCGGATTCTTTTGTTTGCATATGTTTATGCTATTGAATCCAATCGGGCGGCTAAACGCGACGTTGGTGATTGTTTGAAGATTCAATCAAGGAAGTATTTCCGAGTGAAGTGCTTGCAGCTGAATCAATAAGTGCAAGTCTTTGGAAAGTAATTTAGATGGTTACACGGTTGTGTATACCATCTGTGCCAATTGTACATGGCATCTATGGCAACGCAGGTGTCGAACTCTAGTGTGAAAATCTACACTAATTGGGAATTCGGTTCTTGATCGTTAATGCAGAGATGCATTGATACATGTATAATGCCCTTGTAGGAAAAATTCTTTACAGGAATTTCCAGATAATGCATTGAAAGCATTAATTATCTTTGGGAAGGAAATGTTTATGCTGCGGGGAGATTGCGGCGCAGGTGTGGGGAGGTTGGAATTTGCCTGGCAACCGAAGGTACCGAACAGGTTTTGGTTTTATGCTCCTGTATAATGGAAAGAAATCTTTGTATGCGAAGAGATGGATGAAAAGGTAAGAATTCTTTTCCAGGGACTTTTAGGTTATACCTTAGATAACCTAGATGCGATTGCATTAGCGAACTTATAAGATTGTGTCGAAGTTATGGGACTTCTTCGGGTAAGTAGACCGTGGGGTTTGGCGGAACTGCCACAGTACACTAAAAAGTTTGATACAAGTGGATGATTCATTTGGCTACCGATTCATCAATTTTTGAATGTTTTTAGTGCTATTTCACAAGTTGTAGTATACAGGGAATGCAAGGGTGATGTGACATTTTCGGAGGGGAGCAGACGTGGGTTTGACTCCAACATTATTGTAAATTACAGAATCTGTGATTATTCTATTATCAGTTGCCCATTAATTAATGATCGTACATATGAAGTCAACACACGTATGAATTTTGCAATGCGTTTCCTTGGTATTGGAATCAATGACATTAAAAGGTTCTGCGCTTTCATGCATCTTCCAATGCCAGTTTTTTTTTTCAAGTAACGTACGATAAGATCAGTTCTAATATTGGGATTGCTACCAAACGCGAGTTATGGTTTTTGCGTTCTAACTGAAAAGCGAAAATCACGTCTCGTGGGGAATGTCGACCCAATCTTCCATTAACACAAAATAAAGAATTCTAGGAAATCAAAATTCGTAGTCACTCTTTGTTTTTTTGTCACTTTTATTGTTTCTTTTATTTGTACTGAATCTTCTAGTCATTCCCCTTTCTATTTATTTTAATTAACATTCACTTCTTCTTCTTAAATCTACTCACAAATCTTTCTGAGCAATGGTTTGAACTTTACTCTGTTCGTCTTTCTATTTGTTTTAATTAACATTCACTTCTTTTTCTTAAATCTACACACAAATCTTTCTGAGCCATGATTTGAACTTCACTCTGTTCGTCTTTCTATTTATTTTTATTAGCATCCACTTCTATTTCTTATTCTATCCACATCTTTTTCACAGTCACCAACTGGTATTTTTCGTTATTTGTTTAACTACTTACATTGGTTAGCGCTTTTTTGTTTGTCCTTAAACTCTCTACAATTCTATCCTGGACTCACTCTGTACTTTTAAGTGCCGATAACAATAGGACTCATAGCATCTCAACCCAATAAGATCGATAACCAGATATCCAGCGATAACTGCATGACTCATGACATCTCCGTCACTCATAAGTGATAACCGGACATCCAATAAAGAAACTACAATTGTCAGTTATCACGCTCCTGATAACGCTTCTACAATCAGGCGAAACGTCAGATAAACGCTGAGTATAAATAACCACTCTCGTAGAATCCACAGAGAGTTGGAATCTTACTCTTAAGATGTAAATACTTGTCATTATCATCATCATCATCGGCACTACAACCGGAACCGGCTTGTTAAATTTCCCATAATAATTTGTTTTTCCGGGCAAGGTTATTAGCCTTGCGCCAAGTAAATACTTATACATGAATAAATGAAGAGTAACAGAGACTCAGTACAAAATTGACCACCACCCGGTAAAGACGTGTCGACAACCATACGCTAGTCAGTGTACGCCGAAAGGCATAACAAGAAAAAATTGATAATGTATAATTTAGTGCTTGCGAAGAGCCAGTAAGTTAATGTAAGAATGTTACGTGCGGTTTCCGCCTCCACCATCATTTGATAATTTGTATTTAATATAATTTGTTTTAATATAATGTGATGGTAAGGTGGTGGAGGAAGTGCACGATCCACATGTGAGTGTGCGGACACACCCCACTTCGAATGTGGATCGTGTACAAGTTTTGAGTTCGATTTTCGGAGTGGACGTTGAGGGAGAGCGAGAGAGAGAAAAGCAACAGGTTAATGTTTTGAATGGATACTGTTTTTGAAAGGGAACCCGTTTTGTTGACTGTAAAAAGAGAACGGTGGGTCAGCAGCAGTGAAAGAAGGAAAAAAAGAAGAAACGCCCGTGCCTGTTATTGAATTTTGCCAAAGTAAGGTTTAAAAATTAAAAGAGAGAAAAAACTGAAAGTTATTGAATTTTGTCAAAGTAAAGTTTGGAGATTAAACGTGGAGAAAAAGCAAAATAAAGACATTTTGTCAAAATGCAAGTGTTTAAACTTGGATTGACCAAATATATCCAGCATGCACATGTTTTAATCCAAAAAAGACACACTCCAGTTTGTAGTGCGATTGGATTCGCGGAAACAGCATCAACGTCTCCCTAGAATCACCATTTGGCGGTGGCCGCCCTGGTCTTGTAAAGGGGAATAACAAGAGGAAGAACCTGGAGCGGGACCAACCAGGGAACCCATTTTAATTAACTAAATATATGTGACAAATTATGTCACAAGAATGATATTTGTAAAATAGAAGTTAACATCTAGTCTTAAGTAAAATCTTTAATTGAATTGTTAATAAATGTGGAGACAAAACAAATCGACAACCGACAAACGATAGTTAACTAATCTCTCAACGGTCTAAAAAGTAAAGTCAGGTAGACCAAATACCTAAACAAAGACAATAGATTCGATTTTCGCGTCGTGTTTTACTTTGTGAAAAGTAACAATAGCAGTGAACATAAGAAAACATATTTTGTTGTGCGAACATTCGATGTAGTGTCGAAGGAAAAAAATTGCGAGCGCTAAGTGAAATAAGAACGGTAAGGTTTGCGCGGGCTCTGACATAAGCAGTGAAGAAATAATCAAAACAAACAGTAGGATATTAAAAGGCAAACTAAGCCTATAAAACGTTCTTCGTACACCATACCGAAATTAAAAGCGGCAAACAAAAAATCCAATTGAGCGAAATAAGCAACATAATAATGACTCGCAAAGTTGCAGAACTCATGTTAGAACAATAATAAATGAAGGCGGAGAATGCAATCCCCTCTATTTCCAGCTACAGTGGAAATTTTTCTAGTATCACATTCGCAAGAAGAAATAAATAAGCTAGAAGCGAAACTAGCTTTAGCAAAAGCGCGACAAGAGGAAAGAAGAAGAAAGAAAAAAATTGAAGGTCTGGAACATCAAAAAAATAAACAAGAAAAGCCGAAGCAACAAAAACCAAACTCAGAACCAGGACCAGATGAACAAAAGGCAGCCCAACATCTGGAAACCAGCAAAAAAATCAACATGGATAGCCATAAATACTTCGGTACAGACTGAAACAACATCACAAACAGACGTGTTCAGAATATTGCTCAATCTACGGAGACAGATGAGACAGCTCCAAAGTCGAATAAACGAGGTCTACTCGCACTTGCCCAGTCTAAATAAAAAGTCGATAAAAACCCTTCAACCAAAAGATCAATTAAAGCTCTTGTCGTGAATGTAAATTCACTTATAAGGACCGAGAGAAGAACCACTCTTTTTAACCTGTTGCAAGACGAAAACCCCGATGTGCTTCTTGCTAGCGAAACTAAGTTAAACCAGAGGCATAAGCTCCAATTCCTTACAAGGGGGATGTGCCGCAATCTCTATTAGAAAAGGACTCCAACACAAAGTCATATATAGTGGAGAAGTGCACAGGTTCCGGATGCTTGAAGCATACATCGTACGCATACCACTTCAGCAAGGAAGGGGGCTGTATGCGATATTGGTTTATGCATCCGAGGAACATCAGTATAATCTACTTATAGCAGAACTTGAGACTCTCTTTTAATGCCTGCCAGCCCAACTGGATAAAAACTACTTTAGTATAGATAGAGACATGAACGCCAAACATAAACATTGGAGAAATTGTGTGTCCAATACTAGAGTAAATCAACTGGATAGCTGGTTAGATCAATATCACGTAGAATATAAAACTGACCTTATAGCTACGGAATATCCCTAGAGGTAGATCCTATCTAGATATCATGATTATTGGCGACTGAGACTATTAAACACCAACAGATATAACAGAAACTGTTTGTGGCCGCTGTGCATTCACAGCCGTAATAAAGCTTCCGAACGAACTGGCAGAACTGGAGGAATTGGAGGTCCCATAACCCTATAACTACGTGACAATGTGATGGCCACGATTCACTAGATCGTTAACAAAAGAATTACGCTTGAACGATACCAATCTACCAACAAATAGAAACGTGACGGATGACGAAATCAACAAATACATTCAACAAATTGACGAAACTATAAAACGAACAATGAACGAAACAGTTTCTAAAACAACAGATACGGACATATGAGGAGCACAACATTAAACGCACTTCGTGGAAAAAAAGGAAACTGCTATCAAAACTGAAACAATTATATAGACAGTTTGCTGACAGATACGACAAGTAGATAATATCACTTTTGTTTTCATTTAAGTTGTACGCTTTGTGTGTTAATGAAAGTGTATATTGTGTTTTTCCGAGATAGAAAAAACGGCTGGACGTTGCCTTACATCGGAGATTCAAGAGCTGGAGGACCAGAATACGACTCTGGAAGGGCAATTATACGGTGTGGGGATAGCAGAGTAAAGGTAATACAATTATTATGCGTTTTTCTCAAAACCATGTTTTTAAAATCGGCACGCAGCAGAACTCGAAGAGTTTTCATCCGATTGACTTGAAATTTTAACTGTAGCTTCTTCATTGGATTATCTAGTGTAACACACACGATCTTAACGATCGGTAAATAAGAAAAAAAAATTAACAATTTAATCCGGTTTTTTTTTTTGTCGAAACCCCAATTTTCGGCCTAACAACCGGGAATCGGCCTTGGCCTTATTAAGCAAGTCCTGAGGCTTGTTAAATTTTCCATAATAATTTGTTTTTTCCGGGCAAGGTCATTAGTCTTGCGCCAGAGGCTCTCCGATGGGGAATCGAACCCCGGTCTCCCGTGTGACAGGCGGGTATACTAATCACTATAATATCGAGGAACCCTATGCCGAGGAAGAAATCCCATTATTGCCTGACTTTTCACGCTTGTTGTTTTCTCCAATCCAATTATTAATTGTCTCTTATTATTCCGCTGTCAGTTTGCCTGCTTCTGTATGTCGTCTATCTCGCGCTAGATGTCGCGTTTAAATCCTTGCCTGCTACTCACTTCGGTTGTAAATTCGTCACAATATCAGAATGGCTTGCAACAAAGAGCGGTACTTTCTCCGATTTTTTTTTAACATATACATAGCGTCTTATTAGATGCACTTCCGCAGGCTATTACGTACACAGATGATCTCATAATTTACAGAACAGCTCCGAAAGTTGAGATCATAACTAGTTTACCACAGCGAGACTTCAACAAAGTGCAGCGCTATTGCGATGACTGGAAATTTAAGATAAACTTCCAGAAATGTGAAGCCATCCTATTTAGAACCCCATTATATAAAGCCACGAACGACACAAGGAAAAACAGGCGAAAGCTAATTATCGTGGGACCGCATGGAGGTAAACTGGAAACCAAGACTTTAGTTAAATACTTTAGCTTCTGGCTAGATCATTATCTGTATTTCAACAGACATGTAGAGGCTGCTTTGGCCAAAGCAGGGAAAACGTTTGCTATGACAAGGAGGCTATTTCACAATAGCCAACCTGACAGTAGGGTAAAAGTCATATGCTACATGACGCTCAATAGGCCAATGCTCATATATGGCCGTCCAGTATGATTTAACATAGGTCCAAATTTGATGGAAAAGATTCGAGTATTCAAAAGAAAGGGTCTCAGAAGTTTTCTCAGATTTACTCGACACCGAAGTCGGACTATAAAAAGTATTATGCAAATGAGACTTTATATAATGAAGCCTACATAAATAAGGTGGATAATTTTATGACTAAATTAATCAGAGGATATATTGCGAGAGCAATGAGCTCGTCCAATGACCTCATTTTCGGGGCTTATTATACAAACACTCTGTACTATGAGAGCGTGTGTCGCAGCGGGTTTGTTCCACCAGAGACGTTTCTTGATTTGGACACGAAAGGGCTTATACAGGATAGATCCGGAATTCCCCTGATCTGTCATGGAAGCAGATCATACATAGACGAGCGATTGTGCTCCGACCGGGAAATCATGTGCACCGAAGAAGAGCTATTGCGCTTCAGTAGGGCTATCCCCCACAGAGACCGGGACGATAATATTAAGCAGAATCAGCTGTTCGGGTGGTTGAATAGCAAATAAAGACCTGGATACCAATGTCGGTAAAATAACAGTATCATCAGCCAACTTACACAGACTTAGCTTCTCTAGAATTAGAGTAGTACAAAATTTAAGTTAAGTTCTTTTAAATAAAATTTATAAAAAAACAAAAAAAAAAACAAAATTAAAAGTAAATTAAATTTTAAGAAAAAACAAAAAAAAATCGACACAAAGTTTACTAATTTTTCTTTGTCATACAAATAGTCATAAATAACCACAAATACCATCCTGAGAAAGGTTGGCACAGGGCTAATAACCTTGCCCGGAAAAACAAATTATTATGGACAATTTAACAAGTCTCAGATATGGACCGGATACCGGTGGAGAGACTTGCTAAATAAGGATAAAACCAGATTCCGGTTGTACTGCCGATGATGACGATGATTCGTCACAATACAATCACAAACAAAGTTCTGTTGCCGAAAGGCAAATTATACAATAGTCATGTAGAGTAACTTCGGGTATTGTGATATGGTTGGGAAATGTGATATACCATCATATTTTCCGAAATAATCAATTCTCGACAAGAATTTTCTTGTCAACATGACGGCAATGGAAAAGAACACGTGCTACAGTTTTAGGCGCGCCCGCGCTCATTGCGTTGTATGTCAGTGCATTGAAATTGTTTAAGGTGTACAGTCGACAGTTTTTTTTTGTGTGAGCTTTATGTTATATTTCAGCAAAAATTGGAGCAAAATTAAAAACTGAAGTATTACATTTTGTTTGTGTGTGAATAAAGCTGACAGTATATTGGGTGAGTTTTTAATTCAGTGAAGTGCATTTTTAAAAAAATCTCTTGATTGTTTTAAAAGCCATATCACATTATCCGCCAATTTTAATAAGGGGGGTTACAGAGATTTTTTTATTTTGTTGTAAATAGCTGCAGATTGGCTTACGCTGCAGGGTTCTGAAAACGAAATATAATTCGCAATGTATCAAAGAGCTATAATGAATAGTGCGGCAAAAGCTATGTTATAAAAATTACTATATCCCAATACCCGAAGTTACTCTAATGTTTAGCTTAGAGCGTCTGCATAGGACTATTAAGTTATAATATAAGATAATTAAGCTAGAATTTAAGCATTATTTGTCTAGCATATAATTTAGAAACTAAGAATATAGAAAGAAAATTAATTTTTTTTTTTAAATAATTTTTAATTAAAATTTGTTGTACAAATGAAAGAAAAAAAAAACAATCTAAATATATCATCGAGGGTAAAAGAAAAGCAACGTAAGGAAGCAAAATAATAAAAAGTATGGTTGCGGATTCGCAATTATATGCTCGGGGAGAATCTAGTACATTCATCGTCTAGTACGCTTCCCGACAAACATATTCACCACACCTGTTGACAGTGCATCATCAACTGTCAATCAATGGCTTCAATGGTTTTTTCGCACGCCACCATGTGGCTTTTGGATTTGTGAATATTGCTGACTATTGCTGCTTTACTGAAGTGCTGTTTGTTGGTTGTATTGTGAACAATTTTGAGACAAGTGTATATACTTCAAACAACAATGCAACGGATTACAACATTTGTTTATTGCTATTGGCATATTGGGGCTTGTAGCGTTCTACGAACGCACAATTCCGCGCAGGTAAGGTTCCTACCTTCAAAGAGCTTACTTACCTGAGAACGTTACACGCGCCCACAGACGCGTGTCCCAAAGTCCCACCATAGGGCCTGCAACTCGCAGCCATACATTGAGACTGACACCAAAAAGCAAGGAACTGAACGTCCCCAAAGCTTTTAAGGTCAAGCTCAACAATTATAATTCATCATGCCTGAAACAAAGGTATAAACATCCATGAGTTATATTCCTAAAAAAAACAATTCCCAAAATGCCATACATGCTGCCTGCGCCCAGGAACATCTCATCGAACCGGCAATTCCGAAATTCGATACAAAAGAATTGCTATCATCAAAGAATGAGCCGATCAACGGATGCACGTGTGGGTAATTTAATGCAAGGACCACCCAAATCCGTTGAACAACAGAAGGCAGCCACGACCTATCACAATCAAAAATATCTCAACGAGATATGCGATGATTTATGAGGAGTTAAGCCAACAAAGGCAATACTTCGGTCCCACGGCCGCGCTAGAATTTCACACCATTATAAAGATCTAATAGATTTCGATTCCGGGTACCAAGTTCAAATAAGACCCACGGACTGTACGTCAAAACAATCGCCGAATATCTCTGGTCTGGGCACCAGATGTTATGTGCAAACAGAAGGCCGTGGAAATGAAATTCTATCACCAATGATAATGATGTATGCAAGGAATGACTTTCTCCTTTCAGGAAAATAGGAAATTACCCCTGGGATGAAATAGCATGCTGCTAACAGAGATTTCCGGAATTCTGTTAGCAGATCGAAGAGAAAATGTTTTCCGTACAGATACAGATACCAGTTTGGAATCTGGATATCTGTGTGTGCAGACAGGCAGTCTAATTCTGATCGTCACCGGGACGAGAAGGATATATCGAATATCCGTACAGAGATGAGACCAGAGAACCCCGCCGAGGTGGTTAATCCGCGCCAAGAATTCTTGATACTTCTCGTGTCATTAAAAGTAAAAATGTGTCGTATTAAGTGTGAGTCCATTTGTTTTCGCCTACAATATGTTTATTTAGATAGGATAAGAACGTTCTTTTCGGTAACTTACTCGGCACTTATTTCGTAAGAAAAGCAGCGAAACTTATAATTCCAAATAACAATAGACGGTTAAAATAAAAATTAAAAAACAAAAAAAAAAAAAAAATTTACCTAAGCGTTACACACCAGGCTACTGACCGTGTTTAGAATTTGATTTCCAAACTCGACTATATTCCACTGGTGTGAATTATTTTTATTTTATCGCTTGGTATACGGTTCTGATGAATTTTTCTTATTCGATTTTTTTCGTTCGTGTTCTTCACTATTTTTGCTTGTGAATTTGTGTGTGTCTGTTAGAATCGCTACACCACTCCCGCCGCAGTAACTTCGTTACGATCAGATTCGTATGCGGACGACGGACGAACGAGAGAAACGAGGAAACATCGGAGGCTGTGCTCTATGCGGAAGTCGTGACCGTGTGTGAAGTTCTGCTTTACTGCGGCGGGAGTGTGTAGCGATTCTAACAGATACACACGATTCACAAGCGAAATAGTGAAGAACACGAAACGAAAAATCGAACAAGAAAAATACATCAGAACCGTATACCAAGCGATAAATAACAAAAAAATAATTCACACCAGTGGAATATAGTCGAGTTTGGAAATCAAATTCTAAACACGGTCAGTAGCCTGGTGTGAAACGCTTAGGTAAAATGTTTTTCGTGATTCGAGCTGTCATAGCGTCAGTTCGAATCACACGATCTTCTTCACTATTATTTCAAACGCTGTAATTGGTGACTACGGCGTGATCTGTACACGACGCAGCACACACACACTCCCCATAGACCGGTCCCCGGTTGTAGTGCCGATGATGATGATGATAGGCTTGTACAGCTGTAAACATCATCAGAGATAAGCGGTGTATGTATTGCGGATATTTGATGCACCAGTTAATTGAACTTGTCGTTAATAAGTTACTGTTCCAAAAAACCTTTGTTCGGGCCAGGGGTAGCCAATCCTTATGGAATTGAGGACAGAATTAAAAATGTTCATAATGTTCATGTTCATTGCCGGCGCTACAATATATAATTACCTTGTGGGTTTTCTAACAGATACACACAATACACATAGTGAAGAACACCGAACGAAAATCGAATAAGAAAATGCATCAGAGCCATATACCATAGCGGTGTGCCAGGAAAATTATTGCAATATTAAGGAAATAAAAGGGCTAAACTCCAAGTTAGGTATTTTGAGTAAGGAAAATATTTCACAGTTGTGGCGGTTCCGCCAAATCCCACGGTTTACAATTCTGAAAAACCCCCATAATCATCACCCAAGATGCTCAAGTCCTCGCCAATGCATTCGCATTCGGCACTTAAAAATGCTGCACGCATTTAAGAGATCAAATCTATGATCTTTAAGTCCCTGTGATGAAAACTTATCTTCATGCATTCTCTTCGCATACCACTGCTCCTTAAGATTTCTTTATTAGCTTACCAGGAATTCACAATCAATTTCGCCATCTACGTCGCCAGTCAAATTTCCTTAGATGAATTTCGGTAAAAAAAATAATTCGGTACATACATTCTAACCTTCATGACAGGGATCATAAATATCGTGCCGTCTATTTTCCCAGCCTCGATGGTGTACAAAAAACTATCTACACACACATCGACTGGCGATGCCTTTCAGCCAGCCTTAAACGGTCTAACGCAGATGCATGTAATTAGCACCATCTGCGTTGAGACTAATAGTAGTAGGGTTATAGGGCTTCTGCCTCAATTTTCTGGCTCAAAAGCTCTTTTCTGGCTCAAAGCTCTATGTGAAGGTGAAGATGTGTGTGTTGTGTGGTGAGTGTTGATAGTGGTATGTGATTCATGGGTGGTGGGTTCTTATGTGAGGTGGAAATAGTAGTATTTAGTGTATTTCTTATGAGTATTGGTATTAATTGTGATATTTTGTGGTTGCGATTAATGGTTGTGGGTTCTTATGTGGGGTGGAAATAGTAGTATTGGTATTAATTGGGTATAGTTTGTAGTATTCATATCGCTGGTTGTTGGTTGATGTCGCAATCGAATGGGGATGTAGTTGTTGGATTTTATGCTTTTGATGCTATAGGGGCTTTTTGTAGGTGGTGGTGAGTATTGGGGCTTTTTGATAATGGATCTGTGGTTAGGTGGTGATATCGGTGCTTTTTGTTATGGGTTTATGTTTTTGCTAATGGATTTGTGTTTAGGTGGTGATATCGGGGCTGAATGGGTAGTGCTTTTGGCTTTTGTCTCGGTTGTAAGCTGTTAATTGTGGTAGAAATAAAAAAGCGCTGTCTTTGTTGTACTTTTTAATCTTACTGTCATTAAACTGAGTAATATATACGGTGGTGATATCGGGGCTGAATGGGTAGTGCTTTTGGCTTTTGTCTCAGTTGTAAGCTGTTAATTGTGGTAGAAATAAAAAAACGCTGTCTTTGTTGTACTTTTTAATCTTATTGTCATTAAACTGAGTAATATATACGGTGGTGATATCGGGGTTGAATGGGTAGTGCTTTAGGCTTTTGTCTCGGTTGTAAGCTGTTAATTGTGGTAGAAATAAAAAAACGTTGTCTTTGGTGTGCTTTTTAATCTTATTGTCATTAAGCTGAGTAATATAAACGGGAATTTTGTTGTTTGTGGATTTGTATGGGAAATGGGGTGTTTTTGCTGGAACTTAAACTGACTTCCCCTAAGACGCAGAGCTAAGCTAGTTGAATTCACCTAAGACGCAGACCTAAGTCATTGGTTTTTTATGAGTCACCGAATGATTATTCAAGTCCATATTGTACCGATCCCATAACCTTTAGCAAGTATTCATGATTTCTATAGCAAGTTGGGATATCATTACTCATTTTTGTGAATTTCATACGTATTGAGGGCCAATTATTCTTATCATAGTTTCCATAATGTATTGTTTCCGCTCCCTACAGGCTAATGTTGATTTCTATATATAGGCGTACATCTTCAGTGGGTTGGGGATTTGTACTTATTATCAGTATTTTTTCAATTTGGGGTGTGTGATGCATAGTTGTTTTGTCTTGTTGGGTATTTGTTATCAGGTGTATACATCTTCAGTGGGTTGTGCGATTAGCGTTCAAGGTTAATTGTGTGACATGAGCAGATGGTATTTTTGAATTGGGTGTGTGAATAGGTGATAGGTGATTCATGATTGTTTGGCAGTGAATATATTATTATTTAGTCATTGAGTTTGAGTAATATATATGGGAATTTTTTTTGGGTGATTCTATGTTGAAATGGATGTATGTTTTAGTTGTTTCTTAATATATAGACATTTTTTGTGATTCTATCTGCTTTTGGGTTTTGTTTCGGTTGTCGAGGGCTTTTTCAGTAAATCTAAGCTGATTCTTAATATTTTGGGCTTTTTGCTCTATACTGAAATGGTACCACTTGATAGTAAATCTATGTTGAAATGGACTTTTTTGCTATATTGAATATGTGCTTTTTTTGGGGATTGTCTGGGGTGCTAAAGGCTTTTTTATGAATATATTCACTTGGCAGTAAATCTATGCTGAAATATATATATATAGAAATACGGGCTTTAAATTTGAAAAAAAGAAGAAAAAATCATCATCAAACCCAATATTCGACGTGGGATTAGCTAGGAAATTAACATCATCAACTGGTGAGTTACCTTATTTATATATTAATTGTTATTCCTTTTTTTGACGCGGTGCTAGTATTTATTTTTGTGTATTGTATCGTGAGTCTAGCAATAATAATAATAATAATCCCGATGTTTTTGCTATTGCTGCATAATGTATGGGAATGGTTCATCATCATCGTCGTCGTTATCAGTTGTGTGTATGTGAATAGGTGACAGGTGATTCATGGTCGTTTGACTTGTTGTGCTGTTATCATTTGTAGTAAAATAGAGGCGTGTTATCAGTAGTTGTTCGTGGATTTATATGGAAGTGATTCATTGTCGTTTGGGATTCTTTCTTATCTCAGTATGTGAATTAAGTCTTAGGGTTGGATGATCAGCGTACAAGGTTAAAGTTTGGAGTAGGTTAATTGTATGACATGGTTGGTCGTCGATTTGTCTGGAAGTTGAGGACTCTTTTATATATTATTATTAGTCATTGAGCTGAGTAATATATATATAGGAATTTTTGTTGTTCGAGGGATATGGTATGGAAGTGATGATATAAGACTTAGATTTGGATGATCACATCGTTCAAGGTTAAAGTTTGGGGATAGGTTAATTGTATGGAAGTCATTCGTAGTCATTTGACGTCGTGGTTTTTGGGATTCTTTCTTATCTCAACATGGGAATTAAGTCTTAGGTTTGGATGATCAGAGTTATTTTCTAATCTGTATTTATTGGTATATTGTTCGAATGCTTTTATTATTATCTAGTGTGGTTATATTAGGCTGTTGTTGTTGCTGTATTTAATTTATTGTTATAATGATGTTATGTTTTATTGTTCAAAGTTTTGAGATCTTTTGAAAGTTCTTTGTTTGCTTGTAATCATATGAGGATATTTTTGAAAAGCACAGCCAGTTTTTATATGGATATATTAGTATGTGTAGACTTTTTTTTAGCGCTACAATGTTGTTAATAGCGAATATATTATTATTAGTCATTGAGCTGAGTATTATAAGGGAATTTTTTTTTGTAGCTTGTTGTTATATTAATTATGTATATGTGTGTATGTGTATTGATGGGCAAATATCTGAATTTCACCTGTTGAGCTGTTGTCAGTTGTACACATCTTGGATTGTAGTGGAGGTGTTGTTAGCATTAGTTGTTCGCGGATTTATATGGAAGTGATGAATTAAGTCTTAGGTTTGGGTGATCAGCGTTCAAGTTAAAGTTTGGGATAGGTTAATTGTGTGACATAGATGTTCGTGGATTTGTATGGAAGTGATTCATTATCGTTTGGCGTAGTGGTTTGGAATTCTTTCTTATCTCAGTATGTGAATTAAGTCTTAGGTTTCAATGATCAGCGTTCAAGGTTATAGTCAGGAGAGAAAGAGAGAAAGAGAGAAAGAGAAAGAGAGACTATTTGTGGACGAATGAGATGTGTGTATGCGTAATAATGAATGAATTTCGGTATAGATAAGACCATCTTGACTAGTTAGAAATCATTGTGTCACTAAACCATTAAAGAAAAACACTAAAAGGTTCCATCATTTGGCTGAGCAGGAAAATTGTTGCCATAGGATTAAAACAAAAAAAAAAAAAAAAAAATCAACAACAAAAACGGTAAGTTAACACCTATCATGAACCATTTTTAGGATTTCTAATTTATTTCTTCAAATGTTATGTGTTATATTCGGGGGATTTTAATCATCGAGACAGCCTTTTTTTTCTGAAAGCGTAACAAAGCAAAAGAATTAACAGTAAATTGTTCATTACTTTTTTAGAGAAATATGTCTGCTAACGAGGTCAACACCAGCAACAACTACAATATTAACAATAATAATGTCAGAAAAAGACTGAGGCAATTTTTGGAGGAACGCCAACAACAACAACAACAACAACCTGCAAAGAAATTAAAACAACAGATCTATAAAAGATGCTTGTTTTGTGATGAGGATGTTGAGGGACGGCTTTGGGTCCAACATCATAGAAAAAATACCCACAAAGCAAACGCCCAACAAGCTCTTAATGAAAACGTCTCCTTAATAGCAAGCGCATTCCAAAATCGTATCAAAATATTTGCCATTACCAACAAAGATGAGAATATGATAAATGTGAATACGTTATTTGAAAAAAATATTCCATTGATTACCGAGTTACTACAAGATGAATTGAAAGTTTTGAAAGCTTTTAAATTTAGTATGGAGCTTTTTGCTAACTTTGCGAAACTATCCAAAGAATGTGAAGAGATAATGCAAATAGATATAAAAAGCATGCAAACTAAAATGTACACGATTGCGAAAGAGGAAGACATAAGAGAAAATTTGAGCACGGCAATTGAAATTATCAAGGCAAAATTGGAAGAGTTCCAAGAAAAAGATAGCGGATGGGCGTTGGCAGCATTTCGGAGGATCGAAATTAACATCAACAAATACGAACCATTTCGAGCTTGATAGATAAGAGCCGATATAATAAATCTTTTAAAGAACTTGTAGCTGCATCAAACAAGAATAAATAAAATGTATTTATGTATTAAAATTAATTGATGTTTTTTCCCTTTGGCTAATTTTGTGAGAAAATTATTCGAATATTGGTCATTCATTTTTCCCCCATGAGTCTTAGAGTATCAAATATATCCCCACCAATATATGTGAATTTTCGGCTGTAAGTTGGTTCTTAATACATGGGAAATTTTTTGTTGATTCTATCTGCTTTTGCCTTATGTCTCAATACTTGGAATGGTTTGTGCTTTTGCTACTGGTTTGTATCTTTGATCTCTAAACTTTCGGATGGGTTGTCTCAGTTGTTGGGGGCTGTTTTCCTTTTTATAAATATACCACTTGACAGTAAATCTAATTTTATGAATATATATACCACTTGGCAGTAACTCTATGCTGAAATGGTTTAATGCTTTTGATCTCTAGACTAGCGAGCTTTTTGCTATATATATTGAATGTAGCCTATTTTTAGCGCCACAATTTTGAGTTTTTATATGGATATATTGTTAATTGCATACTTTAGGGCTACGCATTGTCCATATAATATATTAAATTCTTTGTGCTTTTGGCTTTTTTATGAATATACCACGAGTCAACGAATGATTATTCAAGTCCATATTGGTCAAAAAAAGTGTTGATATAAAAAAAGGGTGTTGTTGCCCAATCCCTTGACCTTGGAAGCTATATTAAATTCTTAATTTCTAAGTGTTTTTTAGTGAGTCGCCATTACTCTTATCTTATTTTGCATCCAGTATCACGACCAAATACTGATTTCTATATAGTAAGTTGTTGTTCATTATTCTGACCCCTTGACCTTGGGTGCTATATTAAATTCTTGATTTCTAATTCTTATTTTTCCAAAGTACAAATGATTATTCAAGTCCATATTGAACATAAAAAATGTGTTGTTATCAAAAAACATATGGCTGCTTATCAAATCCAATATATACGGTGGTGATATCGGGGTTGAATGGGTAGTGCTTTAGGCTTTTGTCTCGGTTGTAAGCTGTTAATTGTGGTAGAAATAAAAAAACGTTGTCTTTGGTGTGCTTTTTAATCTTATTGTCATTAAGCTGAGTAATATAAACGGGAATTTTGTTGTTTGTGGATTTGTATGGGAAATGGGGTGTTTTTGCTGGAACTTAAACTGACTTCCCCTAAGACGCAGAGCTAAGCTAGTTGAATTCACCTAAGACGCAGACCTAAGTCATTGGTTTTTTATGAGTCACCGAATGATTATTCAAGTCCATATTGTACCGATCCCATAACCTTTAGCAAGTATTCATGATTTCTATAGCAAGTTGGGATATCATTACTCATTTTTGTGAATTTCATACGTATTGAGGGCCAATTATTCTTATCATAGTTTCCATAATGTATTGTTTCCGCTCCCTACAGGCTAATGTTGATTTCTATATATAGGCGTACATCTTCAGTGGGTTGGGGATTTGTACTTATTATCAGTATTTTTTCAATTTGGGGTGTGTGATGCATAGTTGTTTTGTCTTGTTGGGTATTTGTTATCAGGTGTATACATCTTCAGTGGGTTGTGCGATTAGCGTTCAAGGTTAATTGTGTGACATGAGCAGATGGTATTTTTGAATTGGGTGTGTGAATAGGTGATAGGTGATTCATGATTGTTTGGCAGTGAATATATTATTATTTAGTCATTGAGTTTGAGTAATATATATGGGAATTTTTTTTGGGTGATTCTATGTTGAAATGGATGTATGTTTTAGTTGTTTCTTAATATATAGACATTTTTTGTGATTCTATCTGCTTTTGGGTTTTGTTTCGGTTGTCGAGGGCTTTTTCAGTAAATCTAAGCTGATTCTTAATATTTTGGGCTTTTTGCTCTATACTGAAATGGTACCACTTGATAGTAAATCTATGTTGAAATGGACTTTTTTGCTATATTGAATATGTGCTTTTTTTGGGGATTGTCTGGGGTGCTAAAGGCTTTTTTATGAATATATTCACTTGGCAGTAAATCTATGCTGAAATATATATATATAGAAATACGGGCTTTAAATTTGAAAAAAAGAAGAAAAAATCATCATCAAACCCAATATTCGACGTGGGATTAGCTAGGAAATTAACATCATCAACTGGTGAGTTACCTTATTTATATATTAATTGTTATTCCTTTTTTTGACGCGGTGCTAGTATTTATTTTTGTGTATTGTATCGTGAGTCTAGCAATAATAATAATAATAATCCCGATGTTTTTGCTATTGCTGCATAATGTATGGAAATGGTTCATCATCATCGTCGTCGTTATCAGTTGTGTGTATGTGAATAGGTGACAGGTGATTCATGGTCGTTTGACTTGTTGTGCTGTTATCATTTGTAGTAAAATAGAGGCGTGTTATCAGTAGTTGTTCGTGGATTTATATGGAAGTGATTCATTGTCGTTTGGGATTCTTTCTTATCTCAGTATGTGAATTAAGTCTTAGGGTTGGATGATCAGCGTACAAGGTTAAAGTTTGGAGTAGGTTAATTGTATGACATGGTTGGTCGTCGATTTGTCTGGAAGTTGAGGACTCTTTTATATATTATTATTAGTCATTGAGCTGAGTAATATATATATAGGAATTTTTGTTGTTCGAGGGATATGGTATGGAAGTGATGATATAAGACTTAGATTTGGATGATCACATCGTTCAAGGTTAAAGTTTGGGGATAGGTTAATTGTATGGAAGTCATTCGTAGTCATTTGACGTCGTGGTTTTTGGGATTCTTTCTTATCTCAACATGGGAATTAAGTCTTAGGTTTGGATGATCAGAGTTATTTTCTAATCTGTATTTATTGGTATATTGTTCGAATGCTTTTATTATTATCTAGTGTGGTTATATTAGGCTGTTGTTGTTGCTGTATTTAATTTATTGTTATAATGATGTTATGTTTTATTGTTCAAAGTTTTGAGATCTTTTGAAAGTTCTTTGTTTGCTTGTAATCATATGAGGATATTTTTGAAAAGCACAGCCAGTTTTTATATGGATATATTAGTATGTGTAGACTTTTTTTTAGCGCTACAATGTTGTTAATAGCGAATATATTATTATTAGTCATTGAGCTGAGTATTATAAGGGAATTTTTTTTTGTAGCTTGTTGTTATATTAATTATGTATATGTGTGTATGTGTATTGATGGGCAAATATCTGAATTTCACCTGTTGAGCTGTTGTCAGTTGTACACATCTTGGATTGTAGTGGAGGTGTTGTTAGCATTAGTTGTTCGCGGATTTATATGGAAGTGATGAATTAAGTCTTAGGTTTGGGTGATCAGCGTTCAAGTTAAAGTTTGGGATAGGTTAATTGTGTGACATAGATGTTCGTGGATTTGTATGGAAGTGATTCATTATCGTTTGGCGTAGTGGTTTGGAATTCTTTCTTATCTCAGTATGTGAATTAAGTCTTAGGTTTCAATGATCAGCGTTCAAGGTTATAGTCAGGAGAGAAAGAGAGAAAGAGAGAAAGAGAAAGAGAGACTATTTGTGGACGAATGAGATGTGTGTATGCGTAATAATGAATGAATTTCGGTATAGATAAGACCATCTTGACTAGTTAGAAATCATTGTGTCACTAAACCATTAAAGAAAAACACTAAAAGGTTCCATCATTTGGCTGAGCAGGAAAATTGTTGCCATAGGATTAAAACAAAAAAAAAAAAAAAAAAATCAACAACAAAAACGGTAAGTTAACACCTATCATGAACCATTTTTAGGATTTCTAATTTATTTCTTCAAATGTTATGTGTTATATTCGGGGGATTTTAATCATCGAGACAGCCTTTTTTTTCTGAAAGCGTAACAAAGCAAAAGAATTAACAGTAAATTGTTCATTACTTTTTTAGAGAAATATGTCTGCTAACGAGGTCAACACCAGCAACAACTACAATATTAACAATAATAATGTCAGAAAAAGACTGAGGCAATTTTTGGAGGAACGCCAACAACAACAACAACAACAACCTGCAAAGAAATTAAAACAACAGATCTATAAAAGATGCTTGTTTTGTGATGAGGATGTTGAGGGACGGCTTTGGGTCCAACATCATAGAAAAAATACCCACAAAGCAAACGCCCAACAAGCTCTTAATGAAAACGTCTCCTTAATAGCAAGCGCATTCCAAAATCGTATCAAAATATTTGCCATTACCAACAAAGATGAGAATATGATAAATGTGAATACGTTATTTGAAAAAAATATTCCATTGATTACCGAGTTACTACAAGATGAATTGAAAGTTTTGAAAGCTTTTAAATTTAGTATGGAGCTTTTTGCTAACTTTGCGAAACTATCCAAAGAATGTGAAGAGATAATGCAAATAGATATAAAAAGCATGCAAACTAAAATGTACACGATTGCGAAAGAGGAAGACATAAGAGAAAATTTGAGCACGGCAATTGAAATTATCAAGGCAAAATTGGAAGAGTTCCAAGAAAAAGATAGCGGATGGGCGTTGGCAGCATTTCGGAGGATCGAAATTAACATCAACAAATACGAACCATTTCGAGCTTGATAGATAAGAGCCGATATAATAAATCTTTTAAAGAACTTGTAGCTGCATCAAACAAGAATAAATAAAATGTATTTATGTATTAAAATTAATTGATGTTTTTTCCCTTTGGCTAATTTTGTGAGAAAATTATTCGAATATTGGTCATTCATTTTTCCCCCATGAGTCTTAGAGTATCAAATATATCCCCACCAATATATGTGAATTTTCGGCTGTAAGTTGGTTCTTAATACATGGGAAATTTTTTGTTGATTCTATCTGCTTTTGCCTTATGTCTCAATACTTGGAATGGTTTGTGCTTTTGCTACTGGTTTGTATCTTTGATCTCTAAACTTTCGGATGGGTTGTCTCAGTTGTTGGGGGCTGTTTTCCTTTTTATAAATATACCACTTGACAGTAAATCTAATTTTATGAATATATATACCACTTGGCAGTAACTCTATGCTGAAATGGTTTAATGCTTTTGATCTCTAGACTAGCGAGCTTTTTGCTATATATATTGAATGTAGCCTATTTTTAGCGCCACAATTTTGAGTTTTTATATGGATATATTGTTAATTGCATACTTTAGGGCTACGCATTGTCCATATAATATATTAAATTCTTTGTGCTTTTGGCTTTTTTATGAATATACCACGAGTCAACGAATGATTATTCAAGTCCATATTGGTCAAAAAAAGTGTTGATATAAAAAAAGGGTGTTGTTGCCCAATCCCTTGACCTTGGAAGCTATATTAAATTCTTAATTTCTAAGTGTTTTTTAGTGAGTCGCCATTACTCTTATCTTATTTTGCATCCAGTATCACGACCAAATACTGATTTCTATATAGTAAGTTGTTGTTCATTATTCTGACCCCTTGACCTTGGGTGCTATATTAAATTCTTGATTTCTAATTCTTATTTTTCCAAAGTACAAATGATTATTCAAGTCCATATTGAACATAAAAAATGTGTTGTTATCAAAAAACATATGGCTGCTTATCAAATCCAATGACCTTAAGACCCAGACCTGGCGGGACTCATAGAACGACCTTTGCTAAAATTATCCAGATAGTCGAATAACTAAATTTCCTCTGTAATATCAAAATGAATCCCGAACTTGTTTGAGCCGGCGAACGATTAGTAACACATAAAGTTCTATCACACCAAATCCAAGGAAATATGCGTCATCGTACCCATTAGATGGTTTGCATTCAAAGACATACTGAGTGTATTATAACCTCCCCTCTCTGATGCCGTATCGAATCAAAGCAGTAAACAGATCTCTATGTACCGGCTGTATTATAAACAGGGCGATTCCAAACAGGGCGATTTCTTAAACCAGGGCGATTCCAAACAGGCGGTCTCTTCAAACAGGGCGATTCCAAACAGGCTGTTTCTTCAAGCAGGGCGATTCCAAACAGGCGGCTTCTTTAAACAGGGCGATTGCAAACAGGCTGTATTATAACTATCCCTCTCTGATAACTCTTCAATGATGTAAGCAGGTCTTATCATATGATGTTATGGTGGAGTATATTTGATCCTCTAAGACTCATGGAAAAAATGGCCTCAATTAATTTTAATGTTTAAAGAACAATGATCAGCGGTTTTATTCATATAGGTAAGATAAGAATAATGGAGACTCACTAAAAACACTTAGACATCAAGAATTTGATATAGCATCCAAAGTCATTGGATTTGATAAGCAGCCATATGTTTTTTGATAACAACACATTTTTTATGTTCAATATGGACTTGAATAATCATTTGTACTTTGGAAAAATAAGAATTAGAAATCAAGAATTTAATATAGCACCCAAGGTCAAGGGGTCAGAATAATGAACAACAACTTACTATATAGAAATCAGTATTTGGTCGTGATACTGGATGCAAAATAAGATAAGAGTAATGGCGACTCACTAAAAAACACTTAGAAATTAAGAATTTAATATAGCTTCCAAGGTCAAGGGATTGGGCAACAACACCCTTTTTTTATATCAACACTTTTTTTGACCAATATGGACTTGAATAATCATTCGTTGACTCGTGGTATATTCATAAAAAAGCCAAAAGCACAAAGAATTTAATATATTATATGGACAATGCGTAGCCCTAAAGTATGCAATTAACAATATATCCATATAAAAACTCAAAATTGTGGCGCTAAAAATAGGCTACATTCAATATATATAGCAAAAAGCTCGCTAGTCTAGAGATCAAAAGCATTAAACCATTTCAGCATAGAGTTACTGCCAAGTGGTATATATATTCATAAAATTAGATTTACTGTCAAGTGGTATATTTATAAAAAGGAAAACAGCCCCCAACAACTGAGACAACCCATCCGAAAGTTTAGAGATCAAAGATACAAACCAGTAGCAAAAGCACAAACCATTCCAAGTATTGAGACATAAGGCAAAAGCAGATAGAATCAACAAAAAATTTCCCATGTATTAAGAACCAACTTACAGCCGAAAATTCACATATATTGGTGGGGATATATTTGATACTCTAAGACTCATGGGGGAAAAATGAATGACCAATATTCGAATAATTTTCTCACAAAATTAGCCAAAGGGAAAAAACATCAATTAATTTTAATACATAAATACATTTTATTTATTCTTGTTTGATGCAGCTACAAGTTCTTTAAAAGATTTATTATATCGGCCCTTATCTATCAAGCTCGAAATGGTTCGTATTTGTTGATGTTAATTTCGATCCTCCGAAATGCTGCCAACGCCCATCCGCTATCTTTTTCTTGGAACTCTTCCAATTTTGCCTTGATAATTTCAATTGCCGTGCTCAAATTTTCTCTTATGTCTTCCTCTTTCGCAATCGTGTACATTTTAGTTTGCATGCTTTTTATATCTATTTGCATTATCTCTTCACATTCTTTGGATAGTTTCGCAAAGTTAGCAAAAAGCTCCATACTAAATTTAAAAGCTTTCAAAACTTTCAATTCATCTTGTAGTAACTCGGTAATCAATGGAATATTTTTTTCAAATAACGTATTCACATTTATCATATTCTCATCTTTGTTGGTAATGGCAAATATTTTGATACGATTTTGGAATGCGCTTGCTATTAAGGAGACGTTTTCATTAAGAGCTTGTTGGGCGTTTGCTTTGTGGGTATTTTTTCTATGATGTTGGACCCAAAGCCGTCCCTCAACATCCTCATCACAAAACAAGCATCTTTTATAGATCTGTTGTTTTAATTTCTTTGCAGGTTGTTGTTGTTGTTGTTGTTGGCGTTCCTCCAAAAATTGCCTCAGTCTTTTTCTGACATTATTATTGTTAATATTGTAGTTGTTGCTGGTGTTGACCTCGTTAGCAGACATATTTCTCTAAAAAAGTAATGAACAATTTACTGTTAATTCTTTTGCTTTGTTACGCTTTCAGAAAAAAAGGCTGTCTCGATGATTAAAATCCCCCGAATATAACACATAACATTTGAAGAAATAAATTAGAAATCCTAAAAATGGTTCATGATAGGTGTTAACTTACCGTTTTTGTTGTTGATTTTTTTTTTTTTTTTTTTGTTTTAATCCTATGGCAACAATTTTCCTGCTCAGCCAAATGATGGAACCTTTTAGTGTTTTTCTTTAATGGTTTAGTGACACAATGATTTCTAACTAGTCAAGATGGTCTTATCTATACCGAAATTCATTCATTATTACGCATACACACATCTCATTCGTCCACAAATAGTCTCTCTTTCTCTTTCTCTCTTTCTCTCTTTCTCTCCTGACTATAACCTTGAACGCTGATCATTGAAACCTAAGACTTAATTCACATACTGAGATAAGAAAGAATTCCAAACCACTACGCCAAACGATAATGAATCACTTCCATACAAATCCACGAACATCTATGTCACACAATTAACCTATCCCAAACTTTAACTTGAACGCTGATCACCCAAACCTAAGACTTAATTCATCACTTCCATATAAATCCGCGAACAACTAATGCTAACAACACCTCCACTACAATCCAAGATGTGTACAACTGACAACAGCTCAACAGGTGAAATTCAGATATTTGCCCATCAATACACATACACACATATACATAATTAATATAACAACAAGCTACAAAAAAAATTCCCTTATAATACTCAGCTCAATGACTAATAATAATATATTCGCTATTAACAACATTGTAGCGCTAAAAAAAAGTCTACACATACTAATATATCCATATAAAAACTGGCTGTGCTTTTCAAAAATATCCTCATATGATTACAAGCAAACAAAGAACTTTCAAAAGATCTCAAAACTTTGAACAATAAAACATAACATCATTATAACAATAAATTAAATACAGCAACAACAACAGCCTAATATAACCACACTAGATAATAATAAAAGCATTCGAACAATATACCAATAAATACAGATTAGAAAATAACTCTGATCATCCAAACCTAAGACTTAATTCCCATGTTGAGATAAGAAAGAATCCCAAAAACCACGACGTCAAATGACTACGAATGACTTCCATACAATTAACCTATCCCCAAACTTTAACCTTGAACGATGTGATCATCCAAATCTAAGTCTTATATCATCACTTCCATACCATATCCCTCGAACAACAAAAATTCCTATATATATATTACTCAGCTCAATGACTAATAATAATATATAAAAGAGTCCTCAACTTCCAGACAAATCGACGACCAACCATGTCATACAATTAACCTACTCCAAACTTTAACCTTGTACGCTGATCATCCAACCCTAAGACTTAATTCACATACTGAGATAAGAAAGAATCCCAAACGACAATGAATCACTTCCATATAAATCCACGAACAACTACTGATAACACGCCTCTATTTTACTACAAATGATAACAGCACAACAAGTCAAACGACCATGAATCACCTGTCACCTATTCACATACACACAACTGATAACGACGACGATGATGATGAACCATTTCCATACATTATGCAGCAATAGCAAAAACATCGGGATTATTATTATTATTATTGCTAGACTCACGATACAATACACAAAAATAAATACTAGCACCGCGTCAAAAAAAGGAATAACCATTAATATATAAATAAGGTAACTCACCAGTTGATGATGTTAATTTCCTAGCTAATCCCACGTCGAATATTGGGTTTGATGATGATTTTTTCTTCTTTTTTTCAAATTTAAAGCCCGTATTTCTATATATATATATTTCAGCATAGATTTACTGCCAAGTGAATATATTCATAAAAAAGCCTTTAGCACCCCAGACAATCCCCAAAAAAAGCACATATTCAATATAGCAAAAAAGTCCATTTCAACATAGATTTACTATCAAGTGGTACCATTTCAGTATAGAGCAAAAAGCCCAAAATATTAAGAATCAGCTTAGATTTACTGAAAAAGCCCTCGACAACCGAAACAAAACCCAAAAGCAGATAGAATCACAAAAAATGTCTATATATTAAGAAACAACTAAAACATACATCCATTTCAACATAGAATCACCCAAAAAAAATTCCCATATATATTACTCAAACTCAATGACTAAATAATAATATATTCACTGCCAAACAATCATGAATCACCTATCACCTATTCACACACCCAATTCAAAAATACCATCTGCTCATGTCACACAATTAACCTTGAACGCTAATCGCACAACCCACTGAAGATGTATACACCTGATAACAAATACCCAACAAGACAAAACAACTATGCATCACACACCCCAAATTGAAAAAATACTGATAATAAGTACAAATCCCCAACCCACTGAAGATGTACGCCTATATATAGAAATCAACATTAGCCTGTAGGGAGCGGAAACAATACATTATGGAAACTATGATAAGAATAATTGGCCCTCAATACGTATGAAATTCACAAAAATGAGTAATGATATCCCAACTTGCTATAGAAATCATGAATACTTGCTAAAGGTTATGGGATCGGTACAATATGGACTTGAATAATCATTCGGTGACTCATAAAAAACCAATGACTTAGGTCTGCGTCTTAGGTGAATTCAACTAGCTTAGCTCTGCGTCTTAGGGGAAGTCAGTTTAAGTTCCAGCAAAAACACCCCATTTCCCATACAAATCCACAAACAACAAAATTCCCGTTTATATTACTCAGCTTAATGACAATAAGATTAAAAAGCACACCAAAGACAACGTTTTTTTATTTCTACCACAATTAACAGCTTACAACCGAGACAAAAGCCTAAAGCACTACCCATTCAACCCCGATATCACCACCGTATATATTACTCAGTTTAATGACAATAAGATTAAAAAGTACAACAAAGACAGCGTTTTTTTATTTCTACCACAATTAACAGCTTACAACTGAGACAAAAGCCAAAAGCACTACCCATTCAGCCCCGATATCACCACCGTATATATTACTCAGTTTAATGACAGTAAGATTAAAAAGTACAACAAAGACAGCGCTTTTTTATTTCTACCACAATTAACAGCTTACAACCGAGACAAAAGCCAAAAGCACTACCCATTCAGCCCCGATATCACCACCTAAACACAAATCCATTAGCAAAAACATAAACCCATAACAAAAAGCACCGATATCACCACCTAACCACAAATCCATTATCAAAAAGCCCCAATACTCACCACCACCTACAAAAAGCCCCAATAGCATCAAAAGCATAAAATCCAACAACTACATCCCCATTCGATTGCGACATCAACCAACAACCAGCGATAAGAATACTACAAACTATACCCAATTAATACCAATACTACTATTTCCACCCCACATAAGAACCCACAACCATTAATCGCAACCACAAAATATCACAATTAATACCAATACTCATAAGAAATACACTAAATACTACTATTTCCACCTCACATAAGAACCCACCACCCATGAATCACATACCACTATCAACACTCACCACACAACACACACATCTTCACCTTCACATAGAGCTTTGAGCCAGAAAAGAGCTTTTGAGCCAGAAAATTGAGGCAGAAGCCCTATAACCCTACTACTACTAATCCCTTACCAATCACCAAAACGTATCGCAAATACCTCTACCATTTAATGAGTTGCAATTTGTTTACTCAGTTGAACTCCTAGGTCATAAATCTCTTTTATCCTACATAGTTCTGGACCCGTTTCCCAGTAACCTTCTCACATAAACAAACATCTCTACGATCCTTTCCCTTTCTTTGTTTTTCAGGTTATCCATCATAGCGTTGAGCCATGAAAAGAACCGACGTACACACACACTTGTGTATCGTGAAGATCTCCTCTATGAGATCGGTTTGGTTACTCAAAAGAGAGACTTTACGTCTCTCTTGGAACAGGATATGCGCCCTTAATTTAAGAGAACCATTTTCACTGCTGAATTTCTTTTAACAACGATTGAATATCGTTGAGTCCTTTACCATCCTTCGACCCGAGCAGGTCGAGGCTCCATTGCTACCCTGGTGCGCACAGGGAAGCGATAATCAAGTATAATCGATTGTAGTCGAGCGTGTTTGTGAATTTATGATGAAGGAGGAAGTGAACGGAGTGTCCGTGCCAGGCACAATACTTCCTCCCTACACACTCACTTGTCACCTCTCAGTAAATCGAACAAGCAAAGAAGAAAGTGACTTCCTGGCGACAGCATATCATCGAGTGCATCGGTCACCAGCAGAACCAGCGTGGAAACAGCATTGGTGCACCGTCTTCCTTCCAGTGTTTCAAAACCAACGGTCCCCGACGACATTCTTCGTTCGGCGGAACACCAAGGATCTCGATCGACGACATTCCTCTCTCGGCAACGAGATATCGCACAGTATAATGTCAAATAACTGTCAACAAAGTGAGGTAAATTAGAAATAAAATAAAATAAATGGTTTTAAATTACAATAAATGAGTAATATTAAAAATAATAACGGTAATACTGAAAAAGAAATAAAATGAAAAAGATAATGGTTTCACCCGCTTCAATTTTCAATTTTCAATTTTCAAGTTTCAATTTTGAATTCTCAATTTTCAGTTTTCAACTTTCAATTTTCAATTTTTTTTTTTGCTTTTTGTTTTTGACTATTCAATGCCCAACGAAATGGCTATCATGTACTCAAAATGATAAATGAATATAATGAACTGCATGGCCAAAACATTTAACTACTCATTTATTAAATATGTATATTTTACCTTTACATTTATTTCACTAAAAAGCTTTTAATTCCCAAACGTACTACCGTACACAGCAATAGGTAATAAACCATCTCAAAAATGTTGATTGTTTCAAATGATGAATGCAACCCTATGAATAAAATTAAAGTAAATGAAATCATGAATAATGACCACCTCAACCTGAAATAGTGTACTGGGAAGTGGATGAGAATTTGGGTGAAAACATGATCGTGAAATGCATTTTTAGATGAACATTAGCTTAAATTTATCATGCATTCGATTTGATTGTTGAGTATTGGATGGGATTTATGGACCTGAATATAGGAGCCCCTGGGTGAATAGTAGGGCTTTGCAAAGCACTTCAGTGGGTTTGGTCATTCCAACATATTGTCGCTCCGATCCTACGGCAATTGATAGTTTTATCACTTATTGCAAGTTTACTAACATGCATAACGTATATTGCTCCTCAATAGTATACTGGTTAGTATACCCGCCTGTCACGCGGGAGACCGGGGTTCGATTCCTCGTCGGGGAGCCTCTGGCGCAAGACTAATGACCTTGCCCGGAAAAAAAAAAAAAAAACAAATCATTATGAAAAATTTAACAAGCCTCAGGACTTGCTAAATAAGGCCAAGACCGGTTCTAGGTTGTAGTGCCGATGATGATGATAACGTATATTCCCGTCAATAATTTAAGACCCCAAACGTCAATTGAGAATGAAAATTGGAGAAGGATATATGGTACCAAGCTTTATCCGCTCTAGTTACTCCCAGTATAAGGTAACAGATGAACGCCGTCCACCAGGTGAAGTAGGCAAGTAAAAAAGTACGTCATACTTTGTTTGCATATCAGCAAATCAATGAATTGTAAATAACATTGGGGGAAACAAAATGAAAACACAGCCATGAAGTAAGTTAATTTATTTCCACTCTTAATTTTATTTTGCTTTTAAGTACGCACAACTTCTTGGCCATCTAGTGGATTTTACTCACATCTTCAAACAGCTTTACTTACAGATTAGCTTTAAATGTGCTTTTGTTTGATATTATTCCGAAACAAAAAACCGCTTTACATGGAAATCGTGGTGGATTATATTTTCTACGTAGTTTTAAATTCAAATCGAATGTTCCGTTATGGAATAACATTAGAGGCATTCCTACAAACAGTATCACTTAGTCGCAAAGAAACAGATTTGTTCATATTCACGCGTCTCACCTTATCTGTCGCAAGAAGTTGATTTTCTTTTTTCCCTCAGTCACGTTGATAAAATTATCGTTCATGAATTTAAACTCGGATGCAGGGGATATATGGAAATCACTCTTAGGCCTCCTGTTCCAAAGCGGATCGGGTGGACCGGTGCAACAGCTCTTTTTCTTTTCCCAACTTTTTATCGACTTAGTCATATCTTTGTAGGTCGTCTCCCAAGTTTGCTTAACATCTGATTGCGGCGCCGACATTGCATCAAAACGAAAGCTGTAACCAAAAAAATAATATTTAAGAACATATTAGTTATTTCGATCGTAGATGGTTTACTCGTTTAATGAGTAGGTGCGAGAGTTGACGATAGATCTATACTCTGAACGCATGTCAGATCGATTATTCAAGATTGTTTCCTGTAACTCACGCGCCGATGTTTTAGGTAAATATACCTTGTCGTTCATTCCAAACGTACGATGATGTGCTAACCCCTTGGCCTGAAGAGATTTATTAATGTATTTAAATACTCATATCAAATATTGACAAAATTAGCTCCACATACCGTTGGATTAGGATTGTCAATCGGGAAGCACTCAGTGCGCAAATTCCAATTTGATACTTTAACTCTGTGAGAGTAAGTAAATGGGGTTTCATCCATTGTGATACCAATATGATCAAAAATGTGTATTCGAACCAAGATCTAATTAAAAACACTCTGATTAATTTCCCGAGGCTAACTGCGATTAATAGACACCACAACAACGAATTTGTATCGAAAAAGCAGTGCTTGCTTATCCTTATTTTTATGTTAATGTAGTGATATGGAGGCATTTAGGTTCCGAAGTTGCTACAAATTTACAGGAATAAATCTTACGACAATTACGCAACCATGACGCCAGCACACAACAGTAAGCTGAATCTCCATATATTTAGGCAGATCGTTATATGTGGCGGGTCAGCACAGCCTACGACCTCCACGCAGTCGCCACAAGAAAAGACACCGACAATGACTTTCGACTAATTCAGTCAAGCGCAGTCTCGGTCAGCCTCACACACAAAGGGAAGTCACGGCTGAATTGGCGTGGAGTCGATGCGGAACGCCCCCCCCCCCCCCCCCCCCCGCAAGGGAAAATAAAATAAAAAATAGACGAATACACCAACACGGGGCTCTAGAAGACCTAATTTTAGCGGCGGACGAGCTCGTTTACAATCCCCTGGAGGGCATCATGGCGGTCGGCGACAGGATATCTCCCAGAACACTCCTGCCCACCGGATTGACGCCTTGGAAGCAGCCGTCACACAACTAACCCTCAACCATCAGCCACCCAATCTAGACAAACCCAGCAGACGACACCAGCAAAGTCACCCGAGGCCAAGACGAGCACACAGGACACACGGAGATATGAGACCGGAATCCAGGCACAATCGGGCGGCTACATCGGGAATTCGGCCCCGACTCGCGCACGTGTAGGCCACCCTACGCATTCGCGAGGCCGGGAAACTAGCTCGCTTACCCCGGATGCAGGTAGCGCAGGTGGAATTATTCGAGGAATTCCGTGATGTTTTCACCACCAACGCCGGTCCCCTCCAGATTCTCGAACTAAAAGTAAGGCACACCACAGGTCCGCCGGTCTTCGAACGTCCGCGCAGACTGAGCGGTGACAAGCGCGATGCCGCCAAAGCAAACTTCGCGGACCCCTTCGAGAAAGGCATCGTTCGGCCCTCTTCCAGCCAATGGGCAAGCCAACTCCACATGGTCCGCAAACCAGATGGTTCCTGGCGAGTATCGGGCGACTACCGCCGCCTCAATGCCTGTGCCACCCTGGCCCGCTACCCACTCCCGGTCATCGAAAACCTGCTCCGTGTGAGCCGCGGAACAACCTTCTTGACGGTGGACCTACGCAAGGCATTCTATTAGGTGCGAAACGCCGAGGAAGACATCGAAAAAACGGCACATACAACGCCCTTCGGGCTCTTCGAATTCGTGGCGTGCCCTTAATCACGTTCTCCGCAAACTGCCGTTCGTCAGAGGATACGTCGACGACACCCTCGTCGTGTCGGACGGACACGACCAACACGCCGAACATCTGCGCGAACTGCTAACCACCCTCGGCAAAAGTGGACGCCATCAGGACCTTCCCCAAACCTACCACTTCAACAGAGCTGCGCCGCTTCGCATTAATCGGCCGATCACTCGAAAAAGAAGATGTAAGCATACTATCATCCCCAAAATTGAACACTTTGTTGCCCATTTACTCCAACAAATCAGTTATCAGCCAAATCAGTTATCAGCCAAAATAGAACCTTGAGGCAACCCGGAACTAAAAGCACACAGAGCCGCAGACTCACCGTTCACAACAACCCGGATCGATCTATTGCGTATTGTGACGATAGTGAAGAATCTGTGATTCGAACCGACACTATGACGGTTAGAATCTGTAGAAATTGAACCAATGCTCAACACATCAGGCCACTGCCGGGTGTACGAATTCGATTTTTAAACTCAAGTACACCCAACTGTTGTGGAATTGCTATATTATTGATTGGTATACGGCTGATGCATTTTCTTGTTCGATTTTCTTTCAGTGTTCTTCACTATTTGCTTGTATACGAGTATTGTGTGCATATCTGTTAGAAACGCCACAGATCGATTTCAGAGGTAGCTCTTCGTCCAGTCGCAAAACTGTTGGGAAAGTCCGTATGAACGAAGATTCCCGGCAACCCCCCATGCCAGCCGCGATCAAAAGCCTTAGAGATATCCAATGCGACTGCTCTTGGCTCACCAGTCGGTTAATTAAAAATGAACAATAATGAACAAAATAGCGGCTGGTATTTCTGTAGGCAATTGTAATGACTTGTATCCAACCGCCAATGGGGATTACTCGTGCCCACCCTCCAATACCGCCAAATAGAAACATTTCACCAAACAAGTGTGGCGGTTAGAATATCATGAATTATAAAATGGAAGCACACAACGGTAATATCGACTAATGGTCGTTTTAAATAGTAAACATTCGTTTAAATTAACTTTATTTCACAGATTGCGATCACTTAATTTTACAAGTGCTAAACCACCATTAAGTAGTGAACCAATGCATGCAGCGACATCCTGAGGAAGGTTGGCGCAGGGCTAATAACCTTGCCCGTAAAAATAAATTATTATGGCAAATTTAACAAGCCTGGGATATGGACCGGATACACGACGACGACCACGGAAACGAAAATCACTAAACGATTTAAGAGTTTTCTCATGGAACGTTCGCTCAGTATACAGAGCTCGAGCGGCACAGCAGCTAGCCGATGCCCTGTCCGAATATAAGGCTGACATAACAGCATTGCAAGAAATAAGATGGACGGAGAGTGGTGTTATTCACAGAAACAAGTATGACATTTATTATAGCCGTCATGCAAAATACCATGTGCTCGGAGTAGGCTTTCTAGTCAGCCAAAAACTGAAGCCTGCCACTATCGGCTTTAATGCAATAAACAAGAAGCTAAGCACTCTTCGCGTGCAAGGTAAGTTTAAGAACATAAGCCTCATAAAAGTTCACGGACCTACGAGGAGTCCCCTGACGACGAAAAGGAAGAATACTACGAGAACGTCGAAAGGGTCCTCAGTGCCTGCCCATGATACGATGTGAAAATCGTTCTTAGTGATTTGAATGCGAAAATAAGTCAGGAGCTGTTTTTCAGGCACTATGCAGGTTCCCACAATTTGCATGAGAACATTAATGACAATGGACTACGACTCATCGAACTGGCAGCATCAAAAAACGTGCTCGTTGCAAGTACCAGGTTTCGGCGTAAAGATATCCACAAACCCACCTGGGTATCACCTGATGGAGTCACTCGCAACCAAATTGACCAGGTGTTGATAGATCGCCGCCACTCCTCAAGCCTGATGACGGTACGAACGTACCGAGGTGCCAACCTCGACTCGGATCACTATCTTGTTGGTACAGTTTTCCGAGTGCGGATTGCCTTACGGAGACGTAATGCATGCGCGGATTAGGTTCGGGTCAACACGGCTGACTAAGTCCTGGGGCCAGAATGTCGGGTGTAGAAGAGAAATGGACACGCCTTAAGAATACTGTCAATAGTACTGCCAACTCCATCTTAGGCAGTAGTCGTAGAGACCGGAACGACTGGCTTGATGATAAGTGCAAACTAGCGACTGAACGTAAGAATGCTGGGCAATGCAGAAGTCTCAAAGTCGCGGGTACCCGAGGGGAAATACAAAGAACTCAGAAGATCTGAAAAAAGACTTCACAGACAAAAGAAAAGTGCCTGGGAAAAAAACCTTGTCTGTGAAATAGGGAAAAGTAGAGAGCGAGGCCCGTACCAGGCGCGGTAGTTCTACCAAATAATCCGCAGTATGACGCGGTACACACACTTACTGCAACGATAAAGAAGTTAATGTAATTAGCGATCCTGAACGCATTCTGGAGCGATGGGAAGTGCACTTCAATGAATTGCTAAATGATCAGCTCACAGAAGAATTGGAGGCTCCACAAATTCAAAATAAAGACCAAATGTTTGAGGAAACATTAAAAGCCATAAGACAGCTCAAATCAAATAAAGCCCCCAGAGCTGATGGCATACCAGCTGAGCTGATCAAACAATGAGGGACAGCGTTACATAACGCACACTATGCAACAACTATAGGCGTATAACATTGCTGAGTACCGCCTATAAGATACTCTCCACTAGCTACAAGATCGAATACCCCCATACGCTAAAGCCATCATTGATCAATATCACTGTGGCTTCATCCCAGACAAATCAGCAATTGATCAGATATTCACCCTTAGGCAGGCGATGGAAAAATGCCAGGAATTTAAGATTCCATTATATCATCTATTCATAGATTTTAAGTTCGCCTAGAACAGCATAGCCAGGGTAGAGCTATCGGGTTCTCTACATTACGCTGAGAACCAACCCACAATTTCAACCCAATTTCGCCAGCTAACCGCCCACCACCTCAACCCCAATTCCTTCCGTCGGCCTATTTCACCTGAAAAAGATATAACCCAAATGGAGTACGCAGATAATGCATAATCGAATTCAAACCCTTTCTCACCATACGGCAACTTTATTTCATAAACCACATGAGATTTCCACCGGAAATCACAATTTCATGTTTGGTTAGCAAGTGCAAAATCTGGGCAAACGATGCTGTTGCATCATCGTGTTACGTCTTCAGCGCCGTGCTTCCTCTTTCGAGGGAAGAGCGTGGAGGCTATATATTTATTAAATTAATTATAGTTAGTTTTTATTTATTTTATTTTATTTGAACTCAGCTATCTCAAGCTGAGCTCTAACTTGAACTACTTTTACAATATAAATTTTCCTGTTTTTATAGAACATTTTGTTCCAACTAACTGTGTCGTATAAAATGAACAAAACAATCTAGAAGTCTCTGTTTATAATTTTGAATAAACTTTGAACGAAAATCAAAGTGGCTATGTTTTGAAATGAAAAATGTGCTTGTTATGAAAAGGGGCATGTTTTTAAATGTGCTGTAAGTGACTGGATATAGAATATTGTGTCTGTTTATTTGTGAAATGTGCTGTAAGTGACTGGATATAGAATATTGTGTCTGTTTATTTATGAATTGTATTAAATGAGAATGTAAGATATGTGCGGATGTAGTTTTAAAGGTTGTGTTAGAAAGGACATGAGATTAGTGTTAACGCGAATAAGGGTAGTATTCTGGAATACAACAATCGCAAAACATCTGGGGTAATTTCAAATTCTTCGAGTTTGGTTCTCACGCTGATATTATCCCAAGCCAACGCGCGTCCTTCCACCTCCCCCAGACACGCTGTTCGCTGAGGATCAATAAACTCTTTAGTCAGGTGAATAGCACAAAAAATACTTTTCATCCCATTCCATTTCTCTTTCTCAGAGTGCATTGCACTCTGAGATCAATCCAATAACCAAACTGGATCATTCGGTCCAGTCCAGTCCGGTCCAAATCATCCCTCTTTGTGTACACTCGTTTCAAAAGTCGTTATCCATACCCCAAACGGTGCACACGGAGTCAAGATATAATTACCAAATACCCCAAAAATAACATATAAGCGTAGTGCCGCTACGGCTGTTGAATACCTTAACAAACTCTTAGTGTTAAGACCATAATCTAATAGCATAATTTAAATTCTAGTGTAGTGCCTATTAGTTAATCTATAAACAGAAAGACTTACCAGCAACCTTCAAGTGTTATTTTTCACTAAATAAAAAAATAAAAACTAATTACATCAGAGCCAGTGCGTTTCATTTTTGTCTGTTCGTGATAATTGGTCTGACGGTTGGGGATAGAGTGAACCGGTGTCGTGCCGGCACACAACTTCTTAACCCCCACAGAACTATATAATGTCATGAGAGAGTTCGGCATTCCATCCAAATTGATACGACTTTGTAGGTTGACCATGACCAACGTAACCAGTCAAGTAAAAATAGGGTGTTTGCTGTCCAAACCAATAAGCATCTGCCTGCCTCCTCTTCAACCTGGCGTCATCATCGGTAGATCCAAATGGGCTGTACAGGACTCCTGCACCCAGATCGAGCAAAAACAGGGACTGCACATTAATGAGGGGAAAACTAAGTACATGGTGGCAACTTCTGCGAAGAGAAGACCTAACGTTGGTCAAACTATCAGGGTAGTGGAGCATGAGTTTGAAGTAGTGCAATCCTTTAACTGCCTTGGGTCAATAGTATCAGCCGATAACAATACGAAGGTTGCCTCATATGTTTCGGGATTTGGCAACCCTGGTGTTGCAATCCGGCAATTGACAGCTCTGTCATAAAGTTGGACATTTTTTAGGTTATACGCACTCAGAACGTTTTGACATACGAGCGCTATTTGTGTTGTTTACAGTAACTTAAAAGATTCATCTCGGCCCAAAAATGGAATTAAATCGTCAACATTTTCGTGCGATTATTTTTTACAACTTTCGGCGTGGATTAACTCAGCAACAGTGCATGGGTGAACTTAATTCAATTTTTGGCGATGAAGCTCCATCAAGGACACCAGTGTTTATCGATGGTATGGTGAATTCAATCATGGTCGTAGTTCACTCGAAGATGAATTTCGTGAAGGTCGTCCAAAATCAGTTGTTGTTCCGAAAACCATTGATGCTGTGCGCGAACTGATATTGGAAGATCGTCATGTGTCCTATCGTGAGATTGAGACAACCTTAGGCGTTAGTGGGACCAGCATACATTCAATATTGCATAAACATTTGACTGTCAAAAAAATTTGTTCGCGTTGGTATGGTATGGTGAATTCAATCGTGGTCGTAGTTCACTCCAAGATGAATTTCGTGAAGGTCGTCCAAAATCAGTTGTTGTTCCGAAAACCATTGATGCTGTGCGCGAACTGATATTGGAAGATCGTCATGTGACCTATCGTGAGATTGAGACAACCTTAGGCGTTAGTGGGACCAGCATACATTCAATATTGCATAAACATTTGACTGTCAAAAAATTTGTTCGCGTTTTGCGTTGTCACACAATTTGTCAATCGCCCAAAAAAAGGCTCGTGTCAATTGGTCGAAAGAAATGCTCAAAAAATACGGTCGCGGTGCTTCGAAACACGTCTATGACATCGTGACAGGTGATGAATCGTGGATTTACGCGTATGAGCCCGAAAGTAAACAGCAGTCGACTGTCTGGGTGTTTCAAGATGAGCCAAATCCAACAAAAGTTGTTCGCGCACGAAGCACTTCCAAGCAAATGGTCGCCTGTTTTTTCGGAAAAACTGGACATGTCGCAACCGTACCACTAGAACAACGCAGAACAGTCAATTCTGAGTTGTACACAACCATTTGTTTGCCAGTTGTCTTCCAAGAAATCAGGAAAACCAACCGCCGAAGACGGATCACTCTTCACCACGACAATGCGAGCTCTCACACATCGGCTGCGACAACTGCATTTTTGAGCACCCAAAACATCGATTTGATGGGTCATCCGCCGTATAGTCCTGACTTGGCACCGAATGACTTCTTTTTATTCCCGTACGTAAAAAACAAACTGAGAGGTCAACGTTTTTCGACACTTGAAGAAGCGGTTGCTGCATTCAGAATGCATGTGTTGGAGATACCTCAATCAGAGTGGCAAAAGTGCTTCGACAATTGGTTCAAACGCATGCAAAAGTGTATAGATCTTCATGGGGAATATTTAGAAAAACAATAAAGTGATTTTCGATGATCAATATTTGTTTTTGTTCTCTAATCCCGAAATATAAAAGGCAACCCTCGTATCGAAGAAGAAATACGAGAACGGATGATCAAATCCAACAAAGCCTACTATGGTCTATCAAGGTTTTTTAAATCCCGAAATTTATCCAGAACATCCAAGCTACTACTGTACAAGACCATGGTCTTACCAGTACTCATGTATGGATCCGAGACCTGGGTACTCAATAAAAGGCACTCTGAACTCTGAACCGCGTTCGAGAGGAAGGTCTTAAGGATAATTGTTGGTCCCATATGTGAGGGAGGACGATTCCGGAGACGCTACAACCATGAGTTGTCCGCGATCTACCTTGAAGCTAATGTTGTAAGAAAAATCAAGCTCGGTACACTCCGGTGGGCGGGACACCTAACTCGAATGAGCGAAGAGGAGCCTCCCAGGAAAGTCCTTTGTGGCAGGATGTATGGAAGGAGACAGCGAGGCAGACCTTGTCTGCGATGGAGGGATAGCTAAGACCAGGACGCCCAGAGCCTGGGAGGCCAAACTGGACGACACCGGCTCGAAATCGGGACCGGTGGAGTGATTTGTTGAATAAGGCCAATACCGGATTCCGGTTGTAGTCCCGATGATGATGATGAAACCACCATTATAATTGTCAGTGAACTATGCTTTATTTACTCATTTACGTGTGAGGAGTCCGCTGAACGTCCTCATACAACGTGTTGTTTTTGTGAACGTATGTGTTGCTTTTATGTGCGCATACGAATATTTCTATTGCAAACTGTAGCGAGAGTTGGAGTCACTTGGAAGTGTTTGGAAGAGTTAAGTGGCGTTACTGAGGAGACGGAGCCGAAACAAGCTTTCATTAGCAGCGCCACCTGTTATCAAATCTGGGTACTTATTGATCGTCCTCGCAAACTGTAGTTTGCACTATAAAGGAAAAGAGATAAATATCTGTCTGGATATCTGTATTCAGTTATCTCTCTGTTCTACTCTGAAAGGAGAGATACGATAGATTATGAATGGTCGCAGATAAAAAAGTGCCCATAATTCTGAATATATTCCGAGAAGCACCAGATTATGTTAAGCTTGTCTAATAATAATCCTTGAAGTTATACAGTGTCGGAAGCTCTTTCGTAATTAAAAATACTTCTGTGTATATCTTATATAATGTCTGTTCTACCTTTTCGGATTCAACATGTTTTTAAACAGGACAGCATATATGTCCGTTGCCACTAGCGCTTGCAAATGATTTTGGACACTCAATCGATTCCTACTAATTTCTTGTTTTTTTATTGATTTGAAGGCACTCTCTTCCCTTGTTATCAATAGGTCATTAGCCCTATCGTGACTATTGCACATATTGGAGCAAATTTTAAGAAAATCTCATAGCTTCCACGGGTCTACAGAACAGATTTCATAAATCGATAAGAATGAATTATACGAGTGGCTGGAACTCGAACTATCTCCGGCAGTACACAAAAATTGTAGGAGAGAGTCCTGTATATAGGGAATACATTATGTCAAAAAAGTACCGAGAATTGATCATTGAAAAAGCCGGTGTTGCAGATTCGCAATAAATTATATTGTCAATTGCCGCGGGTCAATTCTACTACAATAACATCGACAGCTAATCAGCTGCGAACAACTTCGGGTGGTTGTGACGAATCAAAACGTAAACAAAGATCAGAACAAACAACAGATCTTATGCTCTGATAATGTGAAAACCGAGAGAAAGAACAGCGCAAAAAGGGACGGTAAGAGGGCCAGCAAGAAATATACATTCATTATTGCAAAAACGTATAAAATTGTCGTTTTATTTCAAACCCCCAGTCGAACGTAGCTGCTTAAGGCTCCATCTCATGGTGACTCTTTATCCGTCGTCAATAATATTTATAAGAAGAAGTCTTCGCTAGTAGTAGTTTGAGGTTGTAATCGGCAGAGAAATCTTCAAGACTTACTGATCTATTTGCCTAGATACTTCAAGCGGCTCAAATTGTCTGAGTGACATTCAAGAATGGACAAATATCTAATCGCGGCTATAATCTCTACAAACGTGAGACGGGTGTTCAATTTCATTCAAATCAAATACATTCGATTCGGTGGCAAGATATATCTGTAAATAAATATCAACATTTCGCTAGAGCAATGTGGGAGTTAAGAAGTTTGATGTGCCGACACGGGCACTGGTTTACTCCTATCCTCATCATGAGTTCACTCGAACACTGTTCACCAAACGCAAGGGAAGGACAATACACTGATCGCACAAGAGAAAATAAGCGAAATAAAAAACACTGTTTAGCTGTAAATGTTTCTCTCTGTTTTGTTATTACTAGTGCACTTCCAATATTAAGTCCATCTTATTTTGTATGTTTAAATATTATATTCTATTGAAATTTTAGGTCCCGCTTTGGTACAAGTTATAATTTTACGTTAGACGGCATTTTTAGGCTTAATAATGATTACAAATAAACTAAACTATAGAACACACACTAATTGTACAGGAAAAATTCTCGACTCTTTCTTTGTCCGCCGTTCGCAAAAATGGATTTGCTCGGAAAAACTCAACTCTAACTCGACAAAACACTCTCGGAGGTTTAAATTCGCGACTCCGGGGCGTATGCACCTAGTGCGGACGCTACGGTGAACGGAAAACGACGCGCACTGTTCGATGGTTGGAATAAGACTCATCGAGGGTTGAATTCCGACTTTTGATTCAACCCTCAGTTCGGGGTGAATTAAGTGGTGTGGTGAAGAGGAAATTAAAGCTTCCTTTTGGCCACTCACCAATGGGAGAAGATCTCTCGGGTTGATCTTAGCGAGAGTGCTGATAGATCTATGTGTACCCATGCAACGAAGCTCATGGGAAACGAAATCGAGAAAAGAGAAGATGAACAAAGGTCGCTATTTATGGCATAGATGCATGGTGCAGCTGCGTAAATAGACTGCTACGCTATTACAGAAAAGGTGCTAAAAGGGATTTAGATGCTTGTGCAATGGCGATTGTGTATAGCATCTATGGCGACTCGAAGGGTCGAACTCTTGTGTGAATATTTACACTATAGAGAATTCGGTTCTTGGCGGCTAGTCGCGAGTTGCGATATGCTTTGTCGGTCGGACAACAAGCCGCCGTGCATGCAGATAAACCAGAAAAATCTGCTAGGCATGTGTGCGCAGAATTCGTTGGCCGACAGGAGCGCCGATATGTTTTCATGATTTATGGCGGTTACTTGGTAGGTTTTTTTTAATTTTTTATTTATTGGCCTGTAGGAACTCGGAAGTTCATGACCTCACCGACTCGACTCCGCCATCGTTCCCTGTCCTGTGCACTCTTCTTCCACGCTTGACCATTCGATCCAATCCTCAAGGTCAAACCTAACATTGTCCTCCCATCTCCGTCGCGGGCGTCCGGCCGGTCTCTTTCCCGTTGGTCTACCGTCAAGAATTCTACGCACGGTCCTATCGTTGCCCATTCGCGCCACGTGTCCGGCCCATCTTAATCTTCGCGAATTGATTACTCTCACTATTGTAGGTTTGCGATATAGCTTTTCCAATTCGTGGTTATTGAGTTTCCTCCATTGTCCTGCCCCCTCGTCATATTTGCCGCCAAAGATACCCCTTAGAACTTTATTCTCGAATACGCGGAATTTGTTTTCTACCCGTTTTGTGAGAGCCCATGTTTCGCATCCATATAAACAATCGACGTGATTATGGTTCTATAGACACGGAGCTTTATGTTACGTGATAGCAGTCTGGATTTCAGATCCTGATTGCTGATTACATGCCAACTAGCGTTACCGGAATGCAGTCTTTTGTTAATTTCCTTCAACATTTCGTTACTGGCCGTCAGTATCGTTCCCAGATATTTAAATTCTCTAACTTTTACAAATATCTTGCTTCTGACGTTTATATGGGTTCCCTGAGGTCCACCTGCTCTCGCCTTAATCATGTATTTTGTTTTGTCTTCATTTATTTCTAGGCCGACCTCTTTTGCCGCTTGCATGATGATTTCGCAGTTTTTACTAACAGTTTCTAGATTATCGCCCAGAACGGTGCTGTCATCCGCATATGCGAGCACTTGTGTGACCCCGTTCAGGGATGATCCGGCCATGTTGTCGTCTTGTACCTTTCTGATGACATGCTCGAGCACAAGGTTAAAAAGACACGATGATAGACCATCTCCCTGTTTTAGTCCGTCCCGGATTTCAAATGGTTCTGAGAGGTGGTTTTCTATTCTAACTCGTGCTTACTACAATATGGTAGAGTCTTTGCCTTGCGACTGAGTCGTAGGCTTTTTTTGAAGTCAACGAACAGTTGGTGAACCGTCTCTCCGTATTCCCACTATTTTTCCAGCAGTTGTCTTATTGTGAACATTTGGTCGCTTGTTGACCGGTTCCTACGGAATCCACATTGGTAGTCTCCCAGCATCTCTTCTGCGTACGATGTGATCCTCGCCAGTATGACATGTTTTAGTATTTTGTATGCGGTTGTGAGCAGTGATATTCCTCTGTAGTGCTTTTTGAAAATGGAAACGACTATTGAGGTTTTCCATTCTTCCGGAGTGACTTCCTTATCCCATATTGTTTAGATGAACAGATGGATCTTTCGAGCGGTTGCCTCTCCTCCATGCTTCACAAGCTCTGCCGGTATGCAGTCGACTCCGGGAGCTTTGTTGTTTTTCAATCGATTTATTGCGTCTACAACTTCGTTGAGAGAGGGCTCTGGGATCTGAGGCTCGGCTGTATGTACGCTTGGTGCGTTTATTTGTGGTTGATGGGTGCGCACATTAAGCAGGTCTCCCAAGTACTGCTTCGATCTTGTCACGATATTGTGTGTTTCTGTGACCAGACAGCCGTTTGCGTCTCGAATTATTTTGACCCTCCCTCGGTAGCCATTTCTAATTGATTTTATGCCGGTATACATACCTCTGAGGTTCTTTGCTCTAGAATTTTCTAGGATTTATTCGATCCGAGTTTTCTCCCATTCGCGTTTTTTGCGTCTGAAAAGTCCCATTGTCTCTCTCCGAATTGTCGCGTATCTTTCTGCGTTGACTTCATCATATCTTTCTAAGTGGATCACTCTGAGGCGTTTACGTTCCTCGATTTTCGCCCTGCACTCATCGTCAAACCAAAGTTTGGACTTAATTGTTTTCTTAAATCCTAATACCTTTTGGGCTGTTAGTTTGAATGCGTCTCTGATCGATGTCCATTTAGTGTCCACACTATTAGCTTCCTCTTCCTCACTGCTCGCATTCTCTAGAATGCTAAATCTATTCGTTAGTTCCTCTTGATATTCAGCCCTTTTGCGCAAGTCTTTCAGTTTATCAGTGTCGAACTTTTTGCTCGTCTCCCGTGTCTGCCCATGTGGGATTGCTGGAGGCGACTCCTGATTTTGCCCATCACTAGAAGATGATCGGAGTCGCAATCTGCTTCTCTATATGATCTTACGTCAAGGATATTCGAGTGGTGTCTTTTGTCTATGAGGAAGTGGTCTATTTGGTTACGCGTTACGCCGTCGGGTGATATCCATGCGGCTTTATGAATTTGCTTGTGCTTGAACATCGTGCTTTTCACTAACAGACCTTTTGACGCTGCGAATGTGATACTCGTAATTCGAATTCCATTATCATTTGAAACGTCGTGTAGACTTTCTTTACCTATAGTTGGTTGGAAGATATCTTCCTTTCCAATTTTCGTATTGAGGTCCCCGACGAGGATTTTCACATAGAATGATGAGATCCCATCAAATACTTCTTCTAGGGTCTCGTAGAACGTGTCCTTCGTTTCTTCGTCCGTAGATTCTGTTGGGGCGTGTACGTTTATAAATACATAATTGTACCATGGTCCCTGTATTTTTAGCACCGACATTCGGTCATTAATAAACTTGGTACGGTAACCAAATTGTTTTTTTCCAGAAACATGATGTTTTGCCCGTAAAGAATTCTTTTCAGGCAATTTTGAAGATGCATTAAATGCATGAATGATGAGAATTCTTCACTGGGAATTTTTGGTGATACATTGAGTGTCCTTGGGAAGGGAATGTTGCAGGTGCTAATGCAATTGCGTTAGCGAAAAACAATGGGGTTTCTGGAGCTTCAGGACAGGAAGCTTTGGGGTAATTGGGAAAGTAAGTAGTGGCGTCAAAAGTCTTGTTCTAGCTAAGTTGGCACAACTGTCCTCTATCCTGAAGTAAAGCTTGAGCGCGTCTATCATCTAGTTTATCCACAGTGCACATTTTCCGTAATCGATTTCAGTTCTCGCCACGAATTCTCTTTAAGATCTTTTATCGACTGAAAACCGGTGCCTCAAAGTGGTTATTTTAAGCTTTGGAAAGAGAAGAAGTCAGCCGGAGCCATATCAGATGAATGGTGGTTGTTCGATGATATTTGTTGGGATTTTTTGCCAGAATTTCGTTCACAGTGATTGCCTGGTGAGATGGTGCGTTATCGCGGTGCAACCCGTGAGTTTTCTTTTCAGAAACTTGGCCTTTTCGACGAGTTTTCTCTCTTAAACGCTCCATAATGCGCAGATAATATTCTTTATTTACCGTCTGACCTTCTGGCAAGAATTCCGTGTGCACAACGGCGTGATAATAAATCCCTTTAAGCGGGCTCTTTAAATGATCAATTCCGGTTTTTTTTTCACGGGATTTACATCGGCTCCCACCTCCCATGTAAGAACACCAATAACAATGGCCAACGAGTCATAGGGATGAAAATGACCCCGTCAATCAACGCAGCAGTAGCAGTTCAAACAATTACTACTTCCTCAAACATCAAGACAAAATGATTGAAGAAAACCGGCAATAATTCGAGAGGCAACTGCCAAACGTAAGTCACAGACTGCAAAGTTATTAAAACTTAAATACCGGTTTATGACACCAAAGAAGCGCCACATAAAGCAAGGGTAAATCGAACAAACACAATATTCATATACGTTCCATATTTTTTATAACACTCGCGGTACCAAATGTATGTTGCTCATACCAAATTTGGCTGTGATATGCCGTCAGTATTAGTCATCAGTCTTCTTACACACCTCCGTCGATATTTGCGTCTTTCCTAACATACATGTGGGGCATTTCCTCTTTAAACAGGTGAATAACCAACTTTCGAGTTCAGTGCAATTTATGAATGAACATTAAGTCCAACTAGAAGGCAGAGCTTTCGTTATTCACTTCTCGAACGATGGACGACGAAATTATAGGTTCACTATTATAATTAAATCTCACGGCATATAAATACGACCTGCAATTTGAATTTAAATTACATGGGTAAATGGAATTTCAAAATTGTCTATCTTGTTAACACTGTAGCAGAGAACTGTGTCAAATTTCATGCCATTGTCTGCATTGTGACAAATTGTAGTTACGCTTGTGTTTTGTGAGGGAGAGTTAAATTGAAGATTTTTGCAACGAATGGCACAAAATGTTCAAAGGAAGAAAACCACATCCGACACGACCACAAAATAAACGAACGCACAACCCTTTTTTTTCAAATCAAAGATTTAGTCCTCAAATATCTACAATTTACAAAACGATGCCCTGATTATAATGTTGGCATTTCAGTTTGATGAGTGAACCTGACAATAGCATTTTCTTAAATAGTCTCCAGTGGTCCCAAAAAGTATTAAATTCCTTTGAAAATATTCTTGGTTCTTCGGGAGCTTCTTGAAAGCCACTCCAGAAATCTAATTTTATAAGTATTTCAAAGATTAAAAAAACGTTGGCATGGGAGTGTGATGTCGGAGGGGGAATTACTTTGAAAGCGAGGAAATAGATTTGGAAATATATCTTTCTATTCTATAAAAAAAAATTGTCTCTGGTCGACAAAAAATTGCATATACTACGATAGAACGGGAACAAGGCATATTTATTGGGGCTACCACTCCATTTATAGGCTTAGTTCGAGCAATATAAGTACTTAGAATGTACAATACATATATTAGGTGTACAGTGTACTTGAACGCCGAGTCTCCATAAGTGAAATGCTGCTTGCCAGGCAAAAAAAAAAAAAACAAGTTTTTGGCATCGTATAGTCATCATCATCATCTGCACTACAACCGGGATCCGGTCTTGGCCTTATTTAACAAATGTCTCCAGCGGTCCCGATTTTGAGCCGGTGTCGTCCAGTTTGGCACTCCCAGGCTCTGAGCGTCCTGGTCTACGCCATCCCTCCATCGCAGACAAGGTCTGCCTCGCTGTCTCCTTCCATACATCCTGCCACAAAGGACGTTCCGGGCAGTCTCCTCTTCGCTCATTCAAACTAGGTGTCCCGCCCACCGGAGTGTACCGAGCTTGATTTTTCTTACAACATTAGCTTCAAGGTAGATCGCGTACAACTCATGGTTGTTGTGTCTCCGGAATCGTCCTCCCTCACATACGGGGCCAACAATTATCCTTAAGACCTTCCTCTCGAACGCGGCTAAGAGTTCAGAGTGCCTTTTATTGAGTACCCAGGTCTCGAATCCATACATGAGTACTGATAAGACCATGGTCTTGTACAGTAGTAGCTTGGATGTTCTGGATAAATTTCGGGATTTAAAAAGCCTTGATAGACCATAGTAGAATTTGTTGGATTTGATCAGCCGTTCGCGTATTTCTTCTTCCATATTGTCATCGTCTGATACTATTGACCCAAGGCAGTTAAAGGATTGCACTACTTCAAATTCGTGCTCCACTATCCTGATAGTTTGACCAACGTTAGGTCTTCTCATCGCAGAAGTTGCCACCATGTACTTAGTTTTCCTCTCATTAATGTGCAGTCCCAATTTTGTGCCGCCTGCTTGATCTGGGTGTAGGAATCCTGTATAGCCGATTCGGTTCTACCGATAATGTCGATTTCATCTGCGTAGGTAAGTATCTGGCTGGACTTGGTGACAATAGTCCCTCTTGTTGTAACGCCAGAGTAACGGATTGCTTTCTCCAACTGCAAATGGAATTGGAGACCGTCCCCTTGTCGGAGTCCATTAAAGATATTTATTGGGTTGGACAGCAATCCCGCTATTTTTACTTGACTAGTTACGTTGGTCATGGTCAACCTGCAAAGTCCTATCAATTTGTTTGAAATGCCGAACTCTCTCATGGCATTATATAGTTCTACGCTGGCTAAGCTGTGGTAGACGGCCTTAAAGTCTAAAAATAGGTGATATAATGGAATGTTAAATTCCAGACATTTTTCCATCGCCTGCCTAGGGGCGAATATCTGATCAATTGATGATTTTCCTGGAATGAAGCCACACTGATATTGATCAATGATGGCTTTAGCGTATGGGGCTATCCGATCTTATGGGATAGTGGAGAGTATCTTATAGGCGGTACTCAGCAATGTTATACCCCTATAGTTGCTGGGCAGTGTGATATCTCCCTTCTTATGTATGGGGCAAATTATACCACGACGTCAGTCTTCCGTCATCTCCTCTTGCTCCCGTACGTGCACCACGGTCGCATGAATTGCGTGATGTAACACTGTCCCTCCTTGTTTGATCAGCTCAGCTGGTATGCCATCAGCTGCCGGGGCTTTATTTGATTTGAGCTGTCTAATGGCTTTTAATGCTTCCTCAATGCTTGGTGGCGGCAGCATTTGGCTTTGACCTTGCATGGGTGGACCTTCCAATTCTTCTGTGAGCTGACCATTTAGCAATTCATTGAAGTGCACTTCCCATCGGTCCAGAATGCTTCCAGAATCGGTGATCAGATTATCTTCTTTATCCTTGCAGTAAGTGCAGCGTGGTGGGTACCACGTCATACGTGGATTATTTGGTAGAAATTCTGCGCCTGGTGCGGACCTCGATCGCAACTTTTCTCTATTTCACAGACAAGGTTTTTCTCCCAGGCACTTTTCTTTTGTCTGTGAAGTTTTTTTCCTGATCTTCTGAGCTCTTTGTACTTCTCCTCGCGTACCCGCGTCCTATGACACTGCGGCATTGCCCGGTATGCAGCATTCGTACGTGCAGTCGCTAGTTTGCACTCATCATCAAACCAGTCGCTCCGATCTCTAGGACTACTGTCTAAGATGGAGTTGGCAGTACTAATGACAGTATTCTTAAGGCGTGTCCATTTCTCTTCTACGCCCGGCATTCTGGCCTCAGGACTTACTCTCCCTCCGTCGAGCTCTTCGAGGCAAGTCTTAACGCATGACCAAATGTGTTACTGGTATTCTCATTGCGTAAGGCAGCCGTATTAATTCGAAACTGATCCGCGGATGCAATACGTCTCCGTAAGGCAATCCGCGCTCGGAAAACTGTACCAACAGGATGGTGATCCGAGTCGACGTTAGCACCTCGGTACGTTCGTACCGTCATCAGGCTCGAGGAGTAGCGGCGATCTATCAACACGTGGTCAATTGGGTTGCGGGTGGCTCTATCAGGTGATACCCAGGCAGCCCTGTGGATATCTTTACGCGGAAACCTGGTACTCGCAAGGAAAAAGTTCTTTGATGCTACCAGTTCGATGACTCGTAGCCCATTGTCATTAGTGTTCTCATGTAAACTATGGGGACCTGCGTAGTGGCTGAAAACCGCCTCCCGACCTATTTTGGTATTCAAATCACCAAGAACGATTTCCACATCGTATCTTGGGCAGGCATTGAGGGCCCGTTTGGCGTTCTCGTAGAATCCTTCTTTTTCGTCGTTAGCGGACTCCTCTGTAGGTCCGTGAACGTTTATCAGGCTTATGTTTTTAATGTTTTCCTTTTGACTGGAATGATTGACCATATCTACTATATTCTCCTGTTTTTATTGCTGTTCCTCCTGACTGTAAGTCAATTGGTCCTCAATGCCCCATAGATATCGGATTCCTCGTCCAGGAGTGCTAAGATTCGGGCTAATCCTTTTGTCCGAAATGATTGACAGGTACCACATTTAAGGGCGGCTTACCGCTGCTGGTGATGCGCACTAAAGTGACTACTTTCCCACTCGATCCCCGCATGATCAGAAGCCAAAGGTGGCCTCAGCTCGTCTTCCTAAATATGTAAAACACTAGAGCGATGTATGCCTATTCGCGCCCTTTAATACCGATCGCTCATTCCCGATCGCACACTCATCCTAATTTTCCTATTTCCCCGCTCACTAGATGCGAATAAACTCTTTCGAACTCATTCAGCAATCAACGAACCCAGAGAGACTGGAAAAATTGCAAAGGAAGGCAGCTTGGGTTAAGGGTTGATTTCGTTTCTCTCGCAAGGGAAAGCAAAACCAAAGGGTAGACTGCGCATCCTCGTTTAGAGGCTTGGGTAATTGTAATAATGCAGAATTAGCATGTGCATTGCGACAAGGCTGGCGCAAGAGTAATGACCTTGCACGGAAAAAAACAAATCATTATGGAAAATTTAACAAGCCCCAGGACTTGCTAAATAAGGCCAAGACCGGTTCCCGATAGTAGTGCCGATGATGATGATTGGGAGGAGGGGAACTGGAGAGGGTTGAAAACTATACACATGCATTCATTTCACTGGATGTTGAAACTATTCATAAGTACTGCCTATACTTTATGTACCTGAAAAATGGCAACATTGGGTTGGGAAAATTTTTACATCGGAATGGAATTTGGGAAAAAACGTTCCGTTACGTGAACACGACGACTGCCAATGTTTTGCTGTTGGTAAACAGTATGACGCATGGTGGTGGTTTCTAGGAAATCGGTATGTAAGATTTCAAGCCGCGAATGAGATCAACAACTCGGGGCGGTGGGGGCGGGGGGGGGGGGGCGTTAATTTTGTAACAGATCACACATTGGGATTGTAGTGTTTAGCAATGATAGTGGAGAGGGTGAACTGAGCACACGGAGAAACGGGTGAGGAGCAAAGTCTTGAAGCATCAGGCTAACGGCCGCGCGTACAAATTCGATCGTGATTCTTAATTACACTCAACTGATGTGTAATTGCTATGTTGTTGCAACGGTATACGGCTCTGATGTTTTTTTTGCTTATTCGATTTACGTTCGTCATTGCTCTTCAAATATTTGCTTGTGTACTGTGTGTGCATATGTTGGAAACGCCACGGTCCTCTATTTGCGGAACTCACAAGATACCTGATCGCATTTTAAAAGGAATGTATATTCGGTGTACAATCACCTGTTATCAGAACAGGACGCCGAAGAATCCGCGTCGGCATATTCCGTGAGACATTCCCCCTCTCTTTTCTGTAAGATAATCCTACATCAGTTGTTCCATTCAAGTATGGAAGTACTTGTTACCGGGGTTCCGATAATGAATGCGATGTGCAAACGGCCATATACATTTACGATAAGACCAGCTCTCGAAATGGTAGTTTTTTCTCAAGTTCGGCTATGCTTTCGTACAGGTTGGAACGGCAATCTAATGGGGTCTTCGTGGGATTCGAATTATGTATTCCGAACCGATTGAGTATCTCGTTCACATATCTTGCTGGGCCATTATAATTCCGTCCTTGTTCCGGTTAAATCCGATACCTGAACAATATTTTATGTCGCCCAGGTCTTTGATTTTAAATGCGTTAGACAGTTACCCTGAAAGATTTTGGATTGCTCGCGATATGCCATCGACGTAAAGGGCGGCGAGAAGTATATCCTTTCATTTGCCCTTAAAGAATATGCAAAGACCGACTGAAGATTGCTTGCGTCCGAGGTCCTTGAATTATTTGTTACTTTAAGTGCCACTGGGGCTTGGCCTGCCGGAATCCACATAGAGCGTTCTTCAGCAAACATACGGTCTCTCCACACGCTAACGTTTCGCCGAAGTCCATGCCTGGGATTTGGGAGTATTCTCGCGCAATTATACACACTTTTCTTCGCTCCAGAGTTCGATCATGATTCTGTTTGCTTCTCAAGACTATTCGACTTCTGATGCCGTTACTTGCAGCTATTCTTCGGAACCTGCGCCTTCTGCAAGTCCAGCAAATTCGAATTCGAAAAGATTTCCGGGTATTCTACTGAGTCCCGTCCGTATTTTGCAAGGTCTCCCTGGTCTTCTTGTCGGTGCGTCTGTAGGTGTGGTTATTGTACCAGACATGGGCACTAGTTCAACTCAACACCCAAACACTTACCATTGGTTTCTGTGGAATTTTGCCACGAAACAAATCTACTCTAAACAAGCGAAAGTAATAAATAGTCACGCAAGTATTTCGTTATCAAGTGTTCTTTATTTAAATTTGGGTTATGGCATCGGCACATGCGCATAACATGGGGAGTTCACAACTTACTTCACTAATGTGGTGACTAGGAGTTAACAACATAATTCTTTAAGCCATTAGCTGGTGGGCGCCTGCACTCCTTCAGGATCGTGTCAAAACGAAGTTCACTTTAACTAACAAAACGAATTCCGCGACTAGTTGACAGAAAGGAGATACGGCACTCCAACTCGAATATTTAAACGGTGTGAAACAAAACTGGCTGCTTACTAGCGGAGCTGGTAAAAAAAGGGAACTCTAAGCGGGTGCGACTGTCCGCGATGGTAATAGGAATCTGACTCCTCGATGTTCGTCGAGATCAACTTCCACCAGCCGGCATAAAGATGGATTTTTCATATATCCTTTCAGGTCAATGTACGATGCCCCTTTTTCTGGAAAACCGACAAAGAACGATCCTGCACTTGTTCATGGTTTAGCCGATGCTACATAGGAACATTATCGTGTTTACTTAGGCGTTCACGATCATGCCGTTGTAGGCTATACTTTCTTCGGTGACGATAAGTCAACCGAAGAATTGGGATTTGTTTGTTTTAGCCGTATGGCTCTGGACCATAAGGCGGGAAATTATTCATGGTGGTGAGGGATTTGACCCGCAGATGTGAAGGCTAACGTCTCACCCAGGGGAACCATAGACCAGCGGTTAGTAAACAAAACAAACGCAGTGAGGTACTGTGTGTTTGCTTTGATTTTCTGTGGGTCATCATAGGGCATGGCATGGGTAAGATTGTCTAAACAATGATCATATCCATGCCCAAATTCTATGATCGGTTGATAACCTTTGGCCATTGCGTACAGCATCAATTAGCTCGCACGCAGATTGCCAACGTCCCATCGGTCGGTGTGTCGGGTGTGGTGTTTATGTTAAAACAACACTGGGAATTTCTATAGGCGGCCAGCAATGGCTGCGCTGTAGGTTGTTGTTTGTACAATCGACCGATGACTTGGTGATGAGAATGAACATGTCATGCACATGCAAGGGAAAATGCTTCTTCTCATAGAGCATTGGCATGCGCATGCCTTAGTGCTGGTTACCTGTGAGGTCACCGAATAAGCTTTCGGGGACATGATGCGTTGGATGCGCGCATGCCCCGAGGTGAAAGTTTGATGTCACGGCTAGATGATAGTCTTGCCGTGGACCTATGTTTTCAGCTGTGAGGAAATACGAAGCGGCTGACGCTGCTCATTTGCAGGTAAGTAGGAGACAGGTAATTTATGGAAATGGGAGGTTCTTTGGAAGTGGGTTAAAGAACCCCCACACGCCCACGATCTTATTTGGATTCCCGTGAGAGTTGTCCGAGCTCTCGTAGTCGGCCATGTTCTCGAGGACGTATTCTGCGTTGAGATTGGGATGTTAATTGTTATTACCTCTGGGTAGTAAGGACCAAATTCGCGCTTATATTGATGTTTCAGGAATTTTTGATGATCTCCACGTCTCTAGTGCTATATATTTCACGGTTTTCGGAGATCTACGTGGGCAGTTTGATAAGTCAGTGACTTTTTGAATTTCCCGCGCAGTAATTTAAATGCAACACTACTCCCATCAACTATAACCTATGCGTAGAATACTGTCAGTTTGAGCAAGCCGCGTCATTTAGTTTGTGTTTGACAGCCATTGAAAGCAGACAACAACGTGAATTTTAACGAAAATAGCATAAAGCGAATTTCATGTGCTGTGTAACCATAGTCCAGCAAAATCCATAAATTGGACTACGAACTGCTACCTATCCATCATATTCTCTAGATGTAGCCCCCTGCGACATACAGGGCAAAGTCCCTGCTTTCAATCCGACGAAGCCCAGAACGATCCTTGTCCCCGTTCAATCCAAGTTGACATGCAGTCTCCACGTGATACCGCTGGATAGCTACTTTGGACCCGCCAAGTAGTGAACCAATGCATGCAGCAACATCCTGAGAAAGGTTGGCGCAAGGGTAATAACCTAGCCCGGAAAAACAAATTATTATGGACAATTTAACAAGTCTCGGATAACGGACGGATACTGGTGGAGAGGCTTGCTAAATAAAACGGTGGGGTTTTTATGTAGGGTGCGCGGGGTATGGCGCTGGTTCACTAAATAACCCACCGTTCTTTCACAAAATAAAACACAAGTTATTGATACCGATGCAAAATTGAGCCGAAGAACACTGAACTCCACACTCGAGTTCCAGGACACTGTACACGGCAGAATGATGACAAATTAAAACGCGGATGTTCTTGTTCTGTAGAATGTTCATTTATTGTTTTATTTATGGTGTAACACGTTGTTGTATAATTGTTTATTCCAAGTTATAAGAACTCTTTTGTTAACATGACATTATCCACAGCTTTGAAAATTAATAATTTTTTAAAATATCAGATCGTTGTACAGCGAAAAAGAAAACAAATACAAATAGTCACACAAAGATATACCAGACACCACCTTAACACCAGTTTCACGAGAACAGTGTATGCGGTTGGGCGGTAAAAATCGGACTCGCCCATGCAATCCATATCCGTCAGATTCAACGGTGGTGGATTACATCGGTGTGGGAGGATTCTATATGTGTCCGTATAGGACAAGTACGATGCCCTTCAGCTTGCATATCGGCAACGACGAAAATGCACCTGAATAAACATGGGTATGGTGGTAAGGAATTTGACTTGCAGACGTGCAAGCGTACGTCTCACCCAGGGGAAACATGGTCAGCGGTTAGTAAGTAACATAAACACAGTGATACTACTGTATGTTTGTTTGTTTTACAGGCCGGATCATCGTTAGGCATGATCTAGGGTATGATTGTCTAACGTCAATAATATTCGTGCCCAAATCCCATGATCGGGAGATAACCGATAAAGGAAATTGGTCCCAAGTGTTGCGAACCTCGGTATTGGGGCAATAAATGGTTATGAACCGTAGCAAAACCATCGGCTACAGCTGTGTCAACAATTACGCTGGCCAGCGAGTGTTTATCTATTATAATTGCTGACGAGCCGAGCCGATGGAGATATGGTATGGTTCATATACTATGAAACGGAAAAATTCAATGTGATGCATGCCTTGATGAGGTTTAACTTTCAGGTGAAAGTTATTTGAAAGAGAGCTTCAGCTGCTCGAATGCGGGTAAGTATAGTGGTTTATGGAGTGGGGGAAAGGCGGGTTGATTTAAAGATATGGATGGTTCTTTGGGAAAGCTTTAAAGAACCGCCACTTCAACCCCCCCCCCCCCCTCGGTGACGTAGTCACGAAATAGGCAAAGAAGGTTGAGAGGGGGGGGTAGTTGCCTCTGGACGCGAGTACTGGCGCGAGTGCAGGGAGGTTGTGCTGGTTGGGTGGTAGTTGCGTCTGATAATGGGGGCTGTTCTGGGGCGGAAGCTTCCAGAAATCAAGGCTTAAGTCTCTCGACGCTGACCGTGGATCGCTTGCATCTAATATCGATCTCGAAGACGTGGTCGCTGATGCGGCGGAACACTTTGAATGGGCCATCATAAGGGGGGTCGAGGGGTTTTTTTACCTTATCCACCCTGACAAAGACGTGCGTGCAGCTGTGCAGTTCAGGGTGGACGAAACGTTTTTTGGATCCGTGCCTGGCTACTGGGGTTGCCCTAACCTTACTTAGCAGGTCACGCGGTGTTTTACCATCCGGGAAGAGTTTTCCTGGAAGAAGGAGGTTGGTACCGTAGGTGAGCTCTGCTGTCGAAGCACCTAGGTTTTCTTTTATGCTTGTCCTCAGGCCGAAGAGGACAGTGGGGAGGGCGTCGAACCATTGGGTGTCGTTTTGACGCATGAGTGAGGCCTTGAGGGATCTGTGCCAGTGCTCTATCATCCCGTTGGATTCGGGGTGGTAGGCGGTGGTACGACTTCTTTGGCAGCCAAGGACGTTTGTTAGCTGTCTGAATATCGTTGCCTCGAATTGTGGGCCTCGGTCCGAAGTAAGAGTGGTTGGTACACCAAACCGTGTGACCCAAGTTGAATAAAAGGCCTTGGCGACTGATTCGTCAGTAACTTTCCGGAGAGGTGTCGCCTCTGGCCATCGCGTGTAGCGATCCATCATTGTGAGGATATAGGAGCATCCCCTTGATGGAGTAAGCGGTCCCACTATGTCTATATTGACATGGGCGAAGCGTGCCGTGGGAAGCTTGAATTGAGCTGGCTCCAGTACATTATGTCGCGCTACTTTGCAGCGTTGGCATTGGAAACAATCACGGGCCCAACCAATGACATTTTTGATCATTCGGGGCCAAACAAATTTGCGACGGACAGCAGCGGCTGTCGCTAGGCCGCTGGGGTGGGCTGGGTTGTGGTAAACCTGGAACACGCCCTTACGAAGTTTCTCAGGGATGCAAGGTCTAGCGGTTCCAGTGGAAACACCACACCAGATTTCGCCCAAAGGTTTGCGAAGAGTGATTTTCTTAAGCTCAAGTGCCGTATCGGCAGTTAGGTGGAACTTGAGCTGATCGTCCTCCTGTTGAGCCAGAACAAGGTCAGCATTGTTTAAGGTGGTGCGCAAGTGAATCGTATCGATTCGAGAAAGGGCGCCCGCCGTGACATTCTGCTTACCGGAGATGTGATTGATCTCCGTAGTGTATTGTCTTATGAGGTCTAATTGCCGCTCTTGTGGGGGGAAGGCATTTCCCGACTTCTTCCGGAACGCGTACACCAGCGGTTTGTGGTCTGTCGAGATGGAGAGCGAGCGACCTTCCACCATGTGACGGAAGTATTTAACAGCGCTGTAGATCGCAAGTAATTCACGATCGTAAGCGCTGTGTCGTCGCTCTGCGGGACTCAGTTTCCTTGAAAAGAAACCGAGTGGTTCCGGTCGGCGTTCGATGTCCTATTCAAGGACAGCTCCGATTGCGGTAACCGATGCGTCGCATTGGATCGTCAGTGCCGCTCCCTCGGGGGGGTATCGGAGTAATGTGGCGTTTGCCAATTGATCTTTGGACAGTTGGAAAGCTCGATCCGAGGATTCTGTCCAGGGGATTGGGGCAATAAATGGTTATGGACCGTAGCAAAACCATCGGCTACAGCTGTGTCAACAATTACGCTGCCCACTGAGTGTTTATCTATTATAATTGCTGACGAGCCGAGCCGATGCAGATATGGTATGGTTCATATAATATGAAACGAAAAAATTCAATGTGATGCATGCCTTGATGAGGTTTAACTTTCAGGTGAAAGTTATTTGAAAGACAGCTTAAGCTGCTCGAATGCAGGTAAGTATAGTGGTTTATGGAGTGCGGGAAAAGCAGATTGATTTAAAGAAATGGCTGGTTCTTTGGGAAAGCTTTAAAGAACCGCCACAAAACCAAGACCAGATCCCGGTTGTAGTGCCGATGATTACAATGATTAATTGCTTTTTGTTAATGCCATTCGACGTACAAATTTTTGGGACTTGCGTACGTCCAAAGTGTGGCCAAGAATCGAAACACCTCGATTCGATATCATATGCAGGAATTGACCCGTTCCACATTGTACCAAACTTTAAGGATGAATTTATGTCTATATACTTGCAAAGTTCAATTAACACGAGTACTTGGCCCTACTGTCCATATTTTTGTTTTATCGTTTGGTTCTAGTTAGCTATGCGAACATTCCATCACGGAAAAATGTTACCGACTTTAAACCTTAAAATGTTTGTGTAGTAGACACCCAAACGATTCTCATTTAAACTTAATCGTGATATTCCGATTGATACAAACTGGAATATTTACCAGTAATAGAAAGAATGTAGCAAATTAATCAATAGAGTTTATAAGAAATGTTTAAAATTCAAAATCAATACCTAATTGTGCTTCCTAGCAAAACTTTTCAGCGCACCTGTACTGTAGCTTTATAAATCTGAAAGCAACATACGAAAGCTCTAATATCTGGTCGCACAACAATACTTCAAACCTACAACTGCTGCTTTCAGTGGCCCTAGCCGCGCCAGAGTGCTTTTTTCCTCCGCGAAATAAAGACGTGACATATTCACTGACTTCAAGCGCGTCAAAGAAAAACAACGACCATAACAAAGCAATAGAAGAGCAATTGTTTTTAGTTGTCCGAGAAGAAACATAGAATTAGCGATATTACGTTCATATTGACTAAAGGCTTTTCATCAGCCATGGTGGTTTGTTATCCTTGATACATGTACATGTCCCTTAACCATATCGAACATTCAAACAGTGTTTGTTGTGTTGCAAGGTTAGGGTAGCTCTCGCCACCAAGAGAGAGTGAGTTATTAGTGTTCCAAATGGAAATACCTAAAGTTCCTTTAACTAAAGTAAAACATCGAAGGCCTTAGCATATGTGAATACGGGCAACACCTGAGAAGGCGGAAGGGAAAGTTCGTTCGGGCGAACATCCTGGTATACCACAATTCCATTCAAGTGAGCTCCGTACGAACATTGAGTTACCATGAACGTTATGTCATGGATATCGTTCTGGCTACTTTGCGCTTAACATTTCTGAAAACAATATGTGCAACGAATTTACATTATGTCCTTGGTATTTAAGATTGCAATGTCCTTGAGAAAGTGATTTCTGGCTAAATTTTCCGTCCTGGAGCCCTACATACATGTACGCTTGCATTCCGGATCTCCTGTGCTCCATTTTTTCTGTGCAGTGCTTTTTTTGTTTACATTTTATGTTTCTTAATTAACGGTTTATAGTTTTTTATTCTCTTTGATGTATATAATGTATATAATGTTCGTGTTGTTATTGTGACTTAATGTTAGTTATTTCAACCGCAACCCACAGGGAGCAAAGTTACCCTGTGTTTCGGATCAACCCATATAAATTCAATTGGAGTTATCTTACTACTTATCAATCTGTCGAAAATTGTGAAAAAGATCTGTGCAATTTGCACCAACAAGTGGAGTTGCTCCAGCGAATCGGATAACATCTGGAACGGCAGACATTTCGGTAGCAACTCACCAAGGATGGAAGCGGTTTCAGCTGATGGCGGCGATACCTTTTACAAAGGACGTGGTGACAATGTAAGTAAATCCTTTAAACGCTTAATGCCAGCCACACGTACCTTATGGTGGTGTAAGGTGTGACATAATTCTTTGTACGCAGATGCCAGAGACAAGTGTTTTTTGTTGGTATTGCTTTATTTTGTATCAGTGATATGAGCCATTCAGACCGCGACCTTCATGGCAATTTTTCTTTGGCTGCATAGTATGGTAGGTTGATATCGTTTCGAGTGAATTGTGTAGGAGATATGCTCTCTGACATGTGCATTCATCGGATTAGTCATTTTGGATGCGTTACGATTGTACCAGTGGATAGACAAACGAGGTCAAACTCGATACTTCCTTGAACTATCGATAACCAACCACGGATACCACTATGGTGACGGACAAAAATGAGATCATGGATTTCGTTCAACAGCCTTACAATTTGATATTGTCATGCAGGGCATCTACGGGTCACCGCCAGGGCGGAGGGAACACACTTTACGGTGAACATCGAGTCTGTGAGTCATCGATAGAAATTGCCATAGTTGTAAATAGATGCAGAATAGAGTATTGTATCCGGTCGGTTAATTTGCGAATAGAATTGGTCAAGACGAACACAAATGTCCATGCAATGTTATATTTCCAATGCTGATTTATAACAAACGAAAAACGTTGCGGTCAGTGTCAATGAAGGAATGACGGCGTATTCGACACATATTTAATAGAGTCTTGAATGAAAATGACACGAAATAACTTAGAGGGGAGGAATTATTGCCGGTTAGCAGTAACATGATACACCCGCGGCGTTCAAATTTTACCTTTAAATATCGATTAAACAAGCCGGAAAATTCGTTTAATTAATTAATTAAAAGGTATTGTTTCTCGAGCACTTAAAAAACTGAACATGACCAAAATCCAGTGGACACCATTGCCCCTATATTTTTGAAGACATGTTCTTGACGCTATTAATCTCGCCAATTCCCAAAGAAATATAAAACCATGGATTTTTAAACAATTACTAAACACAGTGATTCATCATTCCTGTTTTACCACCAACCTATAGTACTACCTTCTATTCTATCGAAAGTTATGGAGTCACCGATTAATGGGGTATTCTGGTGTGGAGGGCCAAATTTGAATGTTTTTAGAATTGTGTTAAGATAAACGGATTTTTCATTTTCATTATTACAACTTTTTTTTTTCATTTTTGCAACATTTAATTTTTTTTCTACATTCTTAGTTTCTAAATTACATGCTAGACAAAAAATGCTTAAACTCTAGCTTAATTATCTTATATTATAACTTACTGGTCCTACGCAGACGCTCTAAGCTAAACATTACATGACTATTGTATAATTTGCCTTTCGGCGACAGAACTTTGTGTGTGACTGTATTGTGATGAATCATCATCATCATCGGCACTAGAACCGGAATCCGGTCTTAGCCTTATATAATATTTTTTGGTGCACCAACGTGCTTCTGGTTCCCCGGGGAGGGTGGGCTACCGTTGTTGTCCTCTTGCGGTATGTGTCGAACTCGTAAATACACTTTCCGCGCACTATCGAACGTGTTGCCGCACGATTATACCGATGTTTCTGAATGAAATGTCACCAAAGAGTTTGCTGCTGAGCAGTCACTAAAACAACACTTCCGATACTTTTTTAACTAATTCTAACTGATTTATTTTAAGTTTATTTCTCATTTTTTGAGGAGGTCTTCTCCTTATGCGCGCTACTCACTGACTCTTCCAAGCGACTCCAATCAAGTCACTTTTCCAACTCTGTGAATTCAATTCATCTTCTCACTTCGAGAATTCAAATCCTCATTTCTTTATCTTCTTTCAAAGGTCAAAACGCATCGCCACTTATCGTTTAGTCCTTTCTTGGGGTTTTTGTTTGTGTTAGCCATCTGGCCACAAGATCCGTGGAAATTGGTTGTTACTTTAGGATCTGGGAATCCGTATCTATTAGCAAATCATAAAACATCTGGTGTGCGTTTGGATGTTTATGATTGCAAGAATTGTGTGCCGGCGTATCGAATAGATATGCCTTTGTGCACTTTTAGGTTTTGGATCTTGTAGGTTTTTTAGGTGCTAATTGCTTTTACCATACATGGGAAAATAATGCATTATGCTGTTTGATTTTAGGAAATTGAATTGAATAAATGAATTTGAATTCAATAAAGGATTTGAACGTTTAGTTCGATTTGGTTTGATATTGAATTCAATGTTATTTTGGGGATATGAAATGGATTTTCTTATAGGTGGGAGGAAAATGTAATGTGGGTGGAGAATGTAATATGGGAGAAAAATGGTAGGGCTTCTTGGAGCACTACACTTATTTAGCAAGTCTCTCCACCGGTATCCGGTCCATATCCGAGACTTGTTAAATTGTCCATAATAATTTGTTTTTCCGGGCAAGGTTATTAGCCTTGTGCCAACCTTTCTCAGGATGGTATTTATGGTTATTTATTATTATTTATGATTATTTGTATGACAAAGACAAATTGTGAAAACTTTGTGTCGAATTTTTTTATTTACTTTTTTTTGTATTTTTTTTTTCCTTAAAATTTAACTTACTACTTTTTTTGTTGTTAACTTTATTTAAAAGAACAACTTAAATGTTATACTACCCTAATTCTAAAAAAGCTAAGTCTATGTAAGCTGGCTGATGATACTGTTATTCTACCGACATTGGTATCCAGGTCTTTATTTGCCATTCAACCACCGGAACTGTTGATTTTGTTTAATATTATCGTCCCGGTATCTGTGGGAGATAGCCCTACTGAAGCGCAATAGCTCTTCTTCGGTGCGCGTGACTTCCCGGTCATAGCACAATCGCCCGTCTACGACTGATCTGCTTCCATAACAGATCAGCGGAATTCCGGATCTATCCTGTATAACCCCATTCATGTCCAAATCAAGGAATGCCTCTGGTGGAATAAAGCTTATACGGCGATGATTCTCCGGAACTAAATTCGAGTCGAGTTTTAACAGCCTACGCGACGAGGGTCGAATTTCGACCGCTGTGGGAGTCAAGTCGAGTTCGTCAGGTTGCCAGGGTAGGGAGAATACATCAAGTTATGTACTAGATTCAACGGTAAGACATCTCTTGTCAGGACTCCATACTCAAAATTTCGCATTCTTTCAGAAAGTAGCGTTTTCCGCCCGTTATTGTCGGCCGGATCATTTTGCCGAACCCGATCAAAACGCAAATCGATCGCGTCATCGGTAAAGGAATATCTATTGCAACCCGACACCAGATTTATAAAAAGGGAAATTGTCCTCCTATCCTTGTGTGGTGTTTGTCCTTTTCACGTTTCTGTAGTACGAGGGTTGCCTCTTATGTTTCGGGATTTGGCAACCCTAGTGTTGCAATCCGGCAATTGATAGCTCTGTCGTAAAGTTGGACATTTTTGAGGTTATACGCACTCAGAACGTTTTGACATACGAGCGCTATTTGTGTTGTTTACAGTAACTTAAAAGAATCATCTCGGCCCAAAAATGGAATTAAATCGTCAACATTTTCGTGCGATTATTTTTTACAACTTTCGGCGTGGATTAACTCAGCAACAGTGCATGGATGAACTTAATTCAATTTTTGGCGATGAAGCTCCATCAAGGACCAGTGTTTATCGATGGTATAGTGAATTCAATCGTGGTCGTAGTTCACTCCAAGATGAATTTTGTGAAGGTCGTCCAAAATCAGTTGTTGTTCCGAAAACCGTTGATGCTGTGCGCGAACTGATATTGGAAGATCGTCATGTGACCTATCGTGAGATTGACACAACCTTAGGCGTTAGTGGGACCAGCATACATTCAATATTGCATAAACATTTGACTGTCAAAAAAATTTGTTCGCGTTGGATCCCACACAATTTGTCAATCGCCCAAAAAAAGGCTCGTGTCAATTTGTCGAAAGAAATGCTCAAAAAATACGGTCGCGGTGCTTCGAAACACGTCTATGACATCGTGACAGGTGATGAATCGTGGATTTACGCGTATGAGCCCGAAAGTAAACAGCAGTCGACTGTCTGGGTGTTTCAAGATGAGCCAAATCCAACAAAAGTTGTTCGCGCACGAAGCACTTCCAAGCAAATGGTCGCCTGTTTTTTCGGAAAAACTGGACATGTCGCAACCGTACCACTAGAACAACGCAGAACAGTCAATTCTGAGTGGTACACAACCACTTGTTTGCCAGTTGTCTTCCAAGAAATCAGGAAAACCAACCGCCGAAGACGGATCACTCTTCACCACGACAATGCGAGCTCTCACACATCGGCTGCGACAACTGCATTTTTGAGCACCCAAAACATCGATTTGATGGGTCATCCGCCGTATAGTCCTGACTTGGCACCGAATGACTTCTTTTTATTCCCGTACGTAAAAAACAAACTGAGAGGTCAACGTTTTTCGACACCTGAAGAAGTGGTTGCTGCATTCAGAATGCATGTGTGGGAGATACCTCAATCAGAGTGGCAAAAGTGCTTCGACAATTGGTTCAAACGCATGCAAAAGTGTATAGATCTTCATGGAGAATATTTTGAAAAACAATAAAGTGATTTTCGATAATCAATATTTGTTTTTGTTCTCTAATCCCGAAATATAAAAGACAACCCTCGTATTATTGTTGTACCGAGGTTTCCTCTCATAATGTAAAAGTTAATTGTTAAAAAGGAATAACTAACGAAACCTGAAATAAAAAGAACGCTTTAACAGCATTGTACAGAACGAAGTCGTGTGTTTTATTTCCCCCTTTCTACAAGTGCACGGTGTGTGGCGGACCTTCTACTTTCGGAACAATTCTCTGTGAACAACCTCCGGTGGCGCAATTCGGTGGGAGTGTATTGAATCCATGCCATACGTTGGCATCAAACTATCACCCCCCACAAGGTCATTAGACGAGCTTATTGCTCTCGCAATACCCTATATCCTCTAATTAATTTAAGCATAAAGTTATCCACCCTATTTATGTATTCATTATATAAAGTCTCATTTGAATAATACTTTTTATAGTCCGATTTCGGTGTCCGATATAATCTGAGACAACTTCTGAGACACTTCCTTTCGAACACCCGAAATTTTTCCATCAAATTTTGACCTATCTTAAACCATACTGGACAACCATATATGAGCATTGGCCTAATTAGCGTCATGTAGCATATGACCCTACTGTCAAGTTGGCTGTTGTGAAATAGCGTCCTTGTCACAGCAAAAGTTTTCCTAGCTTTGGCCAAAGCAGCCTCTACATAACTGTTGAAATACAGATATTGAGCTAGCCAGATGCCCAGGTATTTAACTACACTCTTGGTTTCCGGTTTATCTCCATGCGGTCCCACGATAACTAACTTTCGCCTGTTTATCTTTGTGTGGTTCGTGGCTTTATATAATGGGGTTCTAAATAGAACGGCTTCACATTCCTGGAAGTTTATCTTAAATTTCCAGTCGTCGCAATAGCGCTGCACTTTGTGGAAGTCTCGCTGTAGTAAACTATTTATGATCCCAACTTTCGAAGCTGTTCTGTATATTATGAGATCGTCTGCGTACGCGATAGCCTGCGGAAGTGCATCCAACAAGTCGCTAATATAAATGTTAAAAAGAATCACAGAAAGTACCGATCCCTGTTGCAAGTCATTCGTGATATTATACGTTTTATTAGAGGTCACATTACCACGTTTGACCACGAATCTCCTGTCCTCTAACATATCGTAAAGTACATCTACTAAAGGGTTATGTATGCTATGTCTGACCAGTTTGTAATATAACCCTTCGATCCAGGCGGTATCAAAGGCTTTTTCCAAGTCGATCAGACAGGCACCTGTGCATTGCTTCCTACATTTATTCCATTGTATGTCAGAGACCAGTTTAGCTGCGGCATGTGTGGTTTTATGACCCGCCTTAAAGCCAAACTGATTATTCGGAATAATGTTGTTGTCGTCTACCCATTTTAGCAGAGCTTTGTTAATAGTCTTTTCAAATACTTTACTAATGCTTAAGAGTAAACTTATCGAACGCATGTTCATTGGGTTTGTACATGCTTTGCCCTTTTTTGTGATGGGCTGAATGATGGCCGTTTTCCAACGCGTTGTTAAACAGGACCGTCTATATATCTATTGCCATTGGGAGCAGGTTCTTGAGTACGATGGTGGGTACTCCATCTATTCCCACTGACTTTTTGCTTCTCAATGAGTCGAAGATATCCTGGATTCCTTCCCTCGAAATTAAAAAGCTATTAGCCCTACCATTGGCATTAATGTCAATTGCCAGATTATCCTCACAAAAAAAAAAACTGATATTTGCCCAATATTTATTTATAACATAAAAAAAAAATTTAAAAATAAAAAATTTAACAAAAATATCGAAATTTTACAAAATTCCGGGGTGGTGAATAGGGGGGTTGAAACAAAAGCGTGCGTCTTGATTGACATGATTTTGACTCTGCTAATTATCTGAAAAAAAAAAAAAAAATGGATTCTTAATCATGATCATGGGTTGCCAGGAGAAGGACTCATGCAATTATCTGCGTGCATGGATTTTATGGGTGACGCTATTGTGGTATAAAAATATTCACTTTATTAATTCATCTTAGAACTAACTATTACTTAGAGCTGACAATTAATCACAAAACTGCTCTGATTGGCAGTGAATTATAAGAGTAAACAAAATTCGGCCTGTCTTCATTATCGCGATTTGAGTGTGAACTATAAGTGTATCTCAAATTCACCTCCGTAATTTCCAGTTCCCACTATGGTATTGGGTTACGGCTGCAATGCGAGAATAGCTGGTTTTACAATAAGTTAGAATAAGAAAAAAAGATTGTATTATATGTATACGCTTGTAAGCAAGAATCATGCTCGCTCGACAAGGAATAGCGCAAGACTTAGAGCTAATAATCTTTGTGTTGGGGATTTCAGGTACACCGGGTTGCTTCCCCCACCTGCGGTAATGGGCAACTCAAACGGATAATTTTATTTCTCTATTTTCAGGCATTACGAATCATTTCACTCAACCAGTGGCAAGGAACGGTTTGCAGGAATTTAGAAACCTAGAGGATTCGTAAAGATACCGTGGTACTAGGAACCAGAGGTGTCCTTCGGATGAACTGGTACAAAATTCGTGTCAGCGAATCCTCTGATCAAGCCGGGGATTTCTCAATGGTATCCCCTAGGTCAAGTGGCGGAAAAGCTCACTGAGCTATTTTGTCCCTGTCTCTGTCTTTCTTTCTATCGCGTCCTATTTCGCTGTTTATATTGCGGTTGTCCAGGTACTACATACCCTGGAGAAACAATCGACGAAAGGGTTATTGGCCTTCTATTATTAAATAGAGGAGTTGCAAAAGGTGACTGGCATAAGAAGGACGAATAACGCTGAAAATGTGCTAGATGAGCTAGCGTCACCACAAGAAAAAGCGCGAACAACTTGAAGGAGTCATCACAGCATACAGAAGGGAGCCACAAGCCGAAAGAGCAAGAGAAACTTCTGCCAAACGGAAGCAGAACCTCGAACAACTATGGAGAGATTCCGATGAAACAGGCATCACCACTTATGGGAGCTACGATGAGCAACTGTCCCATTCATACTTCACCATGTACAAATATGGAAGTATGCAGAAGGCATACGAAGAAGTTAATGAAGACACCACCACAAAACCTAACAAGGTGGAATCGAAGGTGATGGGAGAGATAGAATAAAACCTAACCAGGATGAAAAAGAGGGGGGAAATCATTAAGTTGATACGGACAAAAAACCTGTTGTGAAAGCGTTAAGGAGGATCTGTGGCGTTATTAACAGATATCACACAGTACACAAGCGAATAGTGAAACAACACCGAAGGAAATTCGAATAAGCATAGCATCAGAGCCGTATACCAATGTTCAACACATCAGGCCACTGCCGCGTGTATGAATTCGATTTCTAAACTCAAGTACACTCAACTGATGTGGGATTGTTATGTTATCGCTATGGTATACGGCTCTGATACATTTTCTTATTCGATTTTCGTTCGGTGTTCTTCACTATTTGTTTGTGTATTGTGTGTGTATCTGTTAGGAATACCACAAATCTATTTTTTTTTTTTAATTGCATTACTTTGCGGACAAACCATATATGTGAAAACCCTCACACCAGCAGTCGTGGCATCGTCCAGGAAATCGACCACACAACAATTTTAAGCCACCTGACTTTGAAAAGACGGTCGATGTTTGAGCGTCACATAAATTGATGCAAAAAAATTGATAGATCGAATTTCCACGCGCGAAGCTGTAGCCAAACGGATCTAAATGGGCCCATTTCTTAAACGGGGTGGTGAATGGACACGAGGTGTAGGTCACATATGATAAAATTGTCCCAAGGCGATCGCGATCAAAGCGTTGTAAGGTGTCACAAACGCTAGCCAAACCTGGACTAGCGACCAGAAAGGTTCTGCTCTCGATTTAATGGGACTCGAAGAGAATCATTTAGTTACTTTCATACGATCAATCATTAAATTTGATTTTTTCTGTCAACATTTGGACCGTTTGAAACTAACTATCGACTATAAGTGGCCAGAATTGTCCAACAGGAGAGGTATTATATTCACAAGGGCGCACACGACTACAATGACTCGTTAGAAAATTCAGGAACTTGGTTAGGAAGTCTCGATGCATTCTTCTTATAATCTCAAACTAGCAGCAAACGGATACCATGATTTTTATTATTACAAAACGATGTATATCTAACACAAATCAATCAATTCGAACCATGTCAATTAACGTCTTGGAATAAACACAACAAGAAGGGATTTCTTTTTCCCCAAACGTATTTAGCCTACAAAACATGTCAAGGTCAATTTCCTTGCCTTTTACCCACACCGTACTTTGACTTAAACCTACCCAATAGAACTTTTGCTCGTGTGATAGAAAAAAAGAACCGGTTAACTAAATTTGTAAGCGGGAATGATTAGCATGAACGTACTAAACTCACATCATTTGTTCGATCTACCCAACAGCACTTTAGTCGAGACAAATGTTTGTTCGCCTAAAAATGGGGCCCTGTTAATGGGAGGTGACTCATCACTTTGCCTCCATAGTTCAAGGTGACAAAATACAACTGATTATAACTGGCTTGTTATTTGATACCTACGATTAAAAAGACGCGTGTAATTAATGCACAGCAAGTGAAAACGTTTTAAACTTAGAGAATATTTAGACACGTATCAACGCAATAGTGTTACTCCGGTACTCCTCGTTAACATTAACAAAAACAGCACATGATAGTTCCGTCCTTCCATTTTCGGAAGACATACCATTGGTGACTATTTTTCTGTCCGGCTACTAATGGCGGTTATATTTTGTTTATTCACCAGTGCCGATCTTTAGTCATATATGGTGATTCATTTTTGGTTCCGAACTTGTCTTTTAAAATAAACACACAATTTCAAGAGAATCTTCAATTTGTATATGAAGCAAGTATTTAACGTATTACACATTACATAATTGAACAGAAAGCAGCTCTATTCCGAGAGTCACTTTTGGTCACCTGTTGCAGCCGATCGGTTTCATTTAAATATCGATTTCTTTTACTCACCTTCGAACTGTGTCTCGGATTAAATCAAAGAAGAACGCCTCCTATTTATTCCAGTATTTGTGGTTCATCAGCCGGAATATGTATACGAGGGTTGCCTCTTATGTTTCGGGATTTGGCAACCCTAGTGTTGCAATCCGGCAATTGACAGCTCTGTCGTAAAGTTGGACATTTTTGAGGTTATATGCACTCAGAACGTTTTAACATACGAGCGCTATTTGTGTTGTTTACAGTAACTTAAAAGATTCATCTCGGCCCAAAAATGGAATTAAATCGTCAACATTTTCGTGCGATTATTTTTTACAACTTTCGGCGTGGATTAACTCAGCAACAGTGCATGGATGAACTTAATTCAATTTTTGCCGATGAAGCTCCATCAAGGACCAGTGTTTATCGATGGTATGGTGAATTCAATCGTGGTCGTAGTTCACTCCAAGATGAATTTCGTGAAGGTCGTCCAAAATCAGTTGTTGTTCCGAAAACCATTGATGCTGTGCGCGAACTGATATTGGAAGATCGTCATGTGACCTACCGTGAGATTGAGACAACCTTAGGCGTTATTGGGACCAGCATACATTCAATATTGCATAAACATTTGACTGTCAAAAAAATTTGTTCGCGTTGGATCCCACACAATTTGTCAATCGCCCAAAAAAAGGCTCGTGTCAATTGGTCGAAAAAAATGCTCAAAAAATACGGTCGCGGTGCTTCGAAACACGTCTATGACATCGTGGCCGGTGATGAATCGTGGATTTACGCGTATGAGCCTGAAAGTAAACAGCAGTCGACTGTCTGGGTGTTTCAAGATGAGCCAAATCCAACAAAAGTTGTTCGCGCACGAAGCACTTCCAAGCAAATGGTCGCCTGTTTTTTTCGGAAAAACTGGACATGTCGCAACCGTACCACTAGAACAACGCAGAACAGTCAATTCTCAGTGGTACACAACCATTTGTTTGACAGTTGTCTTCCAAGAAATCAGGAAAACCAACCGCCGAAGACGGATCATTCTTCACCACGACAATGCGAGCTCTCACACATCGGCTGCGACAACTGCATTTTTGAGCACCCAAAACATCGATTTGATGGGTCATCCGCCGTATAGTCCTGACTTGGCACCGAATGACTTCTTTTTATTCCCGTACGTAAAAAACAAACTGAGAGGTCAACGTTTTTCGACACCTGAAGAAGCGGTTGCTGCATTCAGAATGCATGTGTTGGAGATACCTCAATCAGAGTGGCAAAAGTGCTTCGACAATTGGTTCAAATGCAAAAGTGTATAGATCTTCATGGGGAATATTTTGAAAAACAATAAAGTGATTTTCGATGATCAATATTTGTTTTTGTTCTCTAATCCCGAAATATAAAAGGCAACCCTCGTATAATGGGTTCGTCGTACAAAATAACTTTACTTTAATGATCTTGGTGCTCATTTGATGACACGAAACCGTAAAGTGCGATATCATCTAGCGCCGTCAGCAGGTGCGCTCTTGTTACCCAAAATTCACATCTAAAGCATCTACTATGGCAACCCTCAGTAAACTAATCAGGATGCCCATTGACACTCGAAAAAATCGCTTTATGTGACAAATAAAGTGGAATCTTACGAAGCGATGTTCAATAAAGACTGACATGTGAAAACATATCATTGTCGCCATTGTGTGATATGCGCCAGAATGAGTAAAGTATTTGGCAAGAACTCAAGGACGACCTTTTCCCAATCCAAGTGCACAAGTAAAGGTTTTAAAGGCGAAATTTTACACGTACATTATTGCATGGTTCACGCGAAACTGTTCACACTATCTTCGCCAAACTTAGTATATTTGGAGGAAATTCTTTCCTTTTTTCTAATGGTACATATTTATAGTGGTATTGGATAATAAACTCTCGTTTCAGTTATTCATCATCATCATCGGCACTACAAAGGGGATCCGATCTTGGCCTTATTTAGCAAGTCTCTCCACCGATCCCGATTTGGGCCGATGTCATCCAGTTCGGCACTCCCAGGCTCTGGGCGTCCTGGTGTACGCCATCCTTCCATCGCAGATAAGATCTGCCGCGCTGCCTCCTTCCATACATCCTGCCACAAAGGCCTTACCGGGCAAGCTACTATTCGCTCATTCAAACTAGGTGTCCCACCCTACGGAATGTACCGAGCTTGATTTTTCTTACAACATTAGCTTCAAGGTAGATCGAGTACAACTCATAGTTGTAGCGTCTCCGGAATTGCGACCCCCCCCCCCCCGCATACGGGTCCAACAACTCTCCTTACGACTTTCCTCTCGAACGCTGCTAAGAGTTCAGAGTGCCTTTTATTGAGCACCCAGGTCTCGGATCCATACATGAGTACTGGTAAGACCAAGGTCTTGTACAGTAGTAGCTTGGATGTTCTGGATAAATTTCGGGATTTAAAGAGCCTTGATAGACCATAGTAGGCTTTGTTGGATTTGATCAGCCGTTCGCGTATTTCTACTTCCATATTGTTATCGGCTTATACTATTGACCCAAGGTAGTTAAAGGATTGCACTACTTCAAATTCGTGCTCAGCTACCCTGATAGTTTGACCAATGTTAGGTCTTCTCTTCGCAGAAGTTGCCACCGTGTACTTACATTTTCCCTCATTAATGTACAGTCCCAGTTTTTGTGCCGCCTCTTCGATCTGGGTGAAGAAGTCCTGTACAGCCGAATCGGATCTACCGATGATGTCGATGTCACCTGTGTAGGAAAGTTTCTGGCTTGACTTGGTGACAATAGTCCCTCTAGTTGTAACGCCAGAGTCACGGATTGCTTTCTCCAACGCCAGGTTGAAGAGAAGGCAGGCTAGACCATCCCCTTGTCGGAGTCCATTAAAGATGTTTATTGGTTTGGACAGCAATCCCGCTATTTTTACTTGACTAGTTAGGTTGGTCATGGTTAACCTACAAAGTCGTATCAATTGGTTTGGAATGCCAAACTCTCTCACGGCATTAAATAGTTCTACCTTTGCTATGCTGTCGTAGGCAGTTAAAGTCTATAAATAGATGATATAATGGAATCGTAAATTCCAGACATTTTTCCATCGCCTGCCTAAGGGAAGCCACACAGATATTGACCAATGATGACTTTAACGTATGGGGCTATCCGATCTTGTGGGATAGAGGAGAATATCTTATAGGCGGTAATCAGCAATTTTATACCCCTATAGTTGCTGCACACTATGATATCGCCCTTCCTATGTATGGGGCAAATTATTGCACGCCCCAATCTTCCGGCATCTCCTCTTGCTCGCATACGTGCACCACGATCTTATGAATCGCGTGATGTAACGCTGTCCCTCCTTATTTGATCAGCTCAGATTGTATGCCACCCGCTCCGAGGGTTTTAATTGATTTGAGCTGTCTTATGGCTTTTACTCTTTCCTCAATGCTTGGTGACGGCAGCATTTGGTCTTGAACTGGCATTGGTGGACCCTCCAATTCTTCTGTGAGCTTGTAGCGTCTCTAACAGATACACACACAATACACAAGGAAATAGTGAAGAACACCGAACGAAAATCGAATAAGATAACATAACAATTCACATCAGTGGAATATAGTTGAGTTTAAAAATCGAATGCTACACACGGCCAGTAGCCTGATGGGTTGCGCTTTGGTTCAATTTTTGGTGATTCTAACTGTCATAGCGTCAGTTCGAATCACACGCTCTTCAGTATGTGCTTGTGTATTGTGTGTGTAACTGTTAGAGACGCTACACTACTCCCTCCTCTGGTGACCCTGACGTGATGGGGATATCCGCCGGAGCTTCATTTGTAGAGCCCTCGGCAAAATTTGGCACCGGCGGGATTGTGAAGTTTGGCCATGAAGTGGCTTCGGACTTGATTGAACAAGTTTCCGGTGGCGCACGACCATGATCGGCGACCTCGGACTCGTCGGTCGATAACACTGTAAAATCTTCGAACGTCTTGTGATCCGACAGAGTTTTAATAATAGCCTTGCCGAGTTTTAGATTGTAAACCTTAATCATTTCATCATCATCGGAGCTGGACTCAAATGGGGATTTACACTGCGTTGGAGAGCATTGGACAGATGATAGCATGGGCGATGGAGGTAGTGCCTCCCCAATGCCGGAATCAGCTTGCTTCGATTGAGTATCAAATCCGTCCTCGATCGAAGTAGTTGTTGAAATATCTGAATTCTCCGGAGCTAGCGCAGGATCGGGAGTTGAACTTCGATTCAAAATAGTTTTGGATACATTATCATTGTTTGTGATCTTGGGTATGGAAGGATCTGGTATTGAGTGGTTCGTACAAGAACGAGTTAATGCTACTGGACGTGGTGTATTAGTCGCCTCCGATGATTCTTCATTTTCCAATTTCTGAGGTGACTCTTGGATGATTTCTGTTGGACTGCAGAGACTTCGCGTCGGTGGCGATGGAGCAGCTTTCTTTGATTTAGTCAACTTTTTACGCGGTGATGGTTCCGGCATAGTTACCTTGTCGTGTCCGTTTTCTACAGGAATGTTACCATTACAGGGGCTGATTTGGCTGTCTTGTGCTGGAACAGGCATGGACACTGGTCTTCTGGGCTCAACTTCATTATTAACGCTATAAGCTGACTACTTACCAATTCATTGAAGTGCACTTCCCATCGCTCCAGAATCCTTCAGGATCGGTGATAAAATTTCCCTCTTTATCCTTGCAGTAAGTGCAGTCTGGTGTGTACCGCATCATACTGCGGATTATTTGGTAGAACTTCTGCGCCTGGGGCGGACCTCGCTCTCTACTTTTCTCTATTTCACAGACTAGATTTTTTTTTCCCAGGCACTTTTCTTTTGTCTGTGAAGTCTTTTTTCAGATCTTCTGAGGTCTTTGTATTTCTCCTCGCGTACCCGCGTCCTATGAGACTGCTGTATTACCGGTACGCAGCATTCTTACGTTCAGTCGCTAGTTTGCACTCATCATCAAACCAGTCGCTCCAATCTCTACGATTACTGCCTAAGATGGAGTTTGCAGTACTAATGGCAGTATTCTTAAGGCGAGTTCATTCCTCTTCTACGCTCGGCGTTCTGGCCCCAGGACTTACTCTCCCTCCATCGAGCTCTTCGAGGCAAGTCTTTACGCATGACCAAAGGTATTACTGGTATTCTCATTGCGTAAGGCAGCCGTGTTGATTCGAACCTGATCCGCGGATTCAATACGTCTCCGTGAGGCAATCCGCGCTCTGAGAACTATACCAACAAGATAGTGATCCGAGTCGACGTTGGCACTTCGGTACATTCGTGCCGTCATCAGGGTCGAGGAGTGGCGGCGATCTATCAGCACGTGGTCAATTTGGTTGCGAGTGGCTCCATCAGGTGATACTCAGGTGGCTTTCTGGATATCTTTACGCGGAAACCTGGTACTCGCAACGACCAAGTTCTTTGATGCTGCCAGTTCGACGACTCGTAGTCCATTGTCATTAGTGTTCTCATGCAAACTATGGGAACATGTGTAGTGCCTGAAAACCGGCTCCCGACCTATTTTCGTATTCAAATCACCAAGAACGATTTTCACATCGTATCTTGGGCAGGTATTGAGGGCCCGCCCGTTCGACGTTCTCGTAATATTCTTCTTTTTCGTCGTCAGGGGACTCCTCTGTAGGTGCGTGAACATTTATGGGGCTTATATTCTTAAACTTGCCTCGCACCCGAAGAGTGCTTAGCCTTTCGTTTATTGCATTAAAGCCAATGATGGCAGGCTTCAGTTTTTGGCTGACTAGAAAGCCTACCCCGAGCACGTGGTGTTTTGCATGACAGCTGTAATAAATGTCATACTCGTTTCTTTGAATAACACCACTCCTCGTCCATCTTATTTCTTGTAATGCTTTTATGTCAGCCTTATATTCGGACAGAGCATCGGCTAGCTGCTGTGCCGCTCGTGCTCTGTATAGTGAGTGTACGTTCCATGAGAAAATTCTCACATCGTTTAGCCATTTTCGTTTCCGTGGTCGTCGTCGTGTATCCGCTCCATACCCGACGCTTGATAAATTTGCCATAATAGTTTGTGTTTCCGGGTAAGGTTATTAGTCTTGCGCCAACCTTTCTCAAGATGTCACTGCATGCATTTGCCCACTATTGAGCGGGTGCCAAAGTAGCTATCCAGGGGTGTCACTTGGAGATTGCATGTCAACTTGGATTGAACAGGGGCAAGGATCGTCCTGGCCTTCGCCCGATTGAAAGCAATCAGTGACCTTGCCCTGTATGCCCCCCCCCCCCCCCCCCCCCCCCCCCCGTCGTTTCACTTATTATATTAACCTTATTTCACAGATTATACGAGGAAGAATCAAATATAAACGGTAATTTTACTTTTTTACTTAGCGACAACTTGCGAGCTCTAGATTCTATTGTGCATGGCTGTTGTTTGGTTTATGAAGTTGTGGCGTTTCTAGCAGATACGCACGACCAATAGTGAAGAACAACACCACGAAAAGCACATCCAATAAAGCCGTATACCATAGCAATAATATAGCATTTCCACATCACTCGAATGTACTTGAGTTTAGAAATCGAATTCGTACACGCGGCAGTGGCCTGGTGCATTGAGCTTTGGTTCTATCTTTCAGTGATTCTAACCCTGATAGCGTCGGTCCGAATCACACGGTCTTCACTATCGTCGCAAACGCTATAAAGTGTATGGGAACCGGCTTTGCTAGCGGTCGCGCTCGACTTTGTAGTCAGTACACCCATGAGCGAGTAAGATACGTCTGTTGCCCAACGGATTATTATAAAAAATGTTCTCAATTGAAGCCATAGTTTGGTGGGGATACATTGTCTCAGAATTATGTGTATACTTGGGCCAGAATTATGTGCATACTATTTAAAAGTGGGCGACAACGTATCGAAAACCAAAGTCATGATCGACGGCCAAGGGCAAGTCGTACACATATCAACATCCGTGCCGTTCGAGAGCTTATTGAAAGTGATCGCCGGTTAACTGTTGGAGAAATCTCATCAGAAGTGGGTATCAGCTATGGAAGTGTTCAATCCATTATCACTGACGATCTTACCTTCAAAAAAATGTCTGGTCAATGGGTTCCGAGGTTATTGACCGTAAATCAAAAACAGGTCAGACCAGAGATCAGTGGAAGACTTTTGGATCGATTTCAGCAAGGAGAGGAGAATTTGTTAAAGCGTATCATCACATGCGATGAGACGTGCGTACCTCATTATACTCCCGAGACGAAAATGGCAAGTGAGGAGTGGCGAAGGAAGGATGAAGACTGCTCAGTGTAGACCAAAACTTGTCTCTCTGGCGAAAAAATCCTTGCAACGATTTTTTTCGACTCAATGAGGGTTTTAATGATTTATTTTTTTTTTTCACGAACAACGAACAGCGAATGCAGTTTACTACTGTCAGTTGTTACAGTCGGCAAAAACGGCATATAGAAACAAAAGATGAGGTATGCCCATTCGAGATGTCATCCTTTTTCATGACAACGCCAGGCCTCACACCATGTCCTTAACAAGGTATACATTTGAAGAAATAGGCTGGAAAACCCTCGAAGACCGTCCAGACTTGTCTCCCTGTGACTATTTTTTGTTAGCACCCTTGGAGGAATCACTTGGAGGAAACAAATTCGAAAGTAATGAAGAGTCGAGGAGCATGTGCACAATTGGGTAACAACTCACCCCAAATCTATCTACGAACAAGTGATATTAAAGCTTCCAAATCGGTGACAAAAGTGTGTAGATTAATATAGTTAGTGTGTAACATCATCATCATCATCATCATCATCGGCACTACAACCGGGAGACGGTCTTGGCCTTATTTAGCAACTCCTGAAGCTTGTTAAATTTTCCATAATGATTTGTTTTTTCCGGGCAAGGTCATTAGTCTTGCGCCAGAGGCTCCCCGACAGGGAATCGAACCCCGGTCTCCCGCGTGACAGGCGGGTGTACTAACCACTATACTATCGAGGAGCCAGTTAGTGTGTAATTTTATTTTATTATATGTGATTCACCCTCGTAATTGTCAGTTAACTTAATTTATTTATTTACGTGTGAGAGTCCATTGGGCGTCCGCGTCCTGGCTAATGACCTAAAAGGTCCTTTGTTCGCCAACGCCATGTTGTTTGTTTGTGTGGATGAGCATGTTTCTTCTTCCAATATGTACATGGAGCCATCGTCGCTGATTGAGTTCGTAAAACTTTAGTGACGTTACCGAGAAAACGGATCCACTCGGATGGGTTTTAGAGGATTGCTTAAAAGTCACAGTGTGAGGTTATGTTCTTTTTGACGGATCCAGTGAGAAATCCCATTGATGCGATTTTGTTTGTTGAAGGTGTACTATGTTTGACTAAGTTTTTGTCGTTTTTGGTGATAAAGCGATTTTGTCAATCGAGACTTTTTTTCTTCATCTTTTGAAGTTGATTTTGAAAATGCGGTAATTTCAAGAGGAGCTTTTACATGGTCACTGACTAAGGTTTAGGGCAAAGATTCTGGCCTTAGAGTGGTTCGCTGCATGAGCTGGACGAATGCCGTGCCTGTATTCCTGGTGTTTTTCGACGAAGATCTTGAGATCCGGTGAAATATCTGCTGAGGCAATGAATTCTCCTGGGATCTTTAGCACGTGCCACATAGCATCCCCGCCGTACTGGCCTGGATCATTTCATTTCATTTTTACAACAGTTTTTATTTCGTTTTATATTCTTATTTTCTAATTTATATGCTAGACAAAAAATGCTTAAACTCTAGCTTAATTATCTTATATTATAACTTACTGGTCCATCGCAGACGCTCTAAGTTAAACATTACTTAACAATTGTATAATTTGCCTTTCGGCGACAGAACTTTGTGGCAGTACTTAGGATTATTTGAAAGACAAAAAAAATTTGAAAAACTTTGTGTCGATTTTTTTTTTCTTAAAATTTAATTTACTTAATTTTTTTTTTTTTTTTAATTTTTAATTTTATTTAAAAGCACTTAACTTAACTTTAATCTTATACTAGGACTGGCCAGGATATCCGAGGGTATGTGGGCCCAAGATTTGGGTGAACAAATGAGCGCTGTTTTAAATGTTCTGTGCATGCATTCGACAATGCAATTCGACTTAGGATATTATACTGTGGTGCGAAGTTTTTTGTGTTTACGAGTTCAAGTGGGGCTCGGAAGATGGCAGATTCAAATTCCGCACCTCGTTCAGGGGTTATCGTGATCAGTGGACCGAAGCATACTACCCATTGGTCGAATAAAGTGCTGACGAAGATGTTTCCAATTGTGTTCCACGCGGGAACTACTTCGGGCCATCTAGGTAAGCGACCGATTATGGTGACATAGACTTAAGAGACGCCAATTGTCAAGTTCATTGCGTAGCGAGAGTTTTTGGAGAGCCCTATTTTCCAGGTCAAGGTTAGAATGAGTCGATTCGTTCAATCTATACACTGCTTCGAAACAAGAACCAATTGAGTTCGCCTTTTTTGCGGATCCTCGACTATTATGAACTCTTCGTTAGAGTTGATGTGTTCCATGTTAAGTCCTGCGTTCAGCAGAGTTTGACAATTCTCGGGAGTCCGCTTAACTCGCAGACATGGGATGTCATTATAATCTTTCCTTCGAAAGACGTTATTTATTTGAGGGAACATATTCGGTCCACTAGCTTTAATGGCTCGAATTCTGTTGTTCCAGTCTTCTTTAATTACTGATCTATAGTTCTCACGGATCAGTTTTTAAAGATTTTTAATTAGCGACTTAATTGTTTTTATTTCCTGGCTATTTGGATTGCTGAACTGTCTGTAGAGCAGTTTTAACTTAGAGAGCAGAATACTCCTTTGCCTATAGAGCTCGTCGATCGTTGAGTTCCTGTATCGGTTTGTATGGCTCTCCATGTGAGACACTTTGGGGATAGAACGATTCATTGTATTAGTAACAATGTTGTTCATCGTCGAAAGATAATGATCAATTTCGTCATTATAAAGATTTCTGTCAGTTGATGGGTCTATGCAATTGGAGCGTAATTCTTTTTTTTTATTATCCGGTCAAAGCGCGATCAGTGTGTTCCGAAATTAAAAGAATGTATCTGTTTATACTGCTCAAGTAGTGAGTGTTCGTTTGGGACATGTATTACAGCACCAAATCCGTAATGGTCGCTATCGTACTCTATTGTACGAAGACAATTTCAAGTAGTTAGATCCGTATTTAATAATTGTATTCGCTCGTCCATCAACAGTAAATCCAAGAAGGAATTTCCCCTTGGATATGATGGCGTACTTGTAGCGTACAATTCTAGTTTATGTTCGATAGCGTTTGTTTGCCACCAGTCGAACAACACATTGCCTCTTGTGTTTGTGATAAGGTTACCCCAAGCGCTGTGCTTGGAATTGAGATCCCACGCCATAAAGAAATAATTATTTTCCGAGTCTAACTTGAAACTTCGAAAAAGGGTATCAAGTTCATTGATAAACTGTATACAGTGGGGAGCATAAGCAGAGATCACATATAGATGCCTTTGACTTTTCAAAGGAATATCTATAACGCAGACTTCTAGCACCTGGAATTGTATACATCTCTACTGTAAACGACTTTGTGTTGTAGGCCATTTTTAACTAAGACAGCGACCCCGCCCCCCTCAGTGGAATTCGGACGATCTCGTCTAATTTGGGTAGCCTAATTTGTGCCTTTGATTTAGCTTAGTTTCACTAAGTATGGCTAGCCAAAAGCACATCTGGGCCTTCAGCTTCCAGCAGATTGCTCAGATTATCCCTTCTTTCCATGCGGATTAGTGAATTAACATTCACAACAATAATTGTTAGTGTTAATTCAGCCGCAGTGAATGTTATGATTAAAGTGTGGGTTCATCTGAAAACAGGGTCGAATAGATAATGTCAGTTCGAGCCACTTGTTCCGTCAGTTTTTTTTTTTTTCTCGATCATTTAGAATTTTTTATCAAACGCAGCAAACTGTCGTTGTATTACACCTCGCCACAAATCCCCCTTTGAAATAATACAACAATACCATGCATAATCTCAAGCCACTCCCCAAACAATAAATTATCCCAAGTAATTTGCATACAATGCAATCCTTCCATCCAATTGATTCATATCATATCACGATAAACGCCTATCCACTTCATACCATAAATAAACTCAATCGCCACAAGCATTCTGCATACAATGCAATTCTTCAACGTTAAATTCATTCATCCACACACGCCGCGATAAACGCTCAAGCATATCATCTTTCACAAGCCCACGGTCGGCAAGCTCAAGTTTCGTATACACGATGTTATACACGATGTTATACACGATGTTATACACGATATGGGGTGTTGTCAAAGACCACCGACGACGAAGTAGTTCAACGGCAATGAAATGCTGAGCGCAGCGATAGTATCGAACATAGCAAAAAGGCGAAAATAATCGTATGATACGATTTGCACGTAGAACAATGCACTGAAATTGGTTCGGTCGTTGCTACTGCAAATCGAATGAACATTTAAATTGATTCCGCTGAATTTTTTTTTGCAGAGGAAATTAAGTGGTCATTAAAAATTGCGAACTGCGAATGGCAGGCGAATAGCCTCAAAATAGGGTACACATTCGGTGAGGAAAAATGTATCATCTGCATTATTATCAAATTAAAATGGTATATAAAGTGGTTGCAAATGAGTTGCAAGTCGCTGTGTGTGGAACTAATCAATCAAGCGAAGAGTTGCAGCCTTGCCACGGAACAGCGGGATCTTTGTTTTGATTTGATTAGCGCAGTGTGTTAGGAGTGCAGTGTAATAATCAAGTTCGGGGACTGTGGCCCTAGCATAAGTACAGGGGGTCCTCTTACTTGCAGGTTTAAAAAGTCATAAGTCAAAGGGATCGACATCCCCATTTTAATACTAAATAAATATTGTGAGTTAAAGTAAAGTAAAGAGTGTTTAATTTTGCAAACCCAAACTACGGGAAGCGATCTAGTACGTGGAAGTCACTGTAACAGAGAAGTCTACACTACGTGGGAGCCATTCTAAATCCGTAAGTGACCCCGAATTAATAATACTACTAATACCTTTAAATGCAACATATTCTGATAACTAAATAATAAATGCTAACATCTGGGGTTACGCCTGGGTGTTACATTTTGGCGCCCAATGTGGGGCCGTATAACGAACAGAAACTGTCAATATTTCTTAATAATTAACAACCAAATCTTTCTGATAACCAAATATTAAATGTTTATATCAGAGACCACAAAAACTGATATAACACTTGTATGGACAGTAATATAGCTGTTATATCAGTTTGTGCCTCCGGAGCATGGGTTTTCATGATATTGCGTGATTGTTCTAAGATTGGTGCATTTCTTACTCCACCTGCCATTTGGGCGTATGACACACTTGGTGCCACGAAGTTGTTATAAGAGCGAGTTTTCATCCGTTTCTCTTCTTCAACTTGCTTCTTTCTGGCTTTCAACTTTGATTTTCGTTGTTGGTACTTAGGACAACCTCTAAAGTTACCAGGATGACCTGAGTTGTTACAGAGGACACAGGATAATTTATTTCTATCCGGGAGCTGTTATTTGCCCAATGGACATTCTCCAATGATATGCTTATTTGGGCATTTGACGCATCTAAAATGTATATTGCAATTCGCTGCCACATGGCCGAAGCGTTGAGAGCGCATACACTGCAATAAGCGGTCGGACGTCTTTATTCTCTCCCAACTTATTGTTTGGTGATTAATGTATTTAATATATCTAAGTCCATCAATTTTACTAATGGGGGCTTAGCGACACAATTGTTACGCCTCGCTATCCACCCCCTCTTAAACAATACTATACATAATCTCAAACAACCATCTTCAAACAATAAATCTTCACACCAATTCAATCATCGCTCACTTGACTCATATCGCGATACACGCCTATCCATTTCATGGTCATTCATAATACCATAAACAATTCAATCGTCACAAGTATTCTGCATACAATGCAATACTCGTGTTCATTCAGAAGCAAAGCCTTCCCCACGAACAATTAAATCATATCGCATACATTGAGATAATTACCCATCCATGCCAAAGCATATATCAGTCATACACTGGACCTTGCATGCTGCTTTTTATTACGAAAATCAAACAAGCACCTGTCCACAGACCTACACGGTCTCATGTTACAAGTACACCTGTTTACAAATGTGATGCACGATATATGAGCCCAAGCGACATTATCAAAGGCCACCAACTACGAAGTAGTTGAACGCCAGTAAAACGCTGAGCTCGGCAAAAGTAGCGAACACAGCAGTGAGTTGCAATTAAAATTATGATACGATTTGTACGTAGAGCAATGTACTGTAATTGGTTCGGTCATTGCCACTACGAGTCGAATACGTTTTTAACCGATACCGTTGCATTTTTTGCAGAACAATTAAAAGATTATGAAATTGCTCAATTCTCTGTCGCTGCAGTTTTTGCAGAATAATTAAACGATTATTGAATATTGCGAATGGATTATGACAGGCGAATAACATCAAAATAGGTTACTCGTTCTGGGTGAGGAAAATGCATCATCTGCATTAACTCACCAATAATTTGGTATTTAAAGGGTAGTGCAAGTGAGTTGCAGTGCAGTGTAATAATATAACAAGAAGACTGCAGCTATCGTAATCGCACAGCGGGTCTTCTTGTTATTTAATAGTGTGTAGATTCAAATCCAAGCAAAAGACTGCGGCCTAGCATAAGAACAGCGGGTCTTCGTGCTATGGAAGAAAAGTAAATCACTCTTGTCTTGACCAGAAGTGTTAGTTTAACATTAAAGTAAAGAAGGCTTGTGTAAAAATTAGATGTGTTAGTTTTAACCTTAAAATTTAAATAAAAGTAAAAAGACTTAAGTACGAGTAAAGAAAACGTGATGTTTTAATTTCAACAACCGATCCAAACCAGAGGGAAGCAAGGAAGAAATCACAACCAAGGAAGGCAAGTCCCCATTTGAGTAACAGGCCAAATCGGAAGGAAGCCCACTGACCCGAGACACAAGTAAGCATCCTTTAATTCATACGTATAAATATTAAAGCTAAATACGGCATTCTCAGGAATAAGTATCAAAACTAAATCTAAACAAATGATAAAGCTAAATAAAAACCTATATAACCTTTTGGCACCCAACGTGGGGCAATAATAAAATTAAATATTAATAAGCAACCACTCTCCGATAACTAAATAATAAATGTTAATATCTGGGGTTACGCTCAGGTATTACATTTCGGCACCCAACGTGGGGCCTAATAAAATATAAATAATCTAACTAATAAAAGAAAATATAACTAACTTAACCGAACAAATCTTCAGATAACTAAATATTAAATATCAACATTAGGGGTTACACTTTAATGTTACACAATGAAGAAAGACAACTTACGGTTATGATTTCTAGAATTTGCTGTGGAAAAGGGGTCACACCTGTAAATTTCAAGGTATCGTTTTCGAAGCTTTTTAGTTTTCGAGCACCTCTTCGGGAGTAAAGGAAGGATCAACTCCTTTGAGGAGCATGGAGACAGTTTTCTACGATTTAGGGGTGTACGTGTAATACTCGCTTTTCGATTTCCCCAATGCCGATTGAAATTTGCTATAGCCTTCTAAATCATCGCATGTTAAACTTATCTTAAAATTATTTATACGTTTTGTGTTCAAAGTTTTGCATGTCAACTCACCCAACTTTATGAGATCCTTTGTCTGCATGTAACTGATGTAAATAGGAGGTATTTTCTCCTTTTTTTGACTGGCACCTGCTGAGATGGTTCCTGCCTCTGATTTGGTTCCTGCTGTTGATGTACTTCTTGCTGTTGTTCTTGATGTGATTCCTGCTGTTGAGTTTCCTTAGCTTGTCGTGTTTTCTTTGCCTTCGTTGATTGCTGTTGTCTTTGTTCTTGTTGTTGTTGTTGTACCATTTTCGTTTTTCGCCTATCCTGGCTCAAATTGTTTTTTAGTTTAAGAACTTCCTCCATTTGTTTATCCAGTTCTTGTTTTTTTAGACTAATCTCATGGGTGAGTCTGTTGAGGACCTCGACCTGATTGCCGGCGTCTGCATTTGTTTCGCTCACAGCTAGTTCTTGGATTTGGTTTCCAGCTCCTGAGTACTGGGCATCATGTGCGTTATCTTCATCGTCGCTGTTGACACTCAACATATCAGTATCCTCGTTTATATTGATTTTAATGCGTTTAGCCTTTAGATTTAGGTCTGTATTTTGCTTTCTCCGAAGCACCATCTAGACATCCATTTGATTTACGTCCACATAATGGACCACGTGTTCTCTTTTTTTTTTAATGTTTTTTTTTTATTGCGCGAGTGACAGATAGAACATCACGTTCAAGAGTTTATTTATTATACTGTGTACATACACAAACAGGTACACTTCGTATGTCGCGTATCTGCACTAATCCTTTTTAAACGTCGAACGATGCTCACCATAACCGATTCGTCTCTTTGTTCGATCTACTGTTTTTCCCAATTTCTTTTGTTCGATCAACGTCTTCGTTTATCTTCTCTCGGGGCTATTGCTGTTGTTTTCGATCAAGAGCAGTGCTGTTGTACTGTTCTCTTGAATTCGCCCAATTATTTCTTGTGTCACAGCTCAACGTAATCGAAACTGAGCTAATCGGTTCTGCCATAAGTTTGTGGGGCGAAGTCGTGGCACCGACATGAGCGCAGAGTTCTACTCCGTCCCCACAACGTCCACTAAAGTTCCACCGAGTAAAACGCCGAAGGAACAGGACGAAACGCCGCCACGTTGGTCCACAACCGGGAGTAAGGGGAAAACACAGTCCACTGAGGAAAATGAAATGAAACTCACTGTTTTAAAAGTGAATGTTCTTTTATTGTATGGATGTAGTTTAATTTGCCTTTTAATAATAACACACTATTTTAATTAAGTTTCCGGGTTGCACTATTTAGGACGCACAGAAACAACATATGGGGCGTTACATTTATTTTGATCAAAAAAACGCCCTCTCTCGACTCGACGAGCTTACGACTCGGGGGGATATTCGCGTCTCCGTGCGCACCGGAAAGGGGGATATCGTGCAACCAGCGTGGTCAGCAGATGAAATTCGATTCAAAGATTCAATTTGCTGGCTAAAGAAATTCAGGGTGCTTTCGCTTTCACTGTGGTGATAACCGGATCTCATAAAGGGGTCGAAGCCATGATAACAAATCTGAAACACCAAGAAGGGGCATAATGTGCATCCAGGAGATGTGTATTCGTTGAAATAAACAGATCGAATTTCATGGGATACTAATGGTTTGAGTTTGATTATGCATCGAGGTCATGAGAGGTGGATTCAGGGCAATTACAATACAAAGGGAAAGGCGACCTATGCACCGTTCGATAATGAGGGTCAGCTAGATAAATATCAGCCACTCATTAAATGAAAACTGCGTTTAGTATACCACAAACGATATGGATTGTTTATGGTATCGCCAGGAAGCCTATGGAGGAACCGCGTTCTTTGTTTGCACTTGGTGCGAATTAGGGAAATTTGCTTCAGTGTCGATTGCGCTAATTGAATGCAGCTGCTTGGGATTCATGATGCCATATGCACTTTAAAGAATTATTTCTAGGAATTTTAGATAATGCGTTGTATGCATTAAATGTCATTGTAAAAGGAAATGTTTCAGGTATGCTGGGTGGAGATTGCGGTGCAGGTGTGGGAAAGTTGAAATTTGCCTGGGGTTCCTGAAGAGGTAGAAAGAAATTCTTACAGGGAATTTGTAAGGGAAGGGATGCATGAAAGGTAAATTTTCTTTTCCAAGGACTTTTTTGATTAGTGATTTGATCTCATTAATGCGTGAAGCATTTAAGATGCTAATTCGATTGCATTAGTGGAATTAGGAGATTGGGTGAAAGTTATGGCGGTTTTTCAGGAAAGCGAACCGTGAGGTTTAGCGGAATCGCCACAAGTTAACACCTCGAGTGTAGAGGGTCGAGATTTATTTAAAACATGTTATCACACAGAGCATCCTCATCATTACTGGTTGCAAAGTGCAACAGGCACCTTTATCGTCGCATATTATATGATTGTACGCAAAACTCACGTATCATGGCATAGAAGACAATTACGATTATATCCAGTTGTCGACATCCGAGATTACGCATTTTGATAATACTTTACAAAAATGTAAGCTCTATAATGTAATACGTCGAAAAATGCACCTGCCCTACTTTCGTATTTCCAAAGTTGGAATTGCTAGATGTATAGGTTCACCGCATAGTTTGTGACGCAAATCACTGCACATTAGATATCAGACAATGCACGAAATTTTCCCAATACTCGGCTTTTAGGTACTTTGCTTTGCCACTTGATTGATATTGGCTTAGTTTTCCCCTGCTTATAATTATGTCAGTGGGATTTGCGATTATGTCAGATCGTCATTCATAATTGGGAGAATGCGTTTTTCCTCTATTTATTAATTTATTGTTTTATTTAATTTTTGTAGTGATTAATCAAATACTAACAAGCTTATTATTAATGAGAGGCTCCAAGGACATATAACATGAAAAAGCTTATTTATTCGAGCAAGTTTCCAGCGTATCGGCAAGCTGTCTTGTATTTCCAAGGAACCAACATGTTTTCCACAATTTGTATGTGACTTGTTGAACTCAATGACACTGTTAGCGCAATTAAATATTCCTATTGAACACAAGGACAAGCTTGGGTTATTCGCGAAGGCATTCGGTAGCGAGGTGTATCGTATAATTCCCAAAGATGGCCGTATATTCAAGGTACGAGGAGTTCCTTGATATTTAACAGAATTTTGTAGGTTTCGCCGGTCGGCGTTAATTAATTCAACTCACGCGGCCTACTTTGCTCCCGATCCCCCACTAGGAAACTTTTCGAATACCCTTGAATAATAAAAGGCGGCTACATTATATGTCTATTTTGTGGGGGTTAACGGTTACCTTGGCAGACCGATATCAGTTAGAAAGGTAAAATGAGTTGAGGGCAGGGTGCGATTTCCAAGAGTGTCACCTTGTTCGATGTGCCCCACAATGTTATTGTAAACAAATAAAGACGGCATTAAATTCCAAATACTGAGTGAATTTATTTTCGGATCCCGCTGACTGCGGTTTCAGTAAGTAAATTATACCGGTGTTCATGTCTTTTGATTGTACGCCCGTGGACTTGCGGACTGTGGTGAAGAGGGTCGACTGCCTTGGAGTTATTTATTCCCTCACATCAGTCGGTTGAACTTCGAGAATTGTTAAGAAGCCCCACGCGCTCAGAACCTTTTATAACTGAAAGCACAAAATACAGACAGAGTTGCTTATGCAGGCGCAACAATTCTTTGTACATCGATTACAATTAAATATTTATTCAAATTACGTAACTGTATAGTTGAGTATGAGTCGTGTAGTATAGTTGAGACGAATCGTTCTGGTTCGGTGGTTCGGTCGTCTAGATTTTGCATCTGATCGATTTAATTAGGAGAAGTACAGAATGCTCAATTCGTAATGGTTTTCCTTTTCGAAACGACTGGTCGTATTAATTTGAATTTATTGTGAAATGCTTCACAAAGCACGTGCCACAGCTGTGAACATGTAAACAGTTCATTAAGGTGTGCGAAATATTAGTATATGACTGCAATGCCTAATTCAAATAGTGATACTGTTGACGTGATGGAATGTGGGTAGAACGACCGAGACCAATATCTAGCTTTCATATCATAGCATTTGGCTACTGATGGAAAAACCAATTGGCCTTGAGATCTTCACAGACTCAGTTTGCAGTAAATGGTTAGTGAGGGTTATTGAAGTTTATTTGCGAACGTCAGGTACAGTCATTTTAGGTAAGACTTTGCAACCGACCCAGCATTATATTGAAACACCATACAGGCGTTTATAAAAGACCTGTATACCATCCTTCACCCATAAGCCAAAATTCCATGACGGCTGCACATCTTTGCTTTTAACAATCACCGAGAGTAATACTGAAATATAGTCGATCTGGGGAGATAAAAAATCAATTTATCCTTACTCATACGAACAATGCAATAGAACACAGCAACTCCGCAATTATCTTAAATAAGATGTTTTCTGTCCAAGAAGAGAAATGCTTCAGACTAAACCCATTTTTCAGAGTACTCCGAAATCAATTTCCTTTGGTTGCTCATCCCCTCTGTTGGGTGGTGTTACACGCGAAACCTTCTGCCCCAAATACTTACTCCCTGTCGACCTCCATTAATTGGATTCACTTATTGAATCCAATGTGTTGACTAATCTATGTTTAATCAACACACCAAATTGTCTTTGATTATCCGACAAAATGCATAAAGTCTAAAGGTTGTAAGCAGGCAAAACATGGAATGCAGATGTAGAATAAATCTATGAGACCACAAAAAGTTATGCAAATACTTATGATATGTGCTATTCATAATAATTAATTATTATAATAAGCCATAACATGGAATTGATACAATAAGAAATACACAATCTTTGGGCTCGTCAACCATGAATGGGGTCTCGTATAGAGGCAAGATGCTAAAGGTGGGGTAAACGCAGATCTAAAGTAATAAACAAGTGCCGACGACCAATTAGAAATCACACTGTAAGCATGTATATAAAAAATTTCCTAGAGATGGGGTGTGGCGGTTCCGCCAAACCCCACAGCCCACTTACCTGAAAAACCCCCATAACTGTTACCCAACTTCCCTAAATTCGCTAATGCAATTACATTAGCACCTTCAATGCTTCACGCATTAAATAGAGCAATTTATAATCTAAAAGTCCCTGTAAAGAATCCTTACCTTTCATGCATCTCCTCGCATACAAATTCCCTACAAGAATTCTTCCCTAACTAATCATGAATCCCTAAATCATCCGGCACTCTGGTATGCCAAGCAATTCCGGTGTCCACGTGCATACCGCATGTGCCTGGCAATTCCACGGCCTCGGCAGCCTTTTGTCCAAGGGACAAAAGCAAACACTAGCGTCTAGTGCCATAAACCGAATTCCTTCGCATGTAAACATGCATAAAATTTCGATCCCATTTCGTTCAGCAAGATACGGTACACGACCACCCATCGTATACCTAAATTGCTTTAGCATCACCAGCATCATAGCAACAGGGCTATTTACCCAGCTGCAATAGATTCACCCATGATTTGTTTTCCAACGAACAAACAATCACAACTTCGTGCTTAGCCACCAAACGAATTATCCAGCATATACAAATGCAAGCAAATTCATTTCAGCCACCGAACCAAGATACGACATACAATTTTCATTGTATAAAGAATCGCAACCATTAGCACCTTTCCCAATGTCTATTCGTATTATTACACAAGAGCATCACTTATCTAAGACTTTTATGATGCCCTCGTCTCATCTTTTCTCTTACCACATTTCTTCGATGCATCGTCGTCTATTTATTTAGACGCGATGCACTTCATAGACAACGATCTTCTCGATCCCTTTGTCCTTGCCGCCTGCCTGCTTTGTTTTGCCATTGCCTTCGCGCATGAGTAAACAACACAGATCTAAACGATCACACACATACCACCATGATCTTCATTACGGGATCTGGTTTTCTATTCCACCAAGAGAGACTTTACGTTTCTCTGGTGGTAAGTAAAAACATATGCTTAGTGGAGAGGATATCTACCACCACACCACAAACTCACTCCATTAGTGAGTCGGCTCTGCACGAGCCGTTTATCGGTGAGTCCAATTACATCCACCGACCACCACGGTCGTGCCGCTCCCACTCCCCGGTGTACACGGGACCGCGAAAGCCAACTGCGAGTCGCGTGAGTAACAATTTTGATATACAAAGTCGTCGGTTCATTACAGCGGACGTGTACGCCTGATTTCATTCTCTAATTAGATTAATTTACGACTTCAATCTGCAAAATTACGAATTATCCTTCACAATTGTAAAGATAATGACGAATATAACAAAATAAATGCATCAAAACACTTGGATACATCTAAATCTGTAAAGGTACATTTACTTACACAACATTATCAGAGTTTTCTTTCCCGGCTGCAGTTTCCTGAGTGTTTGTGTGTACTTCCTTTTTCTCGACGAACAGTTTATTTTACGGCGGATCTTGGAGGAACGTTTATGATGGAGGAGGAAGATGAACGGAGTGTCCATGACTGGCACAATACACACAGGGGTATACGCAAGTCCAATGTAATAAACAAGTGCCGGCGACCAATTAGAAATAGCAGTGTAAGCATTAGTTGCATATATTTTGGTTGAACAAAGAGTTTACTGCGAAGCATGCGTCTGTGTAAGTCATAAGCCCTGATTATAAGTCATACACAAAAGGTGAGATAAAATGGAAATTGCAGTCTTCGAGGAAGAATAAGAGTCATTCGGCAACCGTTCTATCTCGCCTGTTTGTTTATCCAATTTGTCCTGACAAATAAGTCAAGAAAAAATAAGAAGCATTCCATTTAAAGTATAGGAAAATGCACTAGTTTTTGTGTAGACATTCAGGCTTGTGAAACTCAACAACACATTACAGATTCTGAAAATACTGGAACAATATGTATACAAAATATTTGGAATTCTTCACACGACTGTTGATCATGAATGATTTCTGCGTGGAGTTAACAAAGTCGGTAAAACCTATCCAATGACACAACATAATCCTTATATTGTTTCATAGCCCATATTTCACGATGCCAAAGCTCTTGTTCTTGGAACAGAATATATATGTTATTATTTTTAGATCATACTGTGACACCTTAATGCTTTCCGGCCAAAGATCCAGGAGAAAGCAACTACACACAATGAAGCTGACGAAAGTCTTTTCCAAGAAACAAAAACCGAAAGTCGAACCTGAACTTGTCAACCGAATAGTCGCATACGTAGCGACGCGGGCGCTAAACGAATGTGTGTAAACACCTTCGGTCGCCAAAACTGTTGGGCGAGACAGGACGTATGTTCGCTACGAAATAGGACATTTCTAAATCAAATCGCGAAATGGAAATCCAGAAAACAAATGCGTTGTATGTCCGCAGGGACTACTATAAAGTAATATGGCATTATCGAAAACGTAATACATTTTTAACACATCCTCTCGATACAACGGTTTAGAAAAAAAAAAATACCAATGGAGAAACTGTGAATTGGTAAAGTATAGCTAGATCAGATTTACCAGGAATGTGCGGTGATATCACGATTTCCTTTCTCACAAATCGACGCACAGATGAGGGGGTACCAATGCATCAAATGGATCACAAATCCCCAAAACCTCCAAAACCTCTTGGAATAAATTACCCAAGAAAAGCAAACAAAATTAGGATGAATAGACGAATGACGTCGGGCGGCGTCTTCGACGAATCGCAAATAAAGTTCTAAACAATAGTTCCGAGAATCGGCGCTTTCATATCAATCTGTGGTAACAGAAATATTCACACAAACATACCACAATTTCTAGTTACCATCAGTGAAAATGAACGTAGTTCCTAGGTATCAATTCGTTACAATTCATCTTTAAAGTTTCGATGATATTGGGGAATGACTCAGTGGGACAGTTGTTACGGCCACAACCATCCACCCCATAACACCTACCTCTTTGGAGCTAAGCTCCATCATTAATCGCGCATACAGTAAATCATCATCATCATCATCATCATCATCGGCACTACAACCGGGGACCGGTCTTGACCTTATTTAGCAAGTCCTAAGGCTTGTTAAATTTTCCATAATGATTTATTTTTTCTGGGCAAGGTCATTAGTCTTGCGCCAGAGGCTCCCCGACGGGGAATCGAACCCCGGTCTCCCGGGTGACAGGCGGGTATACTATACAGTAAATACCTCGATATAAATCCAATATCAAACAAATTGAACTGCTCGTTCAATTTGCCCATATTGAATTTAAGTCGAATCGAAGACGTGAAAGAACGAACCATATGTTCAGCACGCAGATTCCCTGGATCCAAATCTGTGGACTAGATAACCAACTTACAAGTAAAGTTTTTGAGAATCATAAATTGCACTTCTGCAATTTTATGATCTTTCAAAGGTTTGTTTACCCAAACTATTTCCCACAAGGAACATCCTTGCCCATACGCCTAAAAGAAATAAACAGGTACCATAACACGAACTGCACGTTCACCTAGGCGCTATTGATCTTTTCCTTTGTACTGATTCCCCACGGAAGAGATTCTGGCCCATGCGGTTAAACAAAACAACAGGTGCAATAAATCGAACTACATGTACGTTTATCACCGACTGGCACAAAGGATCGTAAGTACTCATCGGCAAGATAATTTGTTGGTTGTTCTTTTGTGTTTCCTCTGTCGATCCCAAATTTGGGAAAGACAAAGAAAAGAAAATCCTTTAATCTGGAGGATTAGAAAAGTTTTCGTCCGATGAAAAAACGCACATCGAGAGTTGGTTTTCGAGACTTGACCGGGACGGCGAGTGAGGAGTTCGTGGTTCAGGATAATTGACTAAGACGGTCTTCCAAATAAGTGTTTCTGGTGACGTGGTTAGAGATATTAATAAAGATTGAGAGTAACGAAGCGACTATTAATAAAAATCAATTTTAATTTTAATAAACCAAGTGGGTTCTGATTTATAAATGAGGGTGTGTGATGTGCAAGGTGTGAAGGTAAATATAAAAACATTACACAGTCATTATTAGAACAATTCCGGAAGTGGTCAACCCTCCGAGAGCGTGCACGTGTTGTTATGCGATTGACAAAATAAATAAGAAATATTGTTTCTATTAAAGTAAATCCGTAACTTTTCACGCCCTTCTATGTCGGTCACCCCCGCCCTCGTAACCCCCAACGTGTGTGTAATGATCTTATCATTTCCTATTTATATAGTATGAACAAGACTATTCTGACCATTCTCTCAGTGTGAACAAGACTATTCTGACTATTCTCTCAGTGTGAACAAGACTATTCAGTCATGGTCAACGGTACAAAAGCTGACGCCACTCAAATTTAACTTATGCCTGCACGTGTAAAAGACGTGGAACTGTACTTTATGCAAGGAAAAGTGGAAAACCGCACCACAGGAAAATCTGGTGACACAAAGTAGAAGTTCATGACCACTGCTCCAATCCCATCTAACATGGAACTAACTGACGTAACATCGCGATAAATAGAAACTTCCAAACATACTTAACCATTTAAGCTATCACCACCGATCTCTATCTCGGAATCTACCGGGAGGTAACACACGTAGTCGATTTTTCTTTAAGGCTTTATTTAAATCACTTTCGGACAGGTTCCGAAGGGAGAAAAAGATGTTATAAATCCTTTGATTACCGAGCACCGGACGTTAAGAGATTCACGTATATTCACATTATCCCGCGGACTTTACTGGACCTTTTACAACTGCACGCAGCGGTGGCTAAGATCTGACTCCTCATGATGCAACTCACATCCATCCGTTCGATGGGCGCGAATTGCATAGATAAGGGAGGATTATATATGTGGCGTATAGGACAAGTACAATGCCCCGCGATGAGGATCATGATCGGTGGACACCTGATCAAACAGAACATCGTTGGTGATGTATCCCAGAGATCGAAATAGTTTTCTTGTTTCAAAGTAAACAAAAACGATATTTCACAGATCAATAGTGTATATGATGATGATGATACACAGATGATGTATATGATGTGCCTATGATAGAAAAGGGGTCGTCATGATATTTGCCTAAGATTCCTTGGAAACACCGATGTAGGCAATATCCAATCTAGTCATATGACTCCGGTGCACAAGGAGGCAAATTATTTTGTTGACATAAGTCAACAGGGACCTCGTCAACGGCGGCAAAGGGTCAGACAGGATGGCTATATGTTTAATTTAGGTTTTCAGGCGGGTCATCATATGCATGGCATGGGTAAGGTTAAATAAATAATGATCTTTTCCATGCCAAAATTCCAGGATCGGTTGATAACCGATGAAAAGGAATTGTCGCAAGTGTTGCGGACCTACGGGTATAGGCGCGATATTCACTCATGAATCGTAGCAAGAATACCGGCTACAGCTATGTCAACAATTACGCTGGCCAGCGTGTATTTATCTTTTATAATTGCTGACAAGCTGAGCCGATTGTCTGGCACGGTACATGTATGAATGAAATAATTTGTTTGGAGAGCATGGTTGATAAGATTCAACTTTCAGGTGAAAGAGAATGAAGGGTAGCTTACGCTGCCCCAATATTGCAGGTAGGTATAGTGGGTTGGAAAGTGGTTAATTTAAGAGGATGGGCGGTTCTTTGGGAATGTATTAAAGAGCCGCCACAGCATATGTCAGTCTCCCGATAGCCGCTGAACAAGCCCTCTCCACCTCGTAAAAAAATCAATGGGGATCCAGCAGTAACCACATCTACGAAAACCATTAAAAAAGACTTGTAGACTCTGGTTTTATACCAACCAAAGCAATAGAACATAAATATGTCCGAATGTCGATAATGTCATGAAGAAGTGTGCTCATAGTTTTCAGCAAATTTTCCAGCTTCAGCTATATTGGTAAAAAATGTTGATAAACATTGCATAATAAAAAAAGCGCAAAAATATTCAAAAACAAAATAATCACCATGGAATAAATTCTTTTTCATTTGAAACCATGGAAAGTTAACTCAGAAACAGATAATTAAGATTTAGTTACTAAATACCTGTAAAACAAAATTCACCAACAGGTGCCCAAATCTAAATTTAAAAAAAACAACAACCCAACAGTTTGACACAAATAATTTGTTGTACACAAACACATGCCCACAAGAGACATTGAGGTACTCTTAAAAGTCAAATCACTGTGTAACTAAACAGAAAGAAATCCGCTGTACAATAACCACAACCCACCAAGATCGATCGCATTCAGCTCGACTGATATGGTTTGTCATTAATCAGAAAAAGCTAAATGGTTGGACTGAACTGATCGGCCAAATTATTATTGGTATTGAAAAAAAATTAAAAAATAAACTCTCCTTGGCTCACAAAATACCAAACATTGTTTAAGGTATCCGTAATTTTTGCCTTCCTATCAAAGTCATCTTCTTTTCTTCTCTCTGCAGCACAAATGTTTTTAAGAACACTTTGCCCGCAGAAAACCGGATTTTTCATCAATACGCTTAGGAATAGGAAGAAAGAACCCAATTCAGACAAATAGTTCAGCTTCTTCACTATTCTATTTTTCTTCCTAACAAATTAGAAATTATAAACTTCAATTCCACTTCAAAGTAGGGGCAGTGATATCAATCCACTGTGGTAATTTTGTCTACCAGTCACACAGTGGCACTCGAGCAAAGCACTCTCAATAGGCCAACTAGCTTGACCCATGATTGACAGGACTGACACAATAATTAGAAGAGAATCAAAATACTCGTAATATTCATGCCACAATTACATACCAGCAGAAAATATTCGTTAATGACGCTGTCAGAAGATCTCTGCCAGTTAACCCAATAAGACCTTTGAATAATGTACATTAAAGCATTTAAAGCAAACCGCCTTAAGTGACTTCGTTTTAGTCAATAAAACGGTAACGAAGTACAATTTAAGTTTGCTTAGCTTTTAATTAGTGTGTTTAGGGAAGCGGCTCATTTGATACCTTTTAAGGTAAAAACAGGTTTCCGATGTTTCTTGTCTTTGCTATTTTAATGTCACATCGCCTCACATTTCCGCCGAATAATAAAAAATGGAACCACTCAGTTAAAAATCTTACTGTGTGGTGGGGGTGACACTTGTATCAGTGAAGTTATTTGTTGTTTAATTACTACTTCAATGCACAAGTGGTTCATTACCCCCAAAAATGATTAATTAGCCTAAAAACTCCCTGGCAATAATGGAAGGTCATTCACTACACCCACTTTTTTCGACTGTGCGCTATATACCAACGGAAAAAGTATATCAGTCCAATGTGGCGCCTTAAAATCGCGTGCGCATTAAAACGATTATTAAACCTGCTGTATCATCGAAACACATATAAAAGGAAGCATTCACGTCTTTCATATTTTGGAATAAAAGCTTCTATTAATTATTATTCAAAATGCGAGAATTGTCAACAAAACGTATTATTAACCCATAAACTTAATTCAGAAATTAATTAATTATTATCTCTATTTAATTAGCAGGTGCAAATATAGCACAGCGTCACAACTAATTGAATCACAATTTACTGACGGCATTTCAAAACTTGTACATTGCTTGTGTGTTTCAAAAGTTTGCTATACTGCACATACGGCCAAAAAATACTCAAAAATTGACCGTCAGAAAATTAATTTGTTTTTATAACACGCACGAGGTTATTTGAAACCCTTAAATTTCAATGTTCAGTGCGGACAGGACACTCTCTTACGAAGAAATATCGAAGCATTCTTTGTGCATTGTAATAGGGAGGAAACAATTGACCAAGAAAAAATGACTCTCTGCTCCTCCGATATGAAATTCATAAAACCGTGGCCACGAAAAGTAGCCTGGTCGTTCCCTTTCAATATTAAAGCACAGCGGGCGAAAGAAGAAGAAGAGGATGAAGAGAGGAAATATTGCCGTGTTTTGGTCTTATATACTTGAATATTAATATAACGAGGAAACCCATGATGAGTCAGAGCACTTGACGTTTGAGTGCTTCGGCTTAAGAATTATCCTCTGCTTTTATTTGTACATCAGAAGTTGACTTTCAACGCACGCTCTGATTGACTTGTATCGCGGGATAATCTAAAAACCTGAAATGCATTCACCTAATTCAGCGAAGCAATGACCCTGGCAATAAGGTAGGAAGGATACGTTGCGCCTATTATCTGATGCTAAAATTGAATGACTTACGCCAATTAGTTTGACGACTTTTTTCTTTTTTTTTGCATCCTATCGAGCACGTCCAGCGCTGTTATAGACCCACCTGGCCAAACCTAGGCACCGAATCCTTGTTTATATGCCTGTTATGTTATGTTATTTTCTTTTATGAAGTTATGTTTTTATATATAACGATGGATATTACCTGTTACATGGTGTGGGGCGGCCCACTCTTGTTGTTAGCTACAGATTATTATCACCACATCCCACGTTGTCCAAAACGAATGTTTAAAATTCTGCTTAGCCGATTGGTAACAGAGGGGAAGTATATCAGTGGCGATTCCTTAATACATTCCCAAGGAGCCGCCCATCTTCTTAAATTAACCACCTTCCAAACCCATAGTTCTTACCTGCAATTGGGGGCAGCGTAAGCTCCCCTGCAGCATCACACCTGAAAGTTAAACCTCATCAAGGCATGCATCACATTGAATTATTATATGAACCGTACCATATCTCCATCGGCTCGGCTTGTCACCAATTATAATAGATAAACACTCGCTGGCCAGCGTAATTGTTGACACAGCTGTAGCCGATGGGTTTTGCTACGGTTCATAACCATTTATTGCCCCAGTCCCGACGTTCGAAACACTTGCGACCAATTTCCTTTATCGGCTATCTACCGATCGTGGGATTTGGGCACTAATATGATTGACGTTACACAATCATACCCCAGATCATGCCTAACGATGCTCCGGCCTGTTAAACAAACAAACACACAGTAGCATCACTGTGTTTATCCTATTAATCGACCGCTGGTCCATAACCTACAATGGCATTAGCATGAACACCTGAGTAAACACGATGTGCATATCATCGTGACCCTTGAAATAGCGTTTTTGTGTATCTTAAAGCAAAAACCTATTTCTTTCTCAGGCGCAGGTCATCAAAGATTTATGGCCCTCGAAATAGCGTTTCTGTTTATTTAAGACACAGAAACATATTTCTCCCTTCGGCGATCTTCGCTATCGCGTATCTCTATAATACCAATTCATTACATCAGCCCATGTTTATTCAGGTGCATTTTCGTCATTGCCGATATGCAGGCTAAAGAGCAACGTACTTGTCCTCTACGGACACTTATACAATCCTCCCCTATCGATGCAATTCGCGGCCATCGAATCTGATGGATGTGAATTGCATCAGGGAGTCAGATTTCGACATCTTAAGAATGCACGCGCACTATCATCATCATCGGCACTACAACCGGGAACCGGTCTTGGCCTTATTTCGCAAGTCCTGAGGCTTGTTAAGTTTTCCATAATGATTTGTTTTTTTTTCGGGCAAGGTCTATACGCGCACTATACGCGCCAATTAAGTTTTTTTAATATACGGAGTCGAGTCCGAGCGGAGTATCTTTTGCCTTGTGCTTGATCCTATGCCGAGCTGGTGTTGAAGTCCATCCTTGCGCGAGTCGCTTAATATAACCACATAACCATTGCTGTTTGTTGAAAGGAACACTAAGTGCTGTGAAACGTGCCAATTTAAATTAAGTAAATTGTGAACAATATACATAGTTACAGCCCCATCGTTTATAGCGCGAGAAAGCCTTAACATTTTAACAAAAGAAAACATTGTCTAGAGTAATTAAATAAAGAAAAGTTAAGCAATAAAAAAGGGCTCCTGCGTTTCATTTTACTCCTCTTGTGCACAGTTTTGGTGAACTTTGGTGTGAAGAACAGTGTGCATCGTTACAATTCGGAACAATTGTCCTTGTGACCGCGGTGGTGTTTTTATTGAATCTGCGTTCGTGCTGACGCACTAATAAAATACCCACATATCCATGGGCACAACTTAAATTGGTGGGAATCTTTGTTAATCCCTTCCAATCCCAGAGGTAGCTTGGTTGAGCTTGGGGCGGCTTTTCTCTTTTCTTTAAAATAAAACAGCGTCGAGTATTTTAATTTAACTCGATTTATTTTCCTTACTCGAAAATATTATACATCACTTTATTCCTCGGCCGCCATACTTTAACTCCTTTCTTTTTTAATTAGCTTATCATGGCCTGTTCTGTTCTATCACTGAAAACCCACTCATCGTACGCGGACTCACTACACTCTCCCTGACCGTCTCGGTCAGTAGTCTCGAACCAACTCCTTGTTTTCCTCCTCGTCTGCCCGAACGAAAACTCTTTCCTTCGTTCTGAACGATCCTTCTATTCACGCTTCTTATTTTTTTTTTTTTGTACCCGCCATTTCCTTTCTTTATCTTTCCCGGATTGGAATCAAAAGGGGAAAACACAAAGGAACAATCAAGAAAGGATCTTGCTGATGAGTATTTACGATCCCCAATGTCATCATAATCATTGGCAATACAACAGCGAACCGGTCTTGGCCTTATTTAGCAACTCTCTCCATCGGTCCCGATTTCGAGCCGATGTCATCCAATCTGACACTCCCAGACTCTGGGCGTCCTGGTCTACGCCATTCCACCATCGCAGACAAAGTCTGCCGCGGTGTCTCCTTCCATACATCTTGCCACAAAGGACCTTCCTCCTCTTTACTCATTCGAGCTAGGTGTCCCGCCCACCGGAATCTGCCGAGCTTGATTTTTTTTTACAACTTTAGCAGATCGCATACAACTCATGGTTGTAGTGTTTCCGGAATTGTCCTCCCTCACATACGGGTCCAACAATTCTCCTTAAGACGTTCCTCTCGAACGCTGCTAAGAGTTCAGAGTGCCTTTTATTGAGCACCCAAGTCTCGGATCCATACATGAGTACTGGTAAGACCATGGTCTTGTACAGTAGTAGCTTGGTTGTTCTGAAAAAATGTCCGGATTTAAAGAACCTTGATAGACCATAATAGGCTTTGTTGGATTTGATCAGCCGTTCGCGTATTTCTTCTTCCATACTGTTATCGGCTGATACTATTGACCCAAGGCAGTTAAAGGATTGCACTACTTCAAATTCGTACTCCACTACCCTGATAGTTTGCCTGACGTTAGGTCTTCTCTTCGCAGAAGTTGCCACCATGTACTTAGTTTCCCCTCATTAATGTGCAGTCCCAGGTTGTGGTGAAAAACTGCTCGGCCTGTTCGATCTGGGTGAAGGAATCTTGTACAGACCATTCGGATCTACCGATGTCATCTGCGTAGGCGAGTATATGGCTGGACTTGGTGATGCCAGAGTCACGGATTGCTTTCTCCAATGCCAGGTTGAAGAGGAGGCAGGCCAGACCGTCCCCTTGTCGGAATCCATTAAAGATGTTTATTGGTTTGGACAGCCATCCCGTTATTTTTACTTGACTAGTTACGTTGGTAACGGTCAACCTACAATGTCGTATCAATTTGTTTGGAATGCCGAACTCTCTCACGGCATTAAATAGTCATTTGTAAACATTTTTTTATTTTCTTTCTATATTCTTAGTTTCTAATTAAAGGCTAGACAAAAAATGCTTAAATTCTAGCTTAAATATCTTATATAATAACTTACTGGTCCTTCGCAGACGCTCTAAGCTAAACGTTACTTAATATTTGTATAATTTGCCTTTTGGCGACAGAACTTTGTGGCAATACTTATAATTATTTGAAAGACAAAGAAAAATTTGAAAAACTTTGTCAATTTTTTTTGTTTTTTTTTTTCTTAAAATTTAACTTACTTAACTTACCTACTTTTTTTTTTTTTTTTTTTTTTTAATGTAAAAGCACTTAACCTAACTTAACTTAAATCTTATACTACCCTAATTCTAGAAAAGCTAAGTCTATGTAAGCTAGCTGATGATAGTGTGATTCTATACCGACTTTGGTATCCAGGTCTTTATATGCCACTCAACCACCAGAACTGTTGACGCTGTCTAATACTATCGTCCCGGTCTCTGTGGGAGATAGCCCTACTGAAGCGCAGGAGCTCTTCTTCGGTGCGCGTTACTTCCCGGTCGTAGCACAAACGCCCGTCTACAGATGATCTACTTACATGATAGATCAGCGGAATTCCGGATCTATCCTGTATAAGCGCTTTCATATCCAAGTCAAGGAACGCCTCTGGTGGAACAAAGCCGTTGCGACGCACGCTCTCATAGTACAAGGTGTTTGGATAATAGGCCCCGAAAATTAGGTCATTGGACGAGCTTATTGCTCTCGCAATATGTCCTCTGATTAATTTAATCATAAAATTATCCACCCTATTTATGTACGCTTCATTATATAAAGTCTCATTTGAGTAATACTTTTTATAGTCCGATTCCGGTGTCCGATATAATCTGAGACAACTTCTGAGACACTTTCTTTCGAACACCCGAAGCTTTTCCATCAAATTTGGACCTATGTTGAACCATACTGGGCAACCATATATGAGCATTGGCCTGATTAGCGTCATGTAGCATATGACTTTTACCTTGCTGTCAAGTTGGCTACTGTGAAATAGCCTCCTTGTCATAGCAAAAGTTTTCCTCGCTTTGAGCAAAGCAGCCTCTACATGTCTGTTGAAATACAGATATTGGTCTAGCCAGATGCCAAGGTATTTAACTAAACTCTTGGTTTCCAGTTTATCTCCATGCGGTCCCACGATAACTAGCTTTCGCCAGTTTTTCCTTGTGTCGTACGTGGCTTTATATAATGGAGTTCTAAATAGGATGGCTTCACATTTCTGGAAGTTGATCTTAAGTTTCCAGTCATTGCAATAGCGCTGCACTTTGTTGAAGTCTCGCTGTATTAACCTATTTATGATCGCAACTTTCGGAGCTGTTCTGTAAATTATGAGATCGTCTGCGTACGCAATAGCCTGCGGAAGTGCTTCTAATAAGTCGCTAATGTAAATATTAAAAAGAATCGGAGAGAGTACCGCGCCCTGTTGCAAGTCATTCTTGATATTATACGTTTTATTAGAGGTCACATTACCACTTTTGACCACGAACCCCCTGTCCTTTAACATATCGTAAAGTACATATAGTAAAGGCTTATGTATGCCATGTCTGACCAGTTTGTAATACAACCCTTCGATCCAGACGGTATCAAAGGCTTTCTCCAAGTCGATCAGACATGCCCCTGTGCATTGCTTCCTACATTTATTCCATTGACCAGTTTAGCTGCGGCATGTGTGGTTTCATGACCCGCCTTAAAGCCAAACTGGTTATTTGGAATAATGCTGTTGTCGTCTACCCATTTTACCAGAGCTTTGTTAATGGTTTTTTCAAATACTTTACTGATGCTTGGGAGTAAACTTATCGAACGCATGTTCATTGGGTTTGTGCAGTCTTTGCCCTTTTTTTGCGATGGGCTGAATGATAGCCGTTTTCCAACGCGCCGGATAATATGCATTATTCAACGCGTTGTTAAACAGGACCGTGTATATATCTATTGCCATTGGGGGCAGGTTCTTGAGTACGATGTTAGGTACTCCATCTATTCCCACTGACTTTTTGCTTCTTAATGAGTCGAAGATACTCTGGATTCCTTCCCTTGTTATTAGAAGGCTATTAGCCACTACACCATTGGCATTAATGTCAATTGACAGATTATCTTCACTGAATTCGGTAAAACCCGTATTCTCCGATTGCCAAAGTGAAATTTCATTCCGGAGGTGCAGGTGATTGAGTAGAACTCTGTCCTCCAGGTCGTGATTTCGGTGAATGCTTTCATTCACCTTGTACATTTCCTGAAAGACAGCTCCCAAAGCGTTCACCTTTTCCAAAGGATCTTCGATCACGAAGAGCTCACTATTGAGGATTGCGGCCTCTGTATCTATGCCAGTGTTGATTAGCAGCTGCTTGTTTACCTCAGTACGTGCAATTTGGAGACACTGAATCTCGTTTTGATTATTTCTCCTGAATATTTTATTTATTTGTGGGAACATATTCGGGTTATTAGTTTTTATAGCTCGAATTCTGTTGTTCCAATACAAATTTGTTGCTAATCTATAATTAGCTTTAAGTAATTGTTGGAGGTTTTTTAATCGGGATTTCAGTGATATTATCTCCTGGTCTTGTCTGGTTTCGTCCATTTGTTGAATGTATTTGTCGATTTCGACATTAGTCAGGGTTCTGTTTACTGGCAGATTAAAGTCATTCGAACGAAGTTCTCTTGTTAATGATCTGGTGAACCGCGGCCATCGCATTGCCCCGTAGTTATAGGGTTGCGGGATCACGAATTCCTCCAGATCTGCGAGCTCGTTCGGAAGCTCTATTACTGCCGTGAATGAACAGTGGTCACTATCGTATTCAATTGTCCGTAAACAGTTTGTATTTCGTCTATTGGTGTTAAGTAATCTCAGTCGTGAGTCGATTAGCAAGATATCTAAGAACGATCTACCTCTAGGGAACGATGGATATTCGGTAGCTAGCAGGTCAGTTCTATATTCAATACGAAACTGATCTAACCAACCAGCCAACTGATTTCCTCTGGCATTAGATATATAATTTCCCCAATTTTTATGCTTGGCGTTCATATCTCCCCCTAGAATAAAGTAATTTTTGCCCAGGTGCAATTGTAAGCATCGGAAGAGAGTCTCGAGCTCCGCTATAAATAGGTTATGTTGGTGCTCCTCAGGTGCGTAGACCGCAGACCGTAGACCTTACTTGCTGAAGGGGTATGCGTACGATACAGGCTTCCAGCACACGGAACCTGCGCACTTCGCCATAATGATTGCGACATCTTATTTCTTGTATTGCTGTTTTGTCAGGCTTATATTCGAGACAGGGCATCGGGTAGCTACTGTGTAGCTTGAGCTATGTGTAGTGAGCGGACGTTTCATTTTAAAATTCTCATATCGTTTAGCCATTTTTGTTTCCGTGGTCGTCGCGGAGTATCCGGTCCATATCCGAGGCTTGATAAATTTGCCATAATAGTTTGTTTTTCCGGGCAAGGTTGTTAGCCTTGCACCAACCTTTCTCAGGATGTCGTTGCATGCATTGGGTCACTACTTAGTGGATACCAAAGTAGCTATTCAGGGGTGTCACGTGGAGACTGTATGTCTACTTGGATTGAACAGGGACAAGGATCGTCCTGGCCTTCGCCGGGTTGAAAGCAATCAGTGGCTCTGCCCTGTATGTTCGCTCCCATCCCCTCAGTATGACCAGATACATTCTTTTAATTTCCGAAAAGCACACTTGTCGCGCTTTGATCTGCTATTGAAAAAAGAATTACGCTCCAATGACATATCTCCACGGTTTGATAGAAATCTTCATAATGACCAAACTGAACATTATATTTTGACGATGAACAACATTGTTACTAATACAATAAATCGTTCTACTCCAAAATTAGCTCGCATGGAGGTGTGGTGATCCTAAATCACTACTCCCATCCAAATCCCCAATATTTCCCATAATCTTAACCTTATTCCCATAGTGAATCATTGAGTGACAAGTTAAACCAAAAGTTAATTTGTCGCACATTGATTCAATTCCTAATTATCCAAATCATGTTCCCCAATTGAATCAGATGCACGACAAAATTAAACCAAAGTCCATTTGTCGTACATTGATTCAATTCCTAATAATCCTAACATCATGAAATGCTTAACTCTAAATGCATTTCATGATTTCTCCTTCCGGGAATTTATTCAAAAAAATTCCTAACAACTTCCCGGAATCCTATTCCAATTGGGGTACACAAAATCTTGTTTGTGCTTCTTAGAATTTTTACATACAATTTTGACAAATCTCGATGAACCAGAGTATAAAAGGGAGGCACATTTTTATTTCGCCATCAGTAAGGTTCCAGAGGCCGAACCCCTGGTCATGAGTCGAAATCCAGAGGACCCGAGGTACGACCAAGTATTGTGGAATAAAAGTTAAATAAACAAAGTTAAAATAAAATTACAAGTCTTTACTTTAATACTATCCCCTGGTCGCACTCACCACCGGTAATAATTGCTGGTTACACTCACCAATGGTAATAACTGCGGGTCCACCCCACACCCGTGGCCAAGGCATGTGGTACCACTGCCTTACAAGACGGCCACCCCAAGTCGCTTACGCCCAAGGAATCCAGGCGAAGGAAGACAGCCATCGAAGATACCAAAGGCACGCAACGCACTGAAGCGGAAGGACCAATCCAGCCATTGAAAACCAGCGGAACAGAAAGACACCGTCTCCCCGAGTCCGGGTAAACTAAAATAAATCTAGTGGACCGATTATGTTCCTGAAAGTAAATAAAGTATTATATTTAGGAGGAAAGATTAAAATGACATTCCATGTCTGCGTGTCCCGTTCGAGGCAGTGTACAGAGCGATCGAATCTGTTTATTCTAACCGGAACCTCGAAACCAGGGCCCTCCAAACCATATTTCGCTACACAATGAGATTAATGGCGTCTCGGAAACAGAAGTTTCACTACTTGTAACGAAACAATAAAGCGGATTCCCCGCTTAGAAATCTAAACACAAGTATGTTTGGATACAGGGATGAACTCACGACATCCTCAGATCCATTAAGAGACAGAAATCTTCTGGAATAGATGACATTCGAAACATTGTTCGAAAACGCTTGCCCCTTGAAGCAGTGAAGGCTTACATTGTTTTGTTCACCACTGGTGACGGAAAACGATTCGCAATGCTTGAAAAATAAAAAAATAAAAATTAGTCTTCTTGAGTTGCATTAATGCACTTTAAATATTAAAAAACCAAAATTAAGTAACTCTTACGGTTATTCCTTATCGATCGAATTTTATTCTCTTCTTACAGTGACTCCAGCCACGACAAATACCTCTTAAATTAGATTTCAGGTTTCACACTTTTGCAGAAATTTGTAATAAATCTATTACCCAGCCACCTAAAATATCACAGATATCTAGTTGTGCCTGCACATCAACGAAACCATAACCAATTTAGAAGCCCATTTACTCTAATCCGAAAACCGATTTATATAACTTCAGACCGCGTCTCCATAATATAATAACTCCGGATAAAAAGCTTTAAAAATAGTTTTGTGTTTTGTCAGGGGCAATCAACTACACCTTTTCCAATAGTATCAGTTAACCACATCGGGCATGCAACCATTTGAATTCATACTTTATTATTATTATTATTAGTCGGACAATCTTCTAGTCCGCTGCAAACCATGTCTGCCAAAGTGTCATAATAAATCCACATCAACGTTGCAATGGCATGATAACCAACAACTAAAGGATTTATATCGCCGCCAAGTAGGTGCCTTTCTCCATCAATACAACTCGATACTGCAAACTTTAAATAAAATGAAGACTCTAAACGTCCTTACACTACCTATAATTTATTGAATAGCTCAACGCTTGTAACGATTGATTTATACGCACGAGGGTGTACGACTTTCAACTGACCTATATCCTGTCTGAAAGTAATCGCGAATGACGATGATTCAACGATGGCACTCGTATCTGTAATTATCGAGTCGTCAATGACAGAGTTTGTGGAAAAAGTCGGCACGTTTTCCACATAAAGTTAAAGATAAGCAGGAGGGCTATTCTAAGTTGATTATGTCCAAGTTAAGCTTTTTCAGGAAGTGATGTAATGCCATATGGGAGCGAAGAATTTAAAAAGAATAAATGTCTATAATATTGTGGGAAAGTGTCCTTATCACAAGTACTTGTAAAATATCTATATATAATATTTATATCTATATCCTAAATCTGTAGTCCTTGATGCATGAAAATCTACTCTGAAATGCAAGTGTTGAATGCGATTACCAATGAAATCCCGCTCTTATTATAAAGGGTTGTATAGCCTGACGCCCCTGTCTGCCATCTACTCATAGAGTTTCTTATAATACATATGTGTAAACTAATCACTGCAAGAACAAATGATTTATGACAACATCGTCCAGTGCATGATGTCATATCCTTTGCGAAAACGCGGTTCACGCCAGACCTAAACTCCAACAAAAGCTGCTGACACACCCTTACATGTGTACGTTGATATTATTCATTAAAGCTAACAAACATTTTTACCGAAGTCGGTTATATCGGATTTTAATTCTAGATAAAAAAAAATTACACGTTAAATTTGTCGCTGAAGCAGGACGCAGGTCCTTGCAAGACGTTTAATTTGCAGCAGGTGAATCGGGAGTGCCTGTTCGTTGGGCCTTATTTAATTTTCCCCTTAGAGGTGTGCCAATCCTTGCGCACTTGCATAAATCACGAAAAGTAGCTTAGATGAATGAGCACACATTCTTTGGGCAAAATAAGGTTGCGTCACGCTAAGAGATAGGATGTGTGCTTATCCTAATCAGTTTTATTGGTGGGTGGACAAGTCCTCAAGGAATTTAATGCATGCATATGTAAAACACTAAGAACATTAGGGGAGTTCTATAGGCGTGCCATCTTGCTTACAATTTATACTCTATGAATCACTTTTTATGATAGTGGAACATTTTAGTGAGGTAGTTTTACAGAATGAAAACGAATCATGTAGTACACAATCAAACCAATTGTATCGTCCTTCTTTTCTTCCTTTAATATTTAATGCTTAAACTTGGGTTTATATAATAAAAACTCGTTGCATGCGAGTGCCTTGCTAAAATATTTCACTCCTCGTTATACATTACCCTCGGAAAGTAAAATAAAAAACTAATAAATAAATTAAATAAAATGTAAACAAAAACAAGGAATCGAAATTTCTATGAAAGATTATTTTAATTGTATTGTCTGGACTTTGCCATTAAATGTTTAATACTACGTTATTTACATATTCATTAATGACTGCTTTGACGAGTCATTCCTTTTGAGGTAATTTTCGGTGCACTCAGCTATTACTTGATCTTGAGGATTGTTGTTTTTTTTTTTTGAAAAAAAAAAAAAAAAACAACAAATCTTAACGCCCTCCAAATAGTTACTTTTTGTGGAGCAATGGCTTTTCCAAAATCATCTTGCGTTTTTAGACCCCAGCTAAGATAATTTTATGTATCTGCCGAGATGTGACTCTCATTGCTAAAGAAGATTTTGTTTGAAAAATCAACTGGTTGTGTGAGCGTCTGTGGGGAGAAAGTATTGTGCCAGGCATGGGCACTCCGTTCACTTCCATCCCCATCGTCTATTGTTCTCGCCGACACTGCTCACAACGCAAGGAGGAAGAGAAAACAAAACTTCACAACACAGGAAACAAGTTAAATGAAACACAGGAGAATAAGATGAAACGCACGGAATTTATTTGTTCTTAGCCATTATTAAATATGTCAGTGTTTTAATACTTCACTTAGACTTGTGGCGGTGCCCCCAAACCCCACGGTACACTTACCTAAAAACCCCCATAACGTCATCCCAAGTCGCATAATTTTTTGCTAATGCAATCGCATTAAGCACCTGAACATGCTTCACCCATTAATTAGATCAAAGCTATAATCGTAAAGTCCCTGTAAAGAAAACTTACCTTTTCATGCATCTCTTCGCATACAATTTTCCGTAAGATTTCTGTCTTTGCTTATCTGGAATTCCAAACCAATTCGGCACCTTCGGTACCAGACAAATTCCTGTAAACAAAATGATTCGGTTTGCATACAATGTAACCGTCATGACAGGGGCCATAAATATTGCGCCGCCTATTTTCCAACTTTGCCATGTGTACGATAAATTTCTTTACGTACACATAGGCCAGCGACCTTTTTCTCCCAGCAATAAAATTCTCTAACTCGCACCATGTGCAAACAGAAGAACGCTGTTCCTACATAGATTTCCTGCGATACCATAAACAATTCATATCGTTTGTGGTATCCGAAAAACCTTTTTTTCATTTAATGAACGGCTGCTATTTATTTAGCTGACCCTCATTACCAAACGATGCATAAGCAAACCCATTATCATCCGACGAGATTCGATTTGTTTACACACATCTCTTGGATGCCCATTATGCCTCTTCTTTGTGTTCCACGTTCGTTCTAATGGTTTTGATCTTTGAAAAGAACCGACGTACACCCATACATGTGTGCCATGACGATCTCCTCTAATGAGATCCGGTTATCACTACAAGTAAAGTAAATGCATCCAAAAATTCTTTTGACAGCGACTTAATATCGCTGAGTCTCATCCCAAGCACCGCTCGCGATGGTAGGTTTTTCTCCCGGAGCGTATAACCCCAGAGAGTGTGTTTGCGAATTCAGTTGTTGTCTTTCGAGTTTGTCGTTTCCGCGTTTACGTGCTGTGTATTTTCCTTAATGGCAGCGTCATTTACCTTGGACGGCTGAACAATAATAACCTTAACGATAGTCATAAGAGTCCTTTTGTTCAAATTAATTTTAACCCGTAAGTGCAACGACCAACAATATTAAATAATGAAACCTTTTTAACATGAACCGGCAATCAGTGAATTTCATTTGACTCTTCTCCTGTGCTGCAGTTCCTGGGCGTATTCATCCTTTTCTTTCGGGTGAACGGTGTGTTTATTTTCCATCTGTGTGTGACGTGTGTTGTGTCCGCTCCGCGCTTTAACATTTGGATGTCGGTGAACATTTAAAGAGCCTTCGTGTATGATGGGGAGGAAGTGAATCAACGCCGTACGCCGGTGCAACCTACTTCTCTCCCCCACAGACTTATTCTTTAATATTAATTTGATTTTTCTTATGAATTTCAAACGCGGTGATGCACTTCCTTTCCACACGGCCTACGCTTCTCGCGGGAGCGGCAACGACCGTACTGGTCTGCAGATGTAAATGGACTCAGCGATAAAACCTTCGTTTGGGGTGAGTTTGTGGTGTGGTGGTAGATATCCTCTCCACTAAGGATATGTATTTACTTACCACCAGAGAAATGTAAAGTCTCTCTTAGTGGAATAGGAAACCAGATCTCGTAATGAAGATCATGGTGGTATGTGTGTGATCATTCAGTTGCGATGTTGTTTACACGTGCTCGAAGGCAATGGAACAACGAGGCAGGCAGGCGGCAAAGACAAAGGAAGAAGCGACCAAATGCTTCATTCGGTAATGAGGGTCATGTTTACGCTGTGCATCGTCGCTATAATAGACGTTTGGAAAAAGGTGCTAATGAGATTGGTGACAGAAACGAATCCCTTGCCTGCATTTGTATATGCAGGGTAATTAGTTGCGGCTGAAAAAGAAATTGAAGATTGTTTGTAAGTGGGAAAACAAACGACGTGTGGGATCTCATGCATGTTTACATATGTAGGAATATGGTTTATGGCATCTCCGACTGGTATGGGAACCGAGTTCTTGTTTATACTAGAAAATGCTAGAGGATTCGGTTCCGATGATAACGATTGGGATGCGGGAATTGTTTGTCGATTGTACACACGAATCGCGGGTCGGTTTATTGCAGTTGTAAAAACAAACAGTCGAACATAGCATGTTAAATGATAACAAAGGGTGCCGAATGATTTGGTATTCATGGTGCATATGGACATTAAAGAATTATTTTTAGGAATTTCAGCTAATGCGTTGTATGCATTAAATGTCCTTGTAAAAGGAAATGTTTCAGGTATGCTGGGTGGAGATTGCGGTGCAGGTGTGGGAAAGTCGAAATTTACCTGGGAACCGAAGGTACCGAATAGGTTTTGGGATGCCTGAAAAGGTAGAAAAGAAATCTTACGGGAAATTATATGCGAAGAGATGCATGAGAGGTAAGTTTTCTTTTACCGGGACTTTTAGATTATAAATTTAATAACCTAGATGCGTAAAGCACTTAAGGTGCTAATGCGCTTGCATTAGTGAAAACTTATGCCAATTGGGATGTAGTTATGGGGGTTTTTCAGATAAGTGGGCTGTGGGGTTTGGCGGAAACGCCGCCCGCCCAACCGGCGTGCTTTCCACACATTCTATAGTCAGTAGGCTTCAATTTTTACGTGATTTGGACTATAAGGATGCAAGTCTATGAAAAATCTGCCGTAAGACAAACCCAGACTCAGAGAACGCCGAGGAATCAATAAATTTGGGTCTTCAACCACATTTCCATTGACAGCAACGATATTTAGCATTAAGCAAACTCTCCGGTGATGCGCTCATCTTACCACATTCTTAAAAGAACCAGTTTATCGCGAACTACTTGACTATATTAGAAAATGTGCACGCAGAAGACCGATTATGCCGCCCATAAAACCTTGCGGAACATTCTTTGGAACCTAGTGATAGTGAGTTGGGATATATATGTTACGTCGTGAGTTGGAACTTATAGAGCGTTGTTTGGAACCCATAAAGCATTCTCTGAAACCTATTTCACATGCTTTGGCCATGATTGGAGCTCATGTATCGTGAATTGTAACCTAAAGTTCATGAGTTGGGACCTGTAGATCGTCAGTGAGAACCTATAGAATTCGCATTGGAACCTAATGATAGTGATTTGTTATATATATATCCATCCCGAGTGGGAATGAATTAGCCAGACCAGTGAGAATCACTGCGATAGAAATTTTCTTGATTTTTACAAATTTCACGGTCAGCGGTGGTATCTAACTTGTGTCTTTTCACCGTTAGATTCGGTTGGGGATCCAACCTCCTGCTTGTCTTCTCAGATATGACCTGATCTTCATTCATGGTCAGTGTGTCACTTTTTTTAAAATGTTTTTCGCAAATTTTGTATTTTAACTTGCTGCTTGTGTGATGACACACATGATCAAACCGCTACATATATGTTTATTAAACACGTGTGGGGGTTCTCTATACCACATGGAGAACGAACCCACAATGCCAACCAATCTTGACCGCTAACAGCGCGTCACCCTAACCTAACCTGTAACCCATTTCAAAACATGCCAAAACAAATCCCAATCTGCAAGCGCATCCATCCCGAACTTGCAAGAATCCATCGCCCAATCTGCAATAAAAGACATTTCCCAAAACTCCCAACAGAATACAATTCAATAGAATGCATTCTAAATCATCTCCCTTAATTACACCACCCCACATATAATTTTCCCCAAAATTGCTTCGGTCAATTCTTTACTTTATTCATATTCCTTCCTTGCGAGCAAGCAATCCTAATTTCCCCGAAATGCATATGCTGTAATAAAACGCATATTCAAATCCATAACGGGACATTAACCATCACCACCAACTATACCGAGCCGCATACATTTCCCCGAAATTACTTCGGTTAATATCTTATCTAAATGATATTCCTTGCTTGCACCCAAGCACCTCTAATTTCCCCCGAAAACTCATGCCCATACTTGCTCGTGTTCCCAAACCGATTTCTCGGTCCACATAGCAACCGAGGAATCTAGCCCAGCAGTACGGCAGGAATTCCCGAAAACAAACCCCCTATGCAAGCATAGCAACTCTTCTCGAAATTCCTAGCAGGTGGCAGTGATATCATATCTGCTATGACTCAACCGCCACAACGCGATGAATGGATTCTTTCCATTCATTAGTCAGTCGAGTAATAACCAATCAACGAATCGCCATCGCAAATTAATGGGCGTGCAATTAATATAGCGTGTGCGAGTGCGGTATTTACACTATTTACCGGCGTCATTAATTCAAACGATTGTACTGTCCCCATGTCACCTGGTTCAGAATCCCTACGCGCTACATGTGTACGCAATGTTTAAACGGGTAGGTGTTCGATTAACTACGCTCACCATTATGTGAGATTGTGACACTGTAATTTTGAATTACCAACTACTTAACATTCACGGACTTAATTAGTTTAGAATTTGTTCCGACTGCGAGGAATTTACACAAATGGATTTTGTAAACTTAATACATGACAAATAAATGAACGTTAATTCAAACGACATACCAGTGCTTGAATTTTTATACTTTTCTAAAGCCTGCGGGTGAACTTGGTGCCTTTCGCTCTCGGTGGAACAAGTAGGTGGAAATATCGATGAACCCGGGTCCTTGCTGACACACATACATATCCCCGACACACGTACACTCGTGCACTCACGAATGCACTCACACCTTCTTTTTTTTTTGTTATTGAACGTGCATACCACGTCCACACGTCAATGTTATTTCCTCTGCGAGGACACACAAACGCATTGTACGCCGAAAGGCATATGAAATATGATAATGTGTAATTTAGAGTGCTTGCGAAGAGCCAGTAAGTTAATGTAAGAATGTTATTTGTAAAATAGATGTTAACATTTAGTCTTAAGTGAAATATGTAATTGAATTGTTGAATAAATGCGGATATGAAACAAAAAGCAAAAACACACAAACGCATGTACACGAACAACGTTTTTAATACGAGTATTTTTTCGTTGATGAGCGACGATAGATGTAATTCATTCAACGACTTTTCAAATACTGCAACACTTGCTTATGACTTTGCGTGTACGTGCCACAATCCTAAGTAGCTTGTTTAGTCACAAGTGTTAATGCATGGTCAATGATAGCAAGATATGTACTTATTGGTATCGTTCCACCTAATTCCCTATTCAATGAGCAACACTATTTGTATTTACTTTTTGTACCATAATTGAGTTTTTCCAGATATAATATCTATAATCTAAGATTTTCTTGCTTATACTATTCAGTTTTAATGAATTTTTACAGGTACTCATAAATAACTTGGGGTGTTGATTATGCACAAATTATTCAACACATAGCAATTCACATTAAGAGATAAGTATTTGAGAGTGGCAAGTTTTGCATGTATCCCGTTTGCCGTTTTGCTCTCACATTAAGGTACTAGTTCATATTACAATATTGAAAAAATCAATTTTTTTCTTTCGGTTCTTTACGTCTTTAAAAATCGCCTCCTAAAAGATTTCAAAGATATAGAGCTTGTCATCATCATCGTCGGCACTACAACTGGGTTCCGGTCGTGGGCATATTTAACAATTCTCTCCGACGGTCCTGATTTCGAGCCGATGACATTCAGTTTAGCGCTCCCAGGCTCTAGGCGTCCTGGTCTACGCCATCCCTCCATCGCGCTTTCTTCCTCCATACATCTTGCCACAGAGGACTTTCCGGGCAGGCTCCTCTTTGCTCATTCGAGCTAGGTGGAGAGATTGCGTACAACTCATGGTTGTAGTGTCCCCGGAATCGTCCCCCCTCGCATACGGAGCCAACAATTCTCCTTAAAACCTTCCTCTCGAACGCGGCTAAGAGTTCAGAGTGCCTTTTATTGAGTACCCAGGTCTCGGATCCATACATGAGTACTGGTAAGACCATGGTCTTGTACAGTAGTAGCTTGGATGTTCTGGATAAATTTCGGGATTTAAAGAGCCTTGATAGACCATAGTAGGCTTTGTTGGATTTGATCAGGTGTTCGCGTATTTCTTCTTCCATATTGTTATCGGCTGATATTATTGACCCAAGGTAGTTAAAGGATTGCACTACTTCAAATTCATGCTCCACTACCATGATACTTTGACCAACGTTAGGTCTTCTCTTCGCAGAAGTTGCCACCATGTCCTTAGTATTCCCCTCATTAATTTGCATTCCCAGTTTTTGTGCCGCCTCTTCGATCTAGATGAAGGAGCCCTGTACAGCCGAATCGGATCTACCGATGATGTCGATGTCATCTGCGTAGGCAAGTATCTGGCTGGACTTGGTGACAATAGTACCTCTAGTTTTAAGACCAGAGTCACGGATTCCTTTTTCCAACGCCCGGTTGAAGAGGAGGCAGGCCAGACCGTCCCCTTGTCGAAATCCATTAAAGATGTTTATTAGTTTGGACAGCAATCCTGCTATTTTTACTGGTCATGGTCAACCTACACAGTCGTATCAATTTGTTTGGAATGTCGAATTCTCTCATGGCAGTATATAGATCTATCCTGGTTATACTGTCATAGGCGGCCTTAAAGTCTATAAACATAAAATCTTAAATTCCAGATATTTTTCCATCGCTTGCCTAAGAGTGAATATCTGATCAATCGCTGATTTGCCTGGGATGAATCCACACTGATATTAACCAATGATGACTTTAGCGTATGGGGCTATCCGATCTTATCGGATACTGGAGAGTGTCTTATGGGCGGTACTCAACGATGTTATACCCCTATAGTTGCTGCACAGTGTGTTATCTTCTTCTTATGTATGAGGCAAATTATTCGATGACGCCAATCTTTCGGTATCTCCTCTTGCTCCCATACGTGCCCCACGATCTCATGAATTTCGTAATGTAAGGCTGTCCCTCCTTGTTTGATCAGCTCAGCTGGTATGCCATCAGCTCCGGGGGTTTATTTGATTTGAGCCGTCTTATGGCATTTAATGTTTCCGCAATTCTTTGTGGCGGCAGCATTTGGTCTTGATTTTGCATTGGTGGAGCCTCCAATTCTTCTGTGACCTGACCATTTAGCAATTAATTGAAGTGCACTTCCCATCGCTCCAGAATGCCTTCAGGGTCAGTGATCAGATTACTCTCTTTATCCTTGCAGTATGTGCAGCGTGGTGTGTACCGCGTCATACTGTGGATTATTTGGTAGGTCGCTCTCTACTTTTCTCTATTTCACAGACTAGATTTTTTTCCAGGCACTTTTCTTTTGTCTATGGAGTCTTTTTTCAGATCTTCTGAGCTCTTTGTATTTCTTCTCGCGTACCTGCGTCCTATGAGACTTCTGCATTGCCCGGTATGCAGCATTCTTACGTTCAGTCGCTAGTTTGCACTCATCATCATACCAGTCGCTCCGATCTCTACGACTACTACCTAAGATGGAGTTGACAGTACTAATGACAGTTTTCTTAAGGCGTGTCCATTTCTCTTCTACGCCCTGCATTCTGGCCCCAGGACTTACTCTCCGTCCATCAAGATCTTCGAGGGCGACGTTGGCACCTCGGTACGTTCGTACCGTCATCAGTCTCGAGGAGTGGCGGCGAGTGGCTCCCTCAAGTGATACCCAGGTGGCTTTGTGGATATCTTTACCCGGAAACCTGGTACTCGCAAGGATCAAGTTTTTTGATGCTGCAAGTTCCCATGCAAACTATGGGAACCTACGTAGTGCCTGAAAACCGGCTCCCGACCTATTTTCGCATTTAAATCACCAAGAACGATTTTCACATCGTATCTTGAGCAGGCGTTGAGGGCCCGTTCGACGTTCTTGTTTTCAGTTTTTGGCTGACTAGAAAGCCTATCCCCAGGACATGGTGTTTTGCATGAGAGCTATAATAAATGTATAGCGTTTGGGATGATAGTGTTGAACGTGTGATTCGAACTGACGCTATGACAGTTAGAATCACCAAAATTGAACCAATGCGTAACACATCAGGCTACTGGCCGTGTTTTAAATTCGATTTTTAAACTCAAGTATATTCACTGGTGTGAATTCTTATGTTATCGCTATGGTATACGGCTCTGATGCATTTTCTTATTCGATTTTCGTTCGGTGTTCTTCACTATTTGCTTGTGTATTGTGTGTGTATCTGTTACAGACGCCACAAATGTCATACACGTTTCTTTGAATAACACCTCTCCCCACCATCTTATTTCTTGTAATGCTGTTATGTCTGCATTTTATTCGGACAGGGTATCGGTTAGCTGCTGTGCAGCTCGAGCTCTGTATAGTGAGCGGACGTTCCATAAGAAAACTCTTAAATCGTTTAGCCATTTTCGTTTCCGTGGTCGTCGTCGTGTATCCGATCCATATCCGAGGCTTGTTAAATGTTTTATAACTTGTTTTTACGGACATGGTTATTAGCCTTGTGCCAACCTTTGTCAGGATGTCGCTGCATGCATTGGTTCACTACTTGATGGGTGCCAAAGTACCTATCCAGGGGTGTCACTTGGAGACAGCATATCAACTTGGATTGAACAGGGACAAGGATCGTCCTGGACTTCGCCGGGTTGAAAGCAATCAGTGACTTTGCCCTGTATGTTCGCTCCCATCGCCCCATAGGGCTTCTATAACAGTTTAAATCGACGCACGTGATTCACCACTGATGTCTTAGCAGCTGTCGTATTCACAGCGGCCTTACCTTTAAACGTGTTTTTCTCGAAACGCCCTTTTTCAAATGACCGACAGCTAATCTCCGGATTAGCTGGACTGATTTTAAAAATGTATGATGGGTTTTCTTAATTAACAAATTCTCTTTCGGAACCTACTAGCCAATATGTAAAAAAAAACAAGTATGCTTTTGCAAGGATGAAAGCGTTAAACACAAGGTTCTTTTTTTTTTCAGATATGAAATTGCTTTTATTTTTCTCGTTTTTTTTTTTTTGTGGTAGATTTAGATGTGAATAACCTTCCTCGTTAAGAAAATATTTTTTTTGTTCCAGACTTGCCTTCCCAAGATTAACTGTCTGCCATGATTTTTCAAGGACTTTACGACATATTTTTATACATAAAAATTATCGAAATTAAAAAAAGAATTGTTTTTCAATTTTTTAAATGTTTTAAACATTTAAAACATTTGTCAAATATTTTGGTAAACAAAATTGTATCACGATAAATAATAAAGGTTTTGAGAAAAAAGTTCTGAAAATCTATACTAAACAATCCCATTGTATTCTGTACTAGTATATTAAGCCATCTCAAAAGTCAAGATCGTTCTTAGAGTTATCAAGAGATCAAAATCGTTTTAGAAGCCTTTCTTTTTCTAATCCGTTTTCAGTTTGACCGAGTCTATTGCTTTAAGATTCTTATTGATAATCGTTTAAAATACTGTCCCAAGTTAATAAAAAAAAGTCCTTGACCGTTTTCAATCATAAAGTGCAATGCTCTGAACGTCCAACTACTCTTGGAACAAATAAATTCTTTTCAATTCCAACGAAATAATAAGCTAACCGCCCCCACACTTTTTTGGGGTAGATTAATAGAATGCCTGACAAGGCATGCACAACAGTTAATATTCCGATGATTCTTCACGTGATATGAATAAAAGAAAAGACCTCCATTAAGGCATGACCAGCAACATAATGAAATAAGAACTTATCCCCAAGTAAGTCGCCATGGCGATGGCTACCAGTTAAAAGGAGAAGAAAGCACTTTGTTTTTGCGTTCTAAATACAAGGCATTGTTTATCCTTTCGCTTTCCTAATCTGTTTCGGTTGGCACGGGGATGGGGCAATCAAATATATGGGAGCCACAGAGAAATAGATTTTCTCACTTAGGGGAGTACATAAGTGTATGTACTCTAATGAAACCAAGTAATTTCCTCTAAGCAAAGCATCACAGTTAATTTCGCAGGTCTGTCAGTAGAGTGGATTAGATACTGGAAGACTGCCGCAAGGACACCTGCTGGCTGTTGGCCTGATTTTATATCACATCATTCTTTGTTTCCTTTACCTCAATTCACTGTGACATAGTTCACTTGCTTGGGGCTTAGTTTTGTGTTTTATGTCATCATTGACCTCAATTATGTTCCGCTTCCTAGACTCGAACGCCCGCTGCATAATAGGGTGACCCATAAGGAGGATGATTTCATAGAGTGAAGTCAACGCATTCGTGTGACCAGATTTCGCTAGCGGTTGAATTGTTTACATGACTTGGGGGACCTAAATAGAGTCTTTAATGACTACCGCCCCGATTTGAGTGATGGGAAATATTCGTAACTGTCCAAGTATTATAAAACGAATGGAAAAGGGTTTTTTTTTTGGCAAAGTGCAATCTAGCTTCAAGAATGTAGGCGTAAAAAAATAATAAAAATAAGGTAATAATAAATTAAATTCCATTTAGAGATTCGAGTATTTGCCCTTACTTGGGATTTCGGAAGTTTATGGTCACATCATCCTTCCCTTAGGGGAATTGGAAATCGTACTTGTAAAATGTTATGCGCCAAAGAAAAAATGAAGATCCAAAACCATAGATACGTGACGATTTCGAGATGTATGATATACTAATAGAAAATAAAATAAAATGTATGTATGAAAAACGAAATTCTTGTTGATCTTGAAAGAATGTTTTGAAAAGAAATATGGGAGCAATACAGATAGAATGCCGAACGTTTAAACGCTATGCTCATCCTATTAATAAAATATGGACAGTTTTAAATGCATACAAGTTAATTTAAACCACAGCGATGACGCACAGGATTTTATTTGTCAAACAGATAAGGAATAGAACTCTGACTTTGTATATATAAAAAACCTGACGTCTCTTCTATCTATTCTATATATTGGTCTGTAGGTACCCGGAAGTTCATGACCTCACCGACGTCTCTTAGGATAAATTAATATTTGTGCTTTCACCTCTTTCCGGCTGTCCTTGTGCGCTCCATCTAATGATGGGTTTGTGGGTAGGAGGATGTGCCAGACACGGGCACTCGGTTCACTCCTATCCCCATCCGTCTGCCACTAAAGTTCCACCGAGTAAAACGCCGAACGAAAAGGACGAAACGGCGCCACATTTGTCCACAACCGGGAGTAAGGGAAAACACTGTCCACCAGATAGTAATTAAAACACAAGTTGTTCTTAATTAATTTTTAGTTTATTTCACTTTCGTTATTAAAATTGTGAAGGATAATTCTCTTAATAAAATCCACTTTGTTCTCAGCCATTATCAACTATGTTATCGTTTTTATACTTCACTTAAACTTATTATTAATATTAAATTGATTTTTTTATGAATTTTAAACAGAATGAAACACTTCCTTTTCGACACGACCTACGCTTCTCCGCCGCGCGACGGAGAGCGGGAGCGGCAACGACCGTGGTGGTCGGCGGATGTAATTTGACTCTGATAAACGGCTCATGCAGAGCCGACTCGCTCATGGGGTGAGTTTTCCCGAGAGAGAAAGTGTTTCTCTCGTGGTGAAAACAAGGAAGAAGGACTTGGTAATGTATGTGTATGTGTGAGTGAAGATCATAAACACGGCCATGGAAATGAATCTGAAAACAAAAAAAGGAATGATGTGCATCAATGAGATGTGAGTTCGGCTAAGTAAACAAGCCGAATCTCATTGGGTGCTAATTGGGGTTTCTGTTTGTTCAATGCCGCTAGTCATGAGAAACAGATCCAGAAATATGGGAAGGCAATGAGATCGGGTAGATCATTGTCTAAGCTATGCGTTGCAGCTGTAACGATATGCCCATGCACATGGCGCTAATTGATTCTAGCTTATTTACAGGGAATTGATGGATTTGCATTGGCTTATGCTGTAGGATTTAATTGGTGCCAAGAGACGCGAGATGCGTATATTTGTTTTGGTCCCTTGGGTGTAGGTCGCCAGCCAATGTGTTTGTATGGTGATTTATGATACACTTGGTGAGGACGAGAAATAGGCGACGCAATGTTTATGGTCCCTGTTATGATGGTTACATTGTATGTAAACCAAATCATTTTGTTTTCAGGAATTCGTCTAGGGGGATTTGCCTGGCACCGAAGGTGCCTAATAGGTTTTGGTGTATGCACCTGTATAATGTAACGAATTCTTGTAGGGAATTTGTATGCGAAGAGATGCATGAAAGGTAAGAATTCTTTTACAGGGACATTTAGGTTATATAAATTTAATCTATTTGATGCGTGAAGCATTTAAGGTGCCAATGCGATTGCATTAGCGAAACTTATATGGTTGGGTCGAAGTTATGGGGGTTCTTCAGGTAAGTAACAGTGGGGTTTGGCGGAACCGCCACAGGTTCACCTTGATGGCTAACTACATTTGCTTTCCACTTCTGTTTTTCTGTTCAGGAATCCGTGACTGTCCGTCGATAGTGTATATCATCCGGTCAATGTCTCCAGACTTCAAGTTTCTTAATTTCCACACAAGAGATATGTAGTAATTGAAGCAATGTATTTTATTTTTTTTGTTCACATAAGTTAATTTTAATTTTGTTGTTCAATTTATCACTTACTACGGAGTTTTTCGCATTTGTTTTTATTATATATGCCACAAATTTCCCCTCAGAAAATCTAGCCTACACCATAGTTCTTGCATAGCAAAAACGAGTCAATTCGAATTATCACTATGCTGTTGGATAGGTCATAGACTCACCAAACCACGATTCACGGAAAGTAGTTTTTTTCTAGACAAATCCAAAACAAAACTCTTTCCTTTTGAAAACGGTGGTTAAATCTGGTGGCATTGATTGATTTCCTCGTTTTTACTGCCCATGAGCATGTGTCCTCAGCCTGGCATTGTTTATTCATTTGCCACTTATCTTTGTTAGCCAGCAGACACAATGTTCAATCCTTTCGTATGTTTATCTTGCCATGGATCATTAATGCCTTATTAATTATTTCGGATTTAATCAATGTTCAGGATGTAGTTATACGCTTGGTTTTTGGTAAGTAAGGAGTGTTTGGCATCAGATTTGTATTTTTAAAATTGAATAAAAAGCGAACTACTTGAATAATATTTTGACACAAAGTAAGGTTGCGGAATTCATTTTTTTAAGAGTATTATTTAATTGTTAATTAATTTTTTTGCAAATGTGTCCGTTTTTCCGCAATTTCTGCCTTCAGTTGGTCAAGCAATGGTACCTTTTTTGATCCTGTAATGGTTTTCCGTTTTTGAAGATAATCGATTAAGATAACTCCACGACTATCCCAAAAAACAGTCGCCATCACTTTCCCAACCGAAAAAAACAGTTTTTTTTTTGGAGCCGATTCCCTCTTTACAGTCCATTGTTTTGACTTTCTTCGGGCGTATAATCATCATCATCGGCACTACAACCTGGAACCGGTCTTGGCCTTATTTAGCAAGTCCTGAGGCAGTTTTTGGGCGTCTCGAACGTTCATCGTCTCCCAAGCTCTCACGGCCACGTTTAAATTCAGCTGCCTAAAACTTCACTGTGGTAAATGATGGTACACAGAGTCCAACTCAACTTTGATTTGCGTAGGCATATTGCCTTTCAAAAACAAACATTTAATGGCAGCTCGATACTCAATTTTGTCAATTTTCACGAAAACATACATCAACTCACTCAAACGACTGTCAAATAAAAACTACGTGTCCAAAATGGAATGACCTAAAAAGAAAAAAATTCGTTGATTTTGATATAACAAAATGCCGGGGTTTTTTCGAAATTTGACTTTTTTGTCCCCAAAACTCTGTTGTAACTCAAAAAATTGAAGGTCATTCTGAGCATTAACATGTGTATATTAACGTATTAAAATTTCAGAACGGTCGAATAAATGCTTTTCTTTTAATCATGCACGCCAACTTGGAAAAAAACGTTGTTTTGAGAAATTCGCGTTTAAAGTTAAAATACAAAATATGTTTTAAAAAACCTTACCAAAATGTAGTCTGGGATGCCTGGGCCATACAATATTCCTTCCTCTAGCTCATACTCCTCCTCTGCCAAGGATTTCTGCTCTCTACGAGCAGTACTGGCCTCTTTAGATACCTCAGTGCAGTGTTTCTCTGTCATTGATTGTTCTCGCAGCATCTCGAAATTCTGCATGTTGCATCGCACGTTGACCAAATGTAATGCCAATGACGCATTATTTTGAGAATGGACATGAATCCTTCATAAGGAATGCATGCAGAAATATTGGTGGCCATATTTATTATATTTTTTTCAGAAAACTTATGTTTCGGGACCATATTCCAGACGCAAGAATTATAACTTTCGCTATTATTTTGCGTGAAATTGCCTAAGCAGCGCTGCAACAAATCTTCTGAAGATGAGTCTTCATATATTTACTTTTTTTTTACTACTATTTATTGGCCTGTAGGAACCCGAAAGTTCATGGCGTCACCGACTCGACTCCGCCATTGTTCCCTGTCCAGTGCGCTCTCCTTCCACGTTCGACCATCCGATCCGATCGCCTCGAGGTCCAACCTAACATTGTCCTCCCATCTCCGTCGCAGCCGCCCTGTCGGTCTCTTTCCCTTTGGGTTACCGTCAAAAATTCTATGCACGGTCCTATCGTGGCCCATTCGCGTCACGTGTCCGGCCCATCTTAATCTTCGCGACTTGATTACTCTGACTATTGTAGATTTGCGGTATAGCTCTTCCAATTCGTGGTTGTGGAGTTTCCTCCATTGTCCTGCCTCCTCGTCATATTTGCCGCCAAAGATACCCTTTAGAACTTTATTCTCGAATACGTGGAATTTGTTTTCTTCCTGTTTTGTGAGAGCCCATGTTTCGCATCCGTATAGAACAATCGGCATGATTATGGTTCTATAGATACGGAGCTGTATATTACGTGATAGCAGTTTGGATTTCAGCAGTTTACTGACTGCATGCCAACTAGCGTTGCCGAAGTGTAGTCTTATTTTAATTTACTTCGATATTTCGTTACTGGCCGTCAGTATTGTTCCCAGGTATTTAAATTCTTTGACTGGTAGTCTCCCAATATTTCTTCTGCGTACGGTGTGATTCTCGCCAGTATAACATTTGTTACTATTTTGTATGTGGTTGGGAGCAATGATATTCCTCTGTCATTTTCGCAGCCAGATCTGTCACCTTTTTTTGAAAATGGGGACGACTATTGAGGTTTCCCATTCTTCTGGAATGACTTCCTTATCCGATATTGTTTTAATCAGTTGGAGGATCTTTTGAACGGTTGCCTCTACTCTATGCTTCACAAGCTCTGCCGGTATGCAGTGGACTCCGGGAGCCTTGTTGTTTTTCAATCGGTTTATTGCGTCTACAACTTCGTCGAAAAAGGGCTCTGGGATCTGAGACTCGGCTGTATGTTCGTCTGGTGCGTTTATTCGTGGTTGATGGGTGCACACATTGAGCAGGTTTTCAAAGTACTGCTTCCATCTTGTCACGATTTTGTTTGTTTCTGTCACCGGACAGCCGTTTGTGCCTCGGATAATTTTGGCTCTCCATCGGTAGCCATTTCTAATTGAATTTATGCCGGCATACATACCTCTGATATTCTTTGCCCTGGCATTTCCTAGAATTTTTTCGATCCGAGTCTTCTCCCATTCGCGTTATTTTTTTTTTTTTTTTTGCGTTTGAAGAGTTTCATTGTCTCTTTCCGAGTTGTCGCGTATCTTTCTGCGTTGACGTCATCATATCTTTCTAAGTGGGTCACTCTGAGTCGTTTACGTTGTTTGATCTTCCCCCTGCACTCGTCGTCAAACCAAGGATTGGACTTAATTGTTTCCTTAAATCCTAATACCTTTTGGGCTGTTTGTTTGATTGTGTCTCTGATCGATGTCCATTTAGTGCCCAGATTATAGGTTTCCTCTTCCCCACTGCTCCCATTCTCTAGCATGCTAAATCTATTCGTTAGTTCCTCTTGATATACAGCCCTTTTGCGTAGGTCTTTTAGTTTATCAATGTCGAACATTTTGCTCGTCTCCCGTGACTGCCCATGTGGGTTTGCTGCGAGCCGACTTCTAATTTTGCTCATCACTAGAACATGATCGGAGTCGCAATCTGCTCCTCTATATGATCTTATGTCAAGGATATTCAAGTGGTGTCTTTTGTCTATGAGGAAGTGGTCTATTTGGTTACGCGTTACGCCGTCGGGTGATATCCATGTGGCTTTATGAATTTGCTTGTGCTTGAACATCGTGCTTTTCACTACCAGATCTTCTGACGCTGCAAACGTGATAATTCTCTTTACCTATAGTTGGTTGGAAGATATCTGCATTTCCAATTTTCGCATTGAAGTCCCCGAGGAGGATTTTAACATCGAATGATGAGATCCCATCGAATACTTCCTCTAGGGTCTCGTAGAATGTGTCCATCGTTTCTTCGTCCATAGATTCTGTTGGGGCGTGTACATTTATAAATACATAAATGTACTGTGGAGGTTCTCTATACCACATGGAGAACCAACCCACAATTCCATACCTTATTTCGACCGCTAACAGCGCGTTACATTATACCCTATACCACCGTTCGGCTATTTTACTTGTAAAAGAAGGCATAGCCATAATTCAGCCACCTTTTGCCATACGGCAACTCCATTTTTGCTAGCTCATGAGATTTCCATCGGAAATCACATCATGTCGGTTAGCAACAACAAGTCGAAGCAAACGACGCCGTCGCATCATAGCGAAACCGCTGGGGAATTTATCAAAATATCTAATTAGTTTTCATGATAAATTACCCTAGCCAATTTGGCGTCACTTCGGCTTTTCTCCAGACACTTCATTCGCTGGGGATCAATGCTCTCTTTTTGCAAGTGAATATCACCAGCTTAATTTTCCTCTCCTTCACAGTTCTGTCTTCGTGCAGATCAATGTGCTCTGGAATCACCAAATTCACCAAATTGGGTCAATGGGTTATCCTCAAAGTACACTGATTCATGCACACACAACCAAATCCACCCTGAGATCACAGTACATCGTGTTTCTGTTCTCTCATTCTCCCACTTTCTTCGATCATCAATTTACCGATGTAATCCACCATCGAGGAACGTGGTAATGAGAGTGCAGAAGTATGTTCTCTTTTGGTTCTCTTGTGTGCAAAATCGAGAACACTGAATTTCACCCCTAAGTAGAGTCAGTCACTATCCAATCTCCATCGCAGTCAGTCACGCCGCCGCTCGGGCTCGAGTTTAATTTCGTAAATTTTAATAAGTCGCTATCCAACCGTCACAGTGATAAGTCACGCCGCCGCGTTAAACTTTAATATAATCACTCGTAAAATTACAGTCAAGATTCAATGCAGAAAATTTTATCTTTCGCGTAAAGTTTTATGTTTGCCACGAAAAGTCGGTTTAATAGTCCTCCCGAAAATAGTTAAATTTGATCACGTTATTTGTGTACGTGGAATCCTTGAATGATAACTAAAGAATAAACTCAAATGTGTAAATTGTAAATCAAACGAGAACAATAAAAAAAATGATAGTACAGCGGAACAACCTCTGAGTGTTTTCTCTAATTGCATTTACGAGTACCAGGATTTTTGTGGATATTCCCCGGAGCAACATCATGGGGAAGAAAGTGAACCGCGCGACCGTGTCTGGCGCAAATACTTCTAGCCCTACAGTACCATAGTCCCTGTATTTTTAGCACCGACATTCGGTCATTAATAAATTGCACATCTTTTACATGGGGCGTAATCTTCTTGCTTACGATGAAGCCAGTCCCGAGGCTATGTGTATCGGTAGCTCCACATGCCAGTGTAAACCCGTTGGTTTCGATTACTTGATGTGGGAGTCGGACTTCCTGAAGCGCGACGATGTCCATTTTATATTGTTTCGCGTTTTCTACGACCGTCTGTATCGCGCCTGGTTTATATGACGTTAGAACATTCCACGTCCCGACGCGTATATCCCGCTTTTTCCGTTTTTCCCTACGTCTTCGTTTTGCCGAGTCGGTGTTTTCTTGATGATTTGTTCCTTTATGGTAGTGTCGGCTCATCACACCTACGCCTACCGGGTTTTTCGTGGGATTGTTTTTTGTATATTGATTATTCATTTTTGATCCCACAAGTCTTGGGGTTTCAAATAGTCCGCCACATCAGAGCTCCTCTTTGATATGGTAAGTTCTGCTTACTGCTCTGATTCGACCCGGTGTCAGAGAGGCGTCGTTATAATACAGCCGGTACACCCCTGGCTGCAAACCATCCAATGGGCACGGTGACGCGTAACACCCTGGATTAGGGGTGGTAGATCTTTGTGTGTTACTCCTCGCTAGCCTGTCTGACATGGTTGGCCCTACTGGAAGCGTATGCTTCCATCAGCATAGCCTGCGTGATTCAAGGTTTCTACCAAGCGGAGGAAGTCTTCATATATAGGCTTTAAAATTTCTTGTACCTTATTAGCTAAAGGTGGAGCATGCTTGAAATGTTTTTAAAGCATTACCACCAGCTGCCTCCGCCTTGCGCGAGTTACATCAAGACTTTTCTCCAACAAGGCAATTAGAGTGTTGAGGATTCTCATCAGTTCTAATTTGATAGTAATATCCTGCCGAAATTTCCTCGCGCATGTTTTCAAGCGAATCAGAATGTCGTCGTACAGCTAGGCCATAATGTATTGATAATTTTTTTTATTAATTTCAATGTCAGTTGGAATTTTTCTGGAGTTGGTGCACTTTTTTTAGCAGCATCTTTTTCAACTAATTTATTTTTTGTGTTTGTTTTTTTGCCAAGGTTAACTATTTTTTCGCTTGTATGGCTCTACTAAGTATTCTTTTTTAACTCATTCTTTTTTTCGATAAAAAAAGTCAGTACCATAAGACTGCACATCCAATAGATTTTTTATTTCCAGTGAATTTTCTTCTTTTTTTTTTTGACGCTCTAGCGGTCGAGCAGAAGAGAATTTACCAGGTTTCTCAGGCATATTTGATACGTTCTGAATATCAAAAACAGACTAAAACATATTCAAGATGTATATAATAAGCGGAGAGAGCCTCGTGGCGTATATAACATATATATAGTAGGTAATACCGGCATTTCAAAATATCCCCTTCTATCTTTACAGCTGTTATGTGAGAGAATACGAGGATTGCCTCTTATGTTTCGGGATTTGGCAACCCTAGTGTTGCAATCCGGCAATTGACGGCTCTGTCGTAAAGTTGGACATTTTTGAGGTTATACGCACTCAGAACGTTTTGACATACGAGCGCTATTTGTGTTGTTTACAATAACTTAAAAGATTCATCTCGGCCCAAAAATGGAATTAAATCATCAACATTTTCGTACGATTATTTTTTACAACTTTCTTTTTTAATTCAATTTTTGGCGATGAAGCTCCATCAAGGACCAGTGTTTATCGATGGTATGGTGAATTCAATCGTGGTCGTAGTTCACTCCAAGATGAATTTCGTGAAGGTCGTCCAAAATCAGTTGTTGTTCCGAAAACCATTGATGCCGTGCGCGAACTGATATTGGAAAATCGTCATGTGACCTGTCGTGAAATTGAGACAACCTTAGGCGTTAGTGGGACCAGCATACATTCAATATTGCATAAACATTTGACTATCAAAAAAATTTGTTCGCGTTGGATCCCACACAATTTGTCAATCGCCCAAAAAAGGCTTGTGTCAATTGGTCGAAAGAAATGCTCAAAAAATACGGTCGAAATACGTCTATGACATCGTGACAGGTGATGAATCGTGGATTTACGCGTATGAGCCCGAAAGTAAACAGCAGTCGACTGTCTGGGTGTTTCAAGATGAGCCAAATCCAACAAAAGTTGTTCGCGCACGAAGCACTTCCAAGCAAATGGTCGCCTGTTTTTTCGGAAAAACTGGACATGTCGCAACCGTACCACTAGAACAACGCAGAACAGTCAATTCTGAGTGGTACGCAACCATTTGTTTGCCAGTTGTCTTCCAAGAAATCAGGAAAACCAACCGCCGAAGACGGATCACTCTTCACCACGGCAATGCGAGCTCTCACACATCGGCTGCGACAACTGCATTTTTGAGCACCCAAAACATCGATTTGATGGGTCATCCGCCGTATAGTCCTGACTTGGCACCGAATGACTTCTTTTTATTCCCGTACGTAAAAAAACAAACTGAGAGGTCAACGTTTTTCGACACCTGAAGAAACGGTTGCTGCATTCAGAATGCATGTGTTGGAGATACCTCAATCAGAGTGGCAAAAGTGCTTCGACAATTGGTTCAAACGCATGCAAAAGTGTATAGATCTTCATGGGGAATATTTTGAAAAACAATAAAGTGATTTTCAATGATCAATATTTGTTTTTGTTCTCTAATCCCGAAATATAAAACGCAACCCTCGTAATGTATTATACTATAGGGTTTTCCAATAGGAACTTGACAACTTTTTTTCGGTAGTAAATTTTTATAATTTGCAGACGTTGTTCGTTCGTGTACTTAACCATGATGAAAATGTTGAGTGTACTGAATAAATTGACAGTGACAGTTCGATGATTAGTGAAAGGGTGCGTGCACAAATTACATCGGTCAAGTCCCTATTGGAAAGCCCGATATATGTATATGTATATATTGAGCAGATGTTACTAAGAGAAAGTCGATGTAGCGCTATAGCGAAGTGAGCGAAAATCATCGAACAAATGCCCATAACGCGTTTCGTTATATATGCTCACAAAATTTTTTGAGAATTTCACTTTTATATTATTAAAATATTGTTTTTAAAAGTTCGTTCTAACACATATCAACAAAAAAAAAAATGTTTTGAAAATTTGTAGATGCTTTGTTCGCTTAAACTACATGTACTATTAAATTGAGTATACTAAAAATATTTTTTTCTACACTCCTTATTAAAGTTGACTCTTAACCAGTTGGTACCTATAGGTATGCGCAAAATTTACTGTAAAAGTAACCAACGCAGTCTTATTAACTGTCAAAAAGTATAAAAAACTCTTTTGACACTAAAAAATTCTTTCTTGTTGATTTAATTTCCTGTTTACTCTTCTCTAACAATTTCTTTAGTGGTAAAATGGTCGACTTAAAATTATGGAGCAAAACTTTTAAATCTGCATAATAATAGGGTGCAATTCATGTTATTAAAATGGCTTCGGTCGATAGTCACGAAATAGTCACTGCTTGTTTGCCACATCACGTGGGGTTTCAAAACGATGCCACATAATTCGAAACTGACAAACACTAATCTGCGAGTAAGCGTTAGGAAAAAAAAAACGACTACGGTACGGAGATTTACTGTCGTTTGTCTTATTATTTTGGTCTTTTATTCACAATTTATTTACTTATTAGGCCCAACAGGTTTCAATCGTATAAATAAATTTTTGGTAAATACTTTATTTCAATATTTGTTCTAGAATTGTGACAATTATAATTACGTATGCTAGCCCCTTATGACTGTTCGGTCTGCTGGGTTTTGTATTGCGGTTCAGTGCATTTAATTCAATTAAGGGAAGGGAATTGCACTTAACATGCGTTAATAATTAAAATTGGAGTAGAACTGATTAATCGCACAGAAATGTCGATTTGTATTCATTCTAAAGCAATGAAACATTTAAAGTAATCTAAGAAATTGCGAAGTACTATAATATAAATCCGCGGCAATCAGATACAACCCCAATCCACAAAATATAACAAATGCTACGAATATTTAAATACACACCTGACTACACAAATGTGTCTATTGTTTAAATTTATCCTACGGGTGATGTATTTCTCCTTCATTTTGTTTAACTATAATTTTATAAGACGTCAAAAAGGAAAAATGATACCGTGAATTAGATTTAGGTTGTTATTATGGCGAAACAACTGCAAAACCAGCATGACTTAACATTATATGGCAAACAATTATTTGTTCTACGAGCGTTCGAGTTTATATATTCGTGCATACGTGAGGCATTTGTCGCATAAAATGCTTAGTGTTGGGGTCATTCATTTCATTTCTAAACATTTTTTTATTTTCTTTCTATATTCTTAGTTTCTAAATTAAAGGCTAGACAAAAAATGCTTAAATTCTAGCTTAAATAGCTTATATAATAACTTACTGGTCCTTCGCAGACGCTCTAAGCTAAAACATTACTTAATATTTGTATAATTTGCCTTTCGGCGACAGAACTTTTTGGCAATACTTATAATTATTTGAAAGACAAAGAAAAATTTGAAAAACTTTGTCAATTTTTTTTGGTTTTTTTTTTTCTTAAAATTTAACTTACTTACTTACTTAATTTTTTTTTTTTTTTAATCTTATGTAAAATCACTTAGCTTAACTTAACTTAAATCTTATACTACCCTAATTCTAGAAAAGCTAAGTCTATGCAAGCTAGCTGATGATAGTGTGATTCTATACCGACTTTGGTATCCAGGTCTTTATATGCTATTCAACCACCAGAACTGTTGACGCTGTCTAATACTATCGTCCCGGTCTCTGTGGGAGATAGCCCTACTGAAGCGCAGGAGCTCTTCTTCGGTGCGCGTTACTTCCCGGTCGTAGCACAATCGCCCGTCTACAGATGATCTACTTACATGATAGATCAGCGGAATTCCGGATCTATCCTGTATAAGCCCTTTCATATCCAAGTCAAGGAACGCCTCTGGTGGAACAAAGCCGTTGCGACGCACGTTCTCATAGTACAAGGTGTTTGGATAATAGGCCCCGAAAATTAGGTCATTGGACGAGCTTATTGCTCTCGCAATATGTCCTCTGATTAATTTAATCATAAAATTATCCACCCTATTTATGTACGCTTCATTATATAAAGTCTCATTTGAGTAATACTTTTTATAGTCCGATTCCGGGGTCCGATATAATCTGAGACAACTTCTGAGACACTTTCTTTCGAACACCCGAATCTTTTCCATCAAATTTGGACCTATGTTGAACCATACTGGGCAACCATATATGAGCATTGGCCTGATTAGCGTCATGTAGCATATGACTTTTACCTTGCTGTCAAGTTGGCTACTGTGAAATAGCCTCCTTGTCATAGCAAAAGTTTTCCTCGCTTTGAGCAAAGCAGCCTCTACATGTCTGTTGAAATACAGATATTGGTCTAGCCAGATGCCCAGGTATTTAACTAAACTCTTGGTTTCCAGTTTATCTCCATGCGGTCCCACGATAACTAGCTTTCGCCAGTTTTTCCTTGTGTCGTACGTGGCTTTATATAATGAAGTTCTAAATAGGATGGCTTCACATTTCTGGAAGTTGATCTTAAGTTTCCAGTCATTGCAATAGCGCTGCACTTTGTTGAAGTCTCGCTGTATTAACCTATTTATGATCGCAACTTTCGGAGCTGTTCTGTAAATTATGAGATCGTCTGCGTACGCAATAGCCTGCGGAAGTGCTTCTAATAAGTCGCTAATGTAAATGTTATACGTGAGGCATTTGTCGCATAAAATGCTTAGTGTTAGGGTTATGTTAGCAATATGAACGCCTTAGAAACCCCCCGTAAAATATAATTATCGTCAGAAAAAAGGTTGAACATCTTACAAAAATATGACTAAAAACAGGAGGTCTTATATTCAGTATTGGGTTCATCTCGAGAACACGTTTTATTTGACAGACCAAAACGATCCAACAATAAATGACAATGTGTTATCGATTTCATATTTCGGAAAATATAGCTCTGTAATTTTGGCAACTGCCAAACTTGCATGTTATCTAAAATATGACTTGTTCAGATTAATCAGTTTACAATATGGATCGTTTTACCATCGAACAATATATTAGAATTTCTAGGGTTTTTTTTTTTTTGTTTTTATTTAAAAAATTTGAATCTGACGTAGTCATGCTTTATGAACAAGTTTTGGTCGCATGATCGTCCTTTTGACCGCATAATTTTCACCCAGTCAAGAAATTGGATGATACTGGATATCGCTTGCCCAATGTGAAAAAAATTCGAGGTTGTCAGCGCAAATAGGTCAGAAACCCAATTTTATCGATTTTCGGTGTTTTCAGACAGACGATTATGGATAAGCGAAATTTCAAAATGGGGTGTGAAAATTGTTATATAATTAATGTCGATTTTTCAAGTTCTACTGAACCGATTTACTTCAAATTTAGTATATGTCTTCTTTATAGGCTTTTCTATTGAATGAACTATCCTCATCCCCAAATGTCAATGTGAACTGTTTTTATATTTTAAATTTTTTTTCAAGCAGTCGCCATTTTGTTAAAAAAATTTTTTTCAACTTTTTTTAGTTCCAACGATAGAGGCATTTCTGTAAATTGATAATCTATTTTTTTCAGATTGCTAGGAGAGTTGAATCGTGGGTATGGTCGCGTGCCAACTTTTTGAGATCCCCCACTTCATCAGCTGCTAACTTTTTGAATTTTGAATTTTTTACTTTCAATTTTTTTAATGTATTCTTGAAATATGAATAGACATCCTATAAAAAAATGAATAGTAAAAATATTGATTGTTTTTTTTTTACAACACTTCAAAAATTTCGTTAAATTCCTGCGTCTAGACCAGAATACCCCCTTAATTAGACATTACTAAATAAATTGAAAACCAAATAGAACAAAAAGAGTTTTCATTTGGCGAAACGACCACGACACCACATCCACCAGCAGGTAGCCTAAATAACCCACGTCTCAACAACTATCAAGACGAATCCGGGGTAAGTTTGGTTACTTCAAATAACAATACTTGTTGTGTTAAGCAAAATATAACAAAATCCACAAGGATTTGTAGAAAAACCATAACGTCCGTAATAGAGTATGTTGTGGTGCTTTGCTCAGTACTTTTTGTAAATGAAGAGGGCATGACAATTCTCAACACTGTGGCTGTATGTCCTCCGATGTATTTTTGTTAGAAATTCAATTACCTTAATGTGCGATACGTTTCCAAACCCAACATATTCGAAAATTGGTGATGTCAATTGGTCGTCAAGGTCTTGCGATTTGATGACATTGGCCTTTTTTTATGTGATTGTGCGAAAAATAGTGTTTTTGAGAACAATCTTAAAATTCGTTAGCAGTTGAAAACATGGCCGTAATACCAGCCAAAAAATTTATCGAAAACTACCTTGAAAGGATTAAGTCATACAAACAGTCACGTGAGAGATATTCAAATGTTGTATTAAACACTTAATGGTGAAGTCCAGATCGTCAAGATCTTAATTGTTGTGTTTTTTTTTTCGAAGGTAAAGTTGTATAATCCCGTACATTCATATGAATCGTGTGTTCTCAAATAGAAAAGAGAAACGTCTCTCGGAATCATTAAATCTAGATAGTACAATTGCATAAAGGTCAATGCTGATCAGCGGACTTGTGGCGTTTCCACCTAACGCCACCGCTTACCTTTCATTCGATTATCACAAAAGATCTTGTCCTGGAGTAGCCAGAACACCTAAAAACCTAAAAACAATATTTGACGGCGGTTCCATTCCAACGCCACTCCTGAATTTCCTAATAATTACGTAAAAACCTTATTACTAATTACGTAAAGTAACTAAATCTGCAATTTTTGCTAATGCAATCGTATTAGCACCAAACAAACATTTTCCCCAAGGGCATGATCGCAGGAAACGCATCATGTGCCTGAAAAGTAACTCGGCTGCAGCACCAAGCAACCGACATGAACGCGAACCATATCGATGAAATGTCTCCTATCGAATCCCGCCGCACACATGCAGGAGATATTCCTTCTTTCCTTTTTAGCTACGAGCACATCGATCGGTAAACCTGTTGGGGTTCTCTATACCACATGGAGAACCAACCCACAATTCCATACCTTATTTCGACCGCTTTCAGCGCGTCATTTCTACCCATTCCCCTTATAAGCTATTCCACCTGTAAAACATGTTAAACCGACGCATAGCTAAACTCATTATGCTATGCAGATAATGCATAATTGAGTTTAGCTACCTTTTTGCCATACGACAACCCCATTTCGCTAACCCATGAGATTTCCACAGGAAATCGCATCATGTCGGTTAGCAACGGCATAGTCTGATCAAACGACGCGGTTGCTTAATCTTGCGACCGCTGGGGAAATTATCAAAGCATTTAAGTTAGTTCCCATGATCAGATTTCCCTAGCCGATGTAGCGTCCTATCGATTTTCTTCAGATCACCCATTCGCTTGGGATCAACGATCTCATTTTACAGGTGAATAGCGCACACAACATTTTCCTCTCCTCCATAATTCTGTTTCCATACAGTTCAATGCACTCTGAGGTCACCACAGCCGTAAAACTAGGGCATTTGATACCAGCACACACAACCAAAACCACCCCGAGATCATCATACATCGTGTTTCTGTTCTGTCATTATCCCATGTTCGTCGATTATCAATTAAGCGATTTTCTACCACACATCGACGGACGTGGCAATGAGAGAGCAGAAGTATATCCTCTTTTGGTTGTCAAATGCGAAAAATAAATTTACCCAACTTCATCCCTTTTCCAGACAGTCGACTTATAACCCTCTACCAGATCGGTCGGGATTCAACAGCCACAGCGTATGCACACTAGTGCACACGCTACGAGCACCACAAGCACAAGGAAAGACGTGTCTGTCGACAATTTTAGCACTAACGACCACCCCCATTAGAGAGTTAAAACGAGATCGATTTCAAATTCCAATTCCATTCGGTCAGCAAGTTTTTATTGTTCGGTTTTTATAATGCATACAGTTTTAACTCGCGGAAATGCCACCGTAGAGTACTCTCTTAGTGTGTTCATGTGTCTTACATTCTGCTGTTCATGTTTCCACCCATTGGGATTTCTATTAACTTATAAGTGCATACGAATCAATTAACTTAAAATAAAAATAACAAAAAAATTCAATCAAAATCAGTGCATTTCATTTCTTCATTTTTGGTGCTGGAATTTTCTATGGATATTCGTCGAGCAACATCGTGGGGAAGAAAGTGAACTAGTGCCCATGATTGGCACAATACTTCTTCACCCCCACAAACCGATCGACAAGCAATAGCATATCTCGCACCTGGCTACCCAAGGAAAGCGAATCACCATATAATGTAAGTAGCACCAGCGAAAATTCGACACCAATGCGTCGCCAGCAACGTATATACGATCGGCAAAGATGCTGTACGCAGTGCCGATCATATAAACATTCAACGTCCGTTTTTTTCATGACGATTTGCCCAGCTGCAAAGCATTTCCTATGTTGTGTTTCCCCCTAGTGAATTGTTCGATCCTCGGTTCGCAGACTCATAAACACACATCACGAGCGACCAAAGTGGTCATCGTGTGTGTGTTTCACGCCCTTCGCTGGGACCAATGTGAAGAATCTTCCCCTATTGGACGACGAGCGAAAATTCAAATTCAATTTTCAGCATTCTTTAGTCTATCAACGGATTCCGTGGAAGCAAGTTGTGCCTTTCACGTAAAACATATGATAGTGGTCGAGTTCCAACCTTTGGCGAGTGAGGGAGTCGTCATCTAACCATCGCGCGAGATAATAGTTATTTAGTTTTAGAAAATAAAAAAATATATTTTTTTATTTTATTTGGAGAAGCCTCCTTTATTCAACTAAACTTTTAACAACATTTTGTGGAACGTCTGGTCCTTTAGATTTCTAATTCGGGACTGTTCGTCTGACTGTTTGTTTCGATAGTATTTATACAAGTATTCTTATCATTAACTTATGTTCTTAATCTATGGGGGTTCATGAGTCATAGGTTGTAATGACCATTGGGGTGTCATGTCAATTCGTCTGTTATCCATCAGGTTGTGTTTCATAGGTTGAGATGTTTCTTATTATCTATGGTTATAATGTTGGCTCTTGTCCGTCTAGTATTCTATCAGGTTATGATTCACAGGTTGAGATGTTTCTTATTATCTATGGTTATAACGTTGACTCGCGCGCGTTATTGTTGTTATATTTTGTATGAAGAAAAAATATTTTTTTTTTCGGGGGCTATGCCTCTTTATTTTATTCGTAAAATTACAGGTCACTATGAACGCTCTTTACAGTTTTTCTATGCTATTTATACTTAAATTCTATCTTAACCTAGGAATCTCCTAATGTGTTTTTAATGACCCAACGTAATAGATACATATGTTTTGCTTCTTAGCAATTTATTTTGGGTTTTTTTGGATCTAGGTAAATGATGTCTAGACACAATTTTAATGTTAAATATTTTAAGGAATGAATAGGAAACACATTACTAGAAGATTGTAAAAATGCAGACGCTAGTTGTTGTTAGATGAATTTCTTATTTCAAGGTGAACATAAGGATGCATAGTGGTTGGGTGATTCATACGTTAACTCCCCCCTCCGTTAAAATACAATGTCCCCATTGTTTGTTTATGTGTTGTAACTCTAGTAATCTGTTATTAAAGATTTTTTTGATTTTAATTTATCTTATTTAGTTTTGTATTCATTGTACCTCTTATATAGTATGTTAAAAAAATTTACGAAGAAATATTATAGTTTTAAAAAGGAGTATACAAATTACAATACTGGATTATCTTCTAAAGGTATTATAAATTTCCTCATTTAGTCTTGAGTTTGAGTATAGTATATTATTAATTTTTATTTCTATCTTATTGCTATGGATTACAATTTCATTAATTCTTTCTATTGTATCGTCTGCCATTCTTATAATTTCATTTATATATATATATTTTTTTTTTTTTTTTGTACAATCATTAGTTCCAAAAATTGTCTTATTACATACTACGGTTTCTGGCATGATTTGAACTAATCCATGGAATGTATCTAGGGCTAGATTATCGTTGGGTATTTGACGAAGATTGTATCTTTCTTCCTATAAACAAATATGTCTGCGTAGGCTAGGATATTTATTAATGGAATATTTTAAGCTTCATCTTTTATTATTTCTTTAAGTTCTGGGATGTGATTTCTCTGTAAGGTCTCATAATTTATGTTAGATTAAATGGGTGAATTAATATACTTGAGTTTTCATATACACATGCGTCTGGGATTTTTGTTGAGGTAAATTTGTTGTCCTTTAAAGGTATAGTTTCCATATTTCCGGTGATTGTTTCAATTATTCCCAGCACGAATAAGATCCTTGTGAATTCTTTTACCTCCATTTCCAATTATCGTGGTTCCTTGATCTTCCACAACAATATGTTTTGTGTAACGAGTTTCGTTTTTCCCTCGTCTGTTCTTTTTTACAAAAATAAAATCTCCGGGTGAATATATTTTATCTTTTCTCTTTTTATTTTGGAATCGATTTTGTTTCTCTTGTGCGTTCTTTAGTTTATCTTGCATGTCTACTGTTACTACACCGAAAAATAATTCGCTTGGTTTGACTCCCGTAGTTGAATGAATTGTTAAGTTGTATTGCTTAACCGCGTTGAATATTTCTTCTGACGCTGAGGTGGATTTGTCAACTGCCAAACTTCTACTGATTTCTAATAACGTTGAATGAACTCTCTCGATATTTGAATTGGATGTTATTCCTCTTTGTTTGAGTAAAAAATCGGTTTTTATTCCTTTGAGGATTGGTGCGTTATCAGTCATGATTGATTCGGCGAAGGGAAATATTTGAGAGATTATCTCGTCGATGACTACTGTTGTTCCAATTTCGTTTGGTATATTACGGATATACAGATATTTGCTGTATGTGTCTATTGTTGTTATATATATTTTCTTCTCTAAATAGAATGTGTCCATCTGCAGACTTTTTCCTACTTTTGTTGGGATAGGTGTGGGTTTTATTACTTGTTTAATCGGGTGTCTTTCATATTTACAGGTTGAACAAACTTCGCAGATTTTTGTTTCGGCTTTGCACATTTGTTTGAATGTGGGCCAGAAGTATTTTTCAGATATTTCTAAAATGTTGTTTCGATAGTATCGATGAGCTCTTTTGTGTGTTTCTTGAACAATTTTAAGTTGTTCGTCCTCATTTATTACATCTATTGCGTGAACGATTTTATCGCAGTTTAGGTTTTCTTCGACTATGTTTCGGATCTCGTGAAGTGTCACTTCATCGCAATGGATAGCGTTGGTGTGGTTCGAGTTTATAACCGTTTTTAACACTCCAATGATTCTTGATAAATTACTGATTTTTAAGTGGAATCTTTTGTAATCCGTAAATGTTGTTTTGTGTTCTACTTTGTCTTCTTCCGCAAATTCTATGAATATCTGACTTTTAAATTGATTTACTGGTTTTGCAACGCTTTTTATTTTGTAGACTGGTGAACTATCCACTGAATGTACCGAGGATGTTGATGAATTATTTATCTGTTCTCTATTTAATGCGTCTGCGACTATATTTTCTTTGCCAGGCTTGTATACTATTTTTGCTCCATATTCCTCTATCCTATTTTTCCACCTTTTTATCTTAGTATTTGTATTCTTTTCGGACACTGCATAGGTCAAAGACTGGTGGTCTGTGAAAATCGTTAAGTCTGATACTCCCTGTATGTATATTCTTAGTTTGTCTAGTGCAAAGGTTATGGCTAGCAATTCTTTTTCATTTGTTGCGTAGTTTTGTTCTGTCTTTGATAATGCTCTAGAGATGAATGTAATCGGTCGTTTTTCTTGAGATAATACTGCGCCAATCGCTGCGTTTGATGCGTCAGTGGTTAGTTCGAATGGCTTGGAATAGTCTGGTTGCGATAGCTCCATGCATTCTTCTAAATGTGCTTTCAGGTCTTCAAATGATTTTCTTTCTTCTTGATTTAATTTTATTTTATAATTTGTACTTTCTTTCTTTGGGACCATTTGATCGGTTTAGAGTAGGTTCGTTAGGGGCTTTGCTATGATGGCGAAGTTTTTTACGAACTTACGGTAGAATCCAGTTAGGCCAATGAAGGCACGTAGCTCCTTTAGGTTTGTTGGCTCTGGGTATTTTCTGATGGTCTCAATCTTTTCTATGTCTGTTTTTATGGATTTGTGGCTTATTATATAGCCTAAAAATTTCACATAGTCTTTAAAGAAATGTGATTTCTCTTCTGAAATCGTTAAGTTAGCTTTATGTAGAGCATCGAATATTTGTCGGAGATGGTTCATATGTTCATCCCGAGTTTTCGAGAAGACAATTATGTCGTCGATATATACATAACAGAATTTTGTTACAAAGGGTCTCAAAATGTCGCCCACACAGCGTTGAAATATCGCTAGGGCGTTTTTTAATCCAAACGCTAAGCTATTATATTCGTATAATGCTCCATTTACAGCAAATGCCGTTTTCTCTTTGTCTTTTTCGTCTATTAGTATTTGGTGAAATCCAGACTCTAAGTCCAATGTGGAAAAGATTTTTGCTTCCCCTAAGTTTTGGATTGTATGCACAATGTTTGGCATTGGGTACCTGTCGTTTATAGTATGAAGATTTAATTTCCTGTAGTCATTCACCATTCTTTTCTTTTGTGTGCCGTCTGGGTTCAGTCCCTTTTTGGAACTATCCAAATAGGTGAGCAGTACGGCCTTCTCGAAGGTCTAATTATTCCACGGTGTAGTAAACTTTCGATTTCTTTGTTAACGAAGTCTTGGTCGGCAATCTTATACGGGTATTGCTTATTGATCCTCAATAGTATAGTTTAGTTTCTGGTTTTCGTTATTCCTATTGTCATACGGGGGTTGCCTCTTATGTTTCGGGATTAGGCAACCCTAGTGTTGCAATCCCGCAATTGACAGCTCTGTCGTAAAGTTGGACATTTTTGAGGTTATACGCACTCAGAACGTTTTGACATACGAGCGCTATTTGTGTTGTTTACAGTAACTTAAAAGATTCATCTCGGCCCAAAAATGGAATTAAATCGTCAACATTTTCGTGCCATTATTTTTTACAACTTTCGGCGTGGATTAACTCAGCAACAGTGCATGGATGAACTTAATTCAATTTTTGGCGATGAAGCTCCATCAAGGACCAGTGTTTATCGATGGTATGGTGAATTCAATCGTGGTCGTAGTTCACTCCAAGATGAATTTCGTGAAGGTCGTCCAAAATCAGCTGTTGTTCCGAAAACCATTGATGCTGTGCGCGAACTGATATTGGCAGATCGTCATGTGACCTATCGTGAGATTGAGACAACCTTATGCGTTAGTGGGACCAGCATACATTCAATATTGCATAAACATTTGACTGTCAAAAAAATTTGTTCGCGTTGGGTCCCACACAATTTGTCAATCGCCCAAAAAAAGGCTCGTGTCAAATGCTCAAAAAATACGGTCGCGGTGCTTCGAAACACGTCTATGACATCGTGACAGGTGATGAATAGTGGATTTACGCGTATGAGCCCGAAAGTAAACAGCAGTCGACTGTCTGGGTGTTTCAAGATGAGCCAAATCCAACAAAAGTTGTTCGCGCACGAAGCACTTCCAAGCAAATGGTCGCCTGTTTTTTCGGAAAAACTGGACATGTCGCAACCGTACCACTAGAACAACGCAGAACAGTCAATTCTGAGTGGTACACAACCATTTGTTTGCCAGTTGTCTTCCAAGAAATCAGGAAAACCAACCGCCGAAGACGGATCACTCTTCACCACGACAATGCGAGCTCTCACACATCGGCTGCGACAACTGTATTTTTGAGCACCCAAAACATCGATTTGATGGGTCATCCGCCGTACAGTCCTCACTTGGCACCGAATGACTTCTTTTTATTCCCGTACGTAAAAAACAAACTGAGAGGTCAACGTTTTTCGACACCTGAAGAAGCGGTTGCTGCATTCAGAATGCATGTGTTGGAGATACCTCAATCAGAGTGGCAAAAGTGCTTCGACAATTGGTTCAAACGCATGCAAAAGTGTATAGATCTTCATGGGGAATATTTTGAAAAACAATAAAGTGATTTTCGATGATCAATATTTGTTTTTGTTCTCTAATCCCGAAATATAAAAGGCAACCCTCGTATTCAGTCTTTAGTATCATTGCGTAAAAGTAAATGTCTGCTTTTAATTTTTTTAATCCCTCTAGTCCAATAACTAAATCAAATTCCTTCAAATCTTTGAGCTCAAAAAATTCTAATCTTTTCCCTAAAATGTGAATGTTTCTTTTTGCCTCTATAATACTTCTTCCATGGAGAGTTTTTGTATATGTTTGTTTTATTGGAATTGAAAAGCTTAAATCTATAGTATTTTTGCAATAATTTTGAGTTGCACCCGAATCTATAAAAATTGAATACTCTTTTTGAGTATCAGAGTTTTTTAAACTTAAACTAGGCAACCCATTTTTTAATATAACAAAAGATTCTTTAATGATATCAGTTTTACTTACCTTATTTGCTATAGAGTCTGCTTCTGAGGCTGGCGTTAGGTTGTTGATCAGCTGTTGTTCCAGCTCCGTTTGGTGGGCCTGTTGTTGGAATTGTTGGGGTCTTCTGAGTGGATTGTTTTGCCTTGCTGTTCTGATGGTAGACCTATCTACATCCATGGGTTCTGGTTGCGGTTGATTTCTGCTGTTGTTATAAAGCTGTTGCTGTCTCCATCCGGGTCTGAAATATTGCCATGAATCTCTTCCTCTATAGTGCTGTTGGGATCGTTCCACTTCTATATTTGGTACTCGCTGTTCTCTGTCGTCGAAGTTCCTGGGAGTTTGATTTCTTTGCGGTTGGTAGTATCTCGGCGGGCTGTATTGTGAGTGGTTTCTTTTAATCATCCGGAAGTTTGGTGCGATATCCGTGTGTCTCGTATCGTGTTGTACGGCTAGGGCTATGCCGTAAGCTTCTGCTAATGATTCACATCTATGGGCGTATAGGGTTTGTTTTGCCAGTATGTTGTTTAGTCCGTTTAGGAATATTCTTGCTGCTTCTTTTTCGGCTTCTTCGCATAATGCCTTTTTCCCTTCTTGATGACGTGCTTCGAACTGAATTTTTGATATAATTAGATTTAAGGCTTTGTTGACTTCATCGTAATATTTAGCCAGCGTGTTTCTTCCTTGCCGAATGCGTGACATATCGTCTTTCAATACATAGAGGGGCCTGTTGTCACTATATGCTGCATCCAATCGGTCCAGTATAGCTTCGAGACAAAATTTCGTCCGATAATTTGTTAATAGCCTAGCTGCTTCTCCTATAATTTTATATTTTATTATAGATAGTGCTGTAGCATATCTGGCATGTCCTCTATGGGCTTCACAGGCTTTCATTATGCTGCAGACGTTGTTTCTCCAAGATGCATATTCCTCTGGGTTCCCGCTGAATTTTGGAAGGTTTTTGAATGCCTCCAACTCTATGTCTTCGGGCCTGTTGAATTTAAATGATATATCCTCGTGTTCGATTAGTCTCACGGGGCGTATTTCAGGTTCCTCGTTTTCCTTTAATTGTAGTTGGTTCACCGCTGACACAATTGCTTGTATTTGTTGGTCCAAATGTGTTATGTCTGCCCTGATTGTGGCGTTGTCTGTGGCCATTTTTGATGTGTTTTGTGATTTTTCCTCTTGGTCACTTGATTCGTCCTCCGTTGGTTTGTCGAATGGTCCTTCCGTTAATTTGGTTTTTCGTTTTTTTATTTTCATTCACTGGTTTTTATCTGTTCGTTGAATTTAGTTTGCTTATTTGTTCACTGATTTTAATTTATTTGTTTAATTTATTTGTTAATTGAATTTAGTTTATTTGTTCACTGAATTTAATTTATTTGTTTATTGAATTTAGTTTGTTTGTTCACTGAATTTAATTTATTTGTTTAGTTTATTGTTTAATTGAATTTAATTTATTTGTTCACTGAATTTAATTTATTTGTTTATTTTATTTGTTTATTGAATTTAGCTTATTTTTGCAAAATAAATTCATGTCCCAAAAGTTATTAAGGAAACTCTCCGTAAGTTACTCAACGAAACACAAAACCATTTATAAGCAAAGATTTTCACACGAAATTGCTTTAAGCCAAACAAATATCCGGACGACGCACATATTTTCTTCTTTAGTATATTAATTACTTTACTTTATTTCACACACGTGTTATTTTATTTCTGATTTTCTGAAAAAATAGATTATTGCTTACCGCCTCCTTCTCTAGGCGTTGTTCCTCTCGATGATCTGCGCAGCTTGATCGGGTCCGGAACTAGTGAGAAAATCCTATGATTTTCTGGTCGATATATTTTTAAAATTCTTCCCAGAATTTATTAGGTTCCAACACAAATTAAACTTCTAAAGTGAGTGGCAGGATCGCCAGTTATTGTTGTTATATTTTGTATGATGAAAAAATATTTTTTTTTCGGAGGCTATGCCTCTTTATTTTATTCGTAAAATTACAGGTCACTATGAACGCTCTTTACAGTTTTTCTATGCTATTTATACTTAAATTCTATCTTAACCTAGGAATCTCCTAATGTGTTTTTAATGACCCAACGTAATAGATACATATGTTTTGCTTCTTAGCATTTTATTTTGTGTTTTTTTGGATCTAGGTAAATGATGTCTAGACACAATTTTAATGTTAAATAATTTAAGGAATGAATAGGAAACACATTCCTAGAAGATTGTAAAAATGCAGACGCTAGTTGTTGTTAGATGAATTTCTTATTTCAAGGTGAACATAAGGATGCATAGTGGTTGGGTGATTCATACGTTAACTCGCGCAGTATCTCTTCACCACCGCAGAGTGCACACGAGAGTGTGCACTCCCTCGAGTGTAAAGAAAGTCGCGTTTGGATAATTTTGTATAGAATAATCATAAACTAAAATAAAACCGATTATCAGTGTCAGTGGAGTGTCTAATAGTTTCTGTTTATGTTTTCGTTATTAATAATAATGTCCCCCTCGGGTAGCTCCTTGTTAATTGTGTACTTTCCAATTAAAGTGGCTAATCTACGTTAAAACAATAAATGTAAACCATGTATAAACATTATGTAAAGTGTATTTCTATCTGTATATTTTTGTCACCTCGATAAACATCGTTAAAGATGAATTAAAAATACAAATACCTTACATTAATAAAAGCGGTGATCACCAGCCCCAAAACGTGTGTTTTAATTTTTTTACTTTGGTGATCGGTTTCCTATGAAACAATCACGATGGGAATAGGAGATGACGGCACATTACTTCTTCTCCCCGCAGACATTTCCACCGATTTATCTAGAGGATGGTATTTAGGAATCCCAGCTTTGAGGAGAGGATTCACTGATCTGAATTCTATCCCCGTTTAGCCGTAGGCGACCGCCGGTTCAGTGTACTAGGTGTCACATTTTTGCGAACCGTTAATCTTATAATTTTTATCCTTTATTAAGTTGGGAGAAATGATTCGCAATGCCTGAAAAATAAAAAAAAAATAACAAAATTAGAAAATTCGCCCTAACCGCGGAAAGGGGAAAGCAACTCGGTGTACCTGAAAACAGTTGAAAATAAGAACAAAGTGATTTTTCCAAATACCCTTATAGAGTGGTTTATTTATTTTTTTTTTATTTACTGCATTTATTAGACCGAAAATTAAAAGTAACAATAAGTAATTCAGTTAACTTATATTAGATTATATAATAATTATTTACAGGTTATATGTTAACATTTTCCAAACAGTTTTTTTGTATGTAGGTAAGATTTAATGAGATTTAGATGTTTGTAACTTTTTTTCCTGGAAAAGGTCAGAAAAAAACGAGGACCACTGTTTATTTTAGCTGAGCCTATTTAAAATTATTTAACATAACTTAATCTTACTTAATATAATATTATTCACAATTTACAATATTTGATATTGCAATAACATTCGGCCATCGAGGTTGCTTCTTGATAGCCAAAGTGTAGGGACGTGTTATTTTTCGGTTCGGAATTGTTTTTCAACAAATATTTTAGAAACCCGTCGTCACTACGTAAACAAGTAGAGTTCGGTACTTAATCGGATCTAGTGTAATCATATGATGAGCCACCAATATCTAAACACAAAAACAAACATTTTTCAGTGGTCATATGCCTAAAATGTTATCCAAGCGATATCCAACGTAATACATTCTAAATAAACAAAGAGATCTACACACAAGTGTGTCGGTTGAGTAAATAGTGCGTTGCGGTGAAACTTGAGACCTAGCCGTACAGAAGCTGGGATGTGGACGACTCTATTGTTAGGATTTTGAACCTAAATCGGGATACGTTTATTTGAATACAATTCACAATGGTTACACCACTCTAGATACTCATCTGAAGATCAGGTGCCGATTCAAAGAATTCAATTCTTCAATGAGCCAACCCCGGTACCTGAGATAGAGTCATTCCTTCCTGTGAGCAACTTGTCACAGCGCAATCATGCCCGTCCACAGAACACTTTCACCGTTTAACTGGTAACACCGTTTTTTAACATCCGAGGCATCGGCTCCACCAATACGAATGTAAGCGCTGTCCGCCAATATTAATAAACAACGAATCCTGATATCGGATCGAAAAAATCCTAGAAAATGCCAGAGCAAAAAACATCAGAGGTATGTATACCGGCATAAACTCAATTAAAAATGGCTACCGAGGAGAGCCAAAATAATTCGAGACACAAACGGTTGCCTGGTCACAGAAACAAACAATATCGTGACAAGATGAAAGCAGTACTTTGAAAACCTGCGCAATGTGCAAATCCATCAACCCCAAATAAACCCACCAGACGTACATACAGCCGGTCCTCAGATTCCAGAGCTCTCTTTCGACGAACTTGTAGACGCAATAATTCAACTGAAAAACAACATGGCTCCCGGAGTCGATTGCATACCGGCAGAGCTTGTGAAGCATGGAGGAGAGGCAGCCCCTCGAAAGATCCACCAACTGATTAAAAATATATGGAATAAGGAAGTCATTCGGAAGACGGGGATAATTAGCCGATATTAATTCAGATAACTCCATGACTATCCCAAAAAGCGGTCGCCATCACTTTCCCAGCCGAAAAAGCAGATTTTTGGAGCCGGTTCCCCCTTTGCAGTCCACTGTTTTGACTTTGGACGTATAATGGTGTGACCAAGTTTCATCGACAGTAATTAATCGATGCCAAATCTCGGATTTATTGCGCCTAAAGTGCGCCAACAGAGCGTTGGAAATGTTCATTCGAACATGTTTTTGGTCTAACGTGAGCAAACGCGGCACTCAACGCGGGGGCAGCTTTCTCATGCCCAAATCTTGATTAAATATGTCACAAACACGTTCTTTGGACATTTTCATAGCCTCTGCTATCTCTCTCAATTTAATTCGGCGGTCGTCTAGCACCATTTGGTGAATTTTAGCGATGTTATCGTCAGTTGTTGCACTTTTTAGACGTCCCGAACGTTCATCGTTCGTTTCATTTCACTGTGGTAAATGATGGTGCAGAATCCCCATACAGGGAGTCCAACTCATCCTTGATTTGCGTAGGTGTATTGTCTTTCAAAAACAAAAATTTAATGACAGCTCGATACTGAATTTTGTCCATTTTCACAAAAACACTCACATCGACTCACTTAAACGACTGTCAAATAAAAACTACGTGTCCAAAATGGCTGAAATTTTAGAGAGTAACAGTGGAAACATGCACTACTACATTCACTAGCTTTTATTGACGAGCGCTGCTATCTTCACGTTGAGATCGGAAACTTTTCAGTACAGTTATATGTAGATATATGGGAAATCCCATAAATCGTTTACATAATAACATTTGAACTTTCAATAAAAAGTCGAAGAGTGTAACTCTTTCTATCTTATTATTTTGCGATCACGACTCAGTGATAAAAAAGCTATTTCAAATATGATTTGAGTTGGCGGCTTCATACCAAAAACTAGTAAAATTAGATTGTTTACTAAGATCTATGGATCTACGTATGGTGAATACTTTGATAACGTGTGGTTCCACAATCGACAATAGAGACTATTGTGTGAATATTTCACGTGTTCTGTCGCCAGAGCACTAAAATCTATTATCTTATGTTTTTATTACACACAGCTGTGAGTATTTCAATATAAGCCATTCTAAGAACACAAATATATATACGAGAACGTTTCGTTCTCAAATAACAGCAACATAGGTGGGGCAAAATCAGATATGTTCATTTGCAAAATGACAGAAAAGCTAGTGTGTCCGGGGTTTTTGATCGGTTTTGCGCTTCTATTTGAAACGTATCAATTGTTCTACCTAAAGTGTATATATTGTATTCCATATGTAGTTATTTTTGATAATTATGTAAAGTACGTGCATTTTAAAGAATGCTATGAAAATCTCATATTCTAATTTGTCGGCAACTAAATATCTTAATTATGTTATGGGAATTCTTTTGGATTTTGGCAGCAATTCCGATGGCCTCCCGCTGAGTTCAATTCCATAATTGATCAAGAATAGTGTCGGATCCATTAACACCAGACCGATGGTTCACAGCACTAAATATAATAGGAGGAGTAAAAAATATGTGTAACTCGTAAAATATTGACTAAACAAATACTTGACAGCTTTTTGATTAGTCGGTTATATGTCGCAAAATACGGAGGCTAAGAAGGAAAAAATTCGTTATGTTTTACCATTTTGCTTTGATAAAGTCGAAAATGCAAGCCAGTCAGTTAAAATTGTGAATGGTGATTATTCTCTGATGTTGTCATCGGCAACTGTATGCGATTTCGATTTTGTTTCGTTGTTGAGATGTGCACCTCGCACAAAAAGCAAGCATGTTGTGGATCGATAAAAACCTGGAAATGATCGAGGTAGACCATCACGTTAACAATCGTATTATCGCCTAGAATTAAATACGATTTTGCATTTTTTAAGCGGCAATGAGAAAGCATTTATTTAGTTCGAGCAGGCGATATCAACGCTAAACATGTTACTTGTGGCAACTTAACCCCCAATATGACCTAATGCTTTGTTCGAATGGTGGCAAGCAACTACCATCAAACACAAGTTAGAAATTTACGCCAGTAACGCGCCTTCCCATCCAACGTGGGACTCTTTCTTGGACCTCGTTGGAATACAGATATTAGTTTTCAAAATTGTCTTCGGAGTGTCGAATATGACATTGACCAGTAGGAGCTCCATAATTCACGTTCCATGCGAACAATATGAGATTTCTTCAACAGTTAAGCGACGATCACTTCGAGAGCTTATTGAAAGTAATGGATTGAACACTTCCAGAGCTGATACCCACTTCCGATGACATCCAACAGTTAAGCGGCGATCACTTTCAATAAACCCTCGCACGGCACGTGTAAAGCGACGTAAACCAACTAACCCGGTTTATCGGTTTACTTACAAGATGTTCATACAACACGTAGGTTGATTTCCGCTAACCGAGGAATGTCGTGTGGTATTCAGCGCTGTTGCTTGTTCGCTCTGAAACAATGATAATGCAATGGGTTTAAAGAGGAAAGAAATGCCTAAACGTGTGGTGGTTGCAGCACTTCCCCTTGAAACTTGCTCCAGATTGTAGTTATACTCGTACCAATGCCTGTGATTATTATTAACTTTATTTGACTGAACTGCAGTCGGCAAGCGCTCACGAAAAAGTGTAAGTCAATTTACAGAAATGACAGCTAATTTAAATATTCATTTGTTATTTGTGCTGCCATGGCTGCCTTTCAGTAGTGCCTGCGCTGTCCGCAACCAGTGTTGCCATCGTGTGCTGCTCCGTCTCCAACAGCACGGATGTTGTTATCTGCACGACTTGTCCTTGGGCGCCGATCATGACTTTCGTTTTCGATAGGTTCTCGCCCACTTTTAAATTCTCAGGCACACGTATACACACGATTCTGAAACAAGGTATCATCACCAAACTGTGCCTTCAATCGTGAAAAATGTCCGAGGGTTTAAAGCCTTCATTTGTATACATTTTATACTAATCCGTTTCCCAACAGACATATGCACCTCTTGTTTACTCATGGCTGTACTGACTACAAAGTCGAGTGCGGCCGTTAGCCAAGCCGATTCCTCTACTCTTCATAAACCAAACAACAGCAACGCCCTAGATTATCTAGCTCGTAACCTGTTGATAAGCAAGAAAGTAAAATTACCGTTTATATTTGATTCACCCTTGTATATATAGGTTTTCATATGTACGTTTTCGTTTACGCCTTTCGCCCTGCAGCAAGGTTTTTTTTATATTATGCCAATATGGCACAAGAAAATATAAATAAACACCACGGCGATAAACTTAGCACGTAACAGTTCGACCACGTGTAATATGGTCTCCTTGCAGCGTAAAGCAAAGGGTCTTTGCCGCTCCTTACACACGTGTTTAAATCCATCCTTGGAGAGCATCTGCAAAACCGACTCTAACCCATTTACAGTCGCACTTGCACTAAGAATCAGCGACCTTTGAATATATGTATACACGGAGAAGTAAAGCAAGGGCCATGCCTACGTACAATAGAAAATATTGATACAGTGAGGCGTAAGAATGGGAAATGTATCCAACATATCTGTTGAAACTTCTTAAAGAAGGTTTGTATTTTTGCCGCATAAAATATAATCGCACCAGTTTCACAGCTCAATATAAACGGCAACCATTTTAGGCAGAAAAAAAGCATTATGAGAGATGAGGCACATCTCGGTTTGACTGGCTTTGTTAATAAACAGCAAAGCCACTATGAAGTCATCAAATACTCTCAGTTGAGTAACCAAAGACAATTAAATTTTCGTAGAATAACTGCATATCTTTGAGGATGCCCTATTTGGCAAAGCCCTACTAATCACATATCCTAACATGTCTGAAATCAAAACCCAAGCCCAAATCGACTCAAAATCTTATGTGGTTTTTACCAATAAGTATGTTTTATTAACACATTTTATCACGTCGTAGACATATTTACCATTAATACAATATAAATTAAACTAAACGGCAATAAAACAATTCCAATTAAGTAAATGCACGACGAATTGAACCATATGTTCATTTATCACGGACTGGAATTAATACAATAAAATAATCTCCATTGAATGAAATGCGTAACTACTATTCTATTACTATATACTGAAGCGAGCTTTGGGTTCGCTGGATTAATTATTTAAAATAAATAAGAGCCGATAAATCGATTTTAAATTAATCTAACACTTTATTAGTCCGTTAATAACAACCGTTACTTTTACCGTACACATAACGATTTCTTGACTTATCGCTTCCTTAGTTATCGCTTGCTTCACTGCTTACTGCTTACTTCTTACTTTCTACTTATTACTTCTTACTACCGCACTTTTCGCTTGCTTCACTTTCTACTTCTTACTCTCTACTTCCGCACATATCGCTTGCTTCACTTTCTACTTCTTACTCATCTCCACGATCTGTGTGCGACGTATTTATACCATTTTCTTATACTGATTCGGCGCTTCGTTTCCGTCCGTTCCATAGTCTTGAATGTTCTACTGTTCATGGTCTCCAGTTTTCCATTACTTTATAGAATATTCTAGTACTCTGTTTCAGACTCTCTAGAATATTCTAGTACTGATTGTCATATGGGTCACACTACCCTCCGCCTAGATTAGTTCGTCCCGAACTAAGTTCACTGGCCTCCCCGGCCAACAAAAGCCGCCAGTCGGTCGCGATGCACCACTTTCATCTTGGCGTTCGGCGGTGGAAGTTCTTGACCTTCTTCCAAATTTTCTACGGCTCTCCTTTTCGCGTCAGCTCTAGCCAGCCGCCATTCTTTCTTTTCCTGACGACAGAATTCCTCTTGCATTTTAGGGATCTCATGCGAATAGTATAAGAGAAAATGCATGTGCACACTCTTAAGCTCTTCTAGAGTTTGCACATCACGTAAGCGATCTAGATATTCATCTTTAATTACACGCATATCATCTGGTGTTGTTGCATCTGTCGATTTCATAACCGTATCCAACTGGTAGTTCCGCATCTTTTCAAATAACTGGAGCGATTTGTTCTTTGGAGCTGACAGTAAACACCAGCGTGCGTCGTAGTAATAGACTTTCCATAGATCGTCGCACGTTAATTCTGATTTCACGTGTTCTTCTCTATAGAGCGCAATGAACAGCACCTCTAGCTGTTGATTACGCCTACAATCTAGGGCTTGCTTGATCTTTCCCGCCGTATGTGGTGGCTTACAATAGCGGTCTCGACCTCCAACATCCGTTGATCTCTCTTGTTCGGAAACAGTTGATTTACAAAACGCATGTTTGTAAATCCATTCAGCTTCATCATGTAGTTCAATGGGTCCCTCTGGAACAGGCGCAACCGGAACTTCGCGCAATTGCATTCGCTCAGGAATATCCGTTTTACGGATTTCATTGTCCAAATCCGTAAAGTGACCCCTTTCCAATTCACTAGGTTCGTATTCGGGTTCATATCCATCCTCGTCATAATTAGTGAAATCCTCATAGTCGAAATCTACACCAAAACTGTCCTGACCTTCTTGCAATGACGCGTCAGCGACTATAAGTCGTCTTTTCTTTTTCTTCTCAGCAATTGGCCTTCCTTCGTCGTCTACAATAAAATCCTCAGCATCAGACTTCGATTCCTCATCATCATTGACATGTTTTGCCGCCTCAGTCTCCCTGTGACTACGTTCAGAGCGGCGTTCAACATCGTCTTCGTCGTCGAATAGCTGTTCGGCTATAGCCTCACGTGCTGAACCTTCATCGACGTTCTGTTCCTCTCCATCACTTTCTTCGTCCTGTGTACGACGCAGACGCTTGGGACGCTTTCTGCGTTCGACTTTCAAACCAAGATTCTCTTCAATAAGGTCACAGTCGTCGTATTCCAGTCGGTCGTCCAACTCGTCATCATCATTGTAAATCCGTTTCGGGGAACGGCCTGAAGCATCAGTGTCTTCACCATCACTACCGTGTAGCGTTCTACGACCGCACAATTCCGCGCAGGTAAGGTTCCTACCTTCAAAGAACTTACTTACCTGATAACGTAGCACACGTGCCCACAGCCACGCGGCCAATAGTCATTACAATACCTGTAATAAAGGCTACACGAAAGCACAACAACGTTGAACCCGATAGCAAAAACCAACTATGAACGAACATCACTCCCATTTGAAGCAAGTGTTCGAGCGCCTCCGAGATTTCGGCCTGGTAATCAATCCAGACAAGTGCCACCTCGGGGAAGTAGAGGTCAAGTACCTTGGCTATTGCATAAATGGCCAAGGCGTCCGCCCATTACAAGACAGGGTGGATGCGCTGATGCAGTTTCCTCGCCCCAAGAATGTGCGAGAACTTAGGCGTTATCTGGGCATATTAAACTTTTATCGCCCAACGCTCCGAAACGCCGCACGGGTCCAGGCTCCTCTGAACGAATACCTAGTAGGAGCCAAACGAAACGACAAACGACCGATTCAATGGACCGAGTCAGCTGATCAAGCTTTTCGCTTATCGAAAGAGCGGCTGGCGAATGCAACTTTACTTCGACATCCCATCGAAGGAGCCCCATTGTCCATACAGTGTGACGCTTCCGACACTGCAATTGGGGCCGTACTCGAACAAGAGTGCGGTGGTAAATGGGAGCCGCTGGGCTTTTTCTCAAAAAAATTGAACCCGACCCAGCGACGCTACAGTGCCTACGACAGGGAGTTACTAGCAATATACTCCGCAGTAAAGTACTTCCGGCACATGGTCGAAGGACGCCAGTTAACGATCAAAACTGATCACAAACCACTGGTGTACACTTTCCGAAAGAAAGCGGAAAGTTCAACCCCACGACAGGAGCGGCATCCGGATTTCATCGGGCAATTTAGCACCCGAATTGAATATGTTCCAGGTGCAGACAACGTAATTGCAGACGCTTTTTCGCGTATAGATGCAATTAAACTCCGTGCGCAAATCGATGATGCCGACTTGGCACAAGCGCAAGGAGAGGACCATCAACTCGAGTCCCTATTGAAGCAGAGACAGCACTAGTTCTGCGTAAACTTCCTTTCAACGTCTCAAACGATGAAGTCTGGTGTGATGTATCGACAGGGACAGCTCGCCCCTACATCCCAGAAAAGTTTCGAAGGAATGTGTACGAAACATTCCATAACCCAGCCCACCCAAGCGGACGCGCAACCGCTGCAGCTGTCCGACGTAAATTCGTTTGGCCACATATGGCCAAAGACATAACGAATTGGGCACGCAATTGTTTGCAATGTCAGCGCTGCAAAGTCAATCGACCCAACGTGCTACAACCAGCACAGTTTAAGCTTCCCGAGGCACGATTCGCCCATGTACACATCGGCATTGTGGGGCCGCTTACGCCGTTGAGAGGTTACATGTACCTCCTGACGATGATCGATCGCTTCACTCGGTGACCAGAAGCAGTGCCACTACGAGCAGTGACCGCAGAGAATGTAGCCAAAGCATTCTATTCGACGTGGGTCACACGTTTCGGCGTCCCAGCTACACTCACAGCCGATCGAGGACCACAGTTCGAGGCAGCGATTTACAGGCAGCTGACCGATTTACTCGGCTGCGAACAAAGCCACACAACAGCTTATCACCCCCAGTCCAATGGGATGATAGAACGATGGCATCGATTCCTTAAAGCCTCACTGATGTGTCATGACGATAATCAATGGCTGGACGTACTACCAACAGTTCTTTTAGGCTTGCGCACAAGCATAAAAGAAGACCTGGGAGCCTCAGCAGCTGATCTGACTTACGAAACCAATCTGCGCCTCCCAGGAGAGTTCTTCGCCGATGGAGAACCCCCGCTCGAACAGTTGCCAAATTTGGAAAACCTACGCAAACTCATGCGAAAGATCAGGGCAACACCTGTCGCCAGACAGGGTTCCAAGAGGATATTTGTTCACCCAGAGATGGACAGCTGCACGCACGTCGTCATCAGGGTGGACAAAGTTAGGAAACCTCTAGAACCGCCCTACGAAGGGCCATACAAGGTGCTGATCGAATAAACCACCGAGTTTTCTCCGTTGACATCGACGGCAAGCCGTACACCGACAATGTCGGAAGACTGAAACCGTGCCACCTGGAACTACCACCAGATACCGTACTGGGAGAAGTGCATCAACAACCAGCGGCGGCAGCCGAAACCTGCCCCGTACGCCATCCTTCAGACTCCCACGAAACGCCAGGCACGGCAATTGTTGAGAATCAACCAAACCCTCGCGAAATGGTCGCGCGCGGGGCATCGGACATCCTACACGGACCGATAACGCGGCAGCGCGCCCGAGATCTGCGCGCACAAGAAGACGCTGCGAAGATTCTCAATGTACGGCAACCTGAAACCCCAACCACTGACAAGCGAAAAAGAACGGCGAATGCGATAGCTTTCGCTCCTCAACCACCCAAACACCACCCAATACGGAAGGGTGCACGCCCATAAAACTCAACTACACCCCCAAGCAACTAGCTATTTCATATCGTGACTACGTCACTAGGGGGAGTGATGTAGCGTTCTACGTACGCACAATTCCGCGCAGGTAAGGTTCCTACCTTCAAAGAACTTACTTACCTGATAACGCAGTACACGTGCCCACAGACACGCGGTCAATAGTCATTACAATACCTGTAATAAAGGCTACACGAAAGCGCAACAACGTTGAACCCGATAGCAAAACACAAGGAACTTAACGTTCAAAAGCTTCCAAGATCGAGTTCAACGCATCCATACGTGGTATTCTGCCCAATTCATAAGGGCAGCTAAAGCATCGCTTCTAAGCAATGCGTCAAACGCAGCAAGCATCGCATACAGATCTCCCATCTTAAACATCTGCACGGTGTTTTCAAGGAATTACCATTTTCGGTAGATAGACCGAACAACGGATGCATACGCTGGTAGCTAAATGCCAGAAAGCATATCGCCTATCCGCTGCCAAATTGTAAACAACCGTAATTATCTCAACAAGATAATTTGGAATATTTACGAGAGTAAAGCCAACAAAGGAAATACTCCGGTCCCACGATTCCTTTGTAGAATTTCACACCCATTAGAAGGATCTAATGGATTTCGGTTGTGTTTGCAAAAGGCAAACAACCACGGGCTGTGCGCCCGAACAATCATCTCCGTCCTGCGCGCCAGATGTTCTGTGCCAACAGAAGGCCGTGGAAATGAAATTCTACCAGCGATAATAAGGATGTATGCGTCGATTGACTTTTCCCTTTTCAGGCATCCAGATTACCCCTGGGGAATAAATAACATGCTGCTAACAGAGATTCGGATATTCTGTTAGCAGATCTAAGGAAAAAAGTTGTCTGCACAGATACAGATGGACAATCTGTATCTGGGTATCTGAGTGGGCAGACAGACAGTCTGATTTTGATAGCCATTGAGACGAGAAGTCTCTTTCGAAGGACCAGTAGGAGTTAGAGAGATTTTGATCGTCAGCGGGACGAGAAGTTGGAAGAGGTCGAACGGGAGTCGAGATTCTGTGGCAAAAGTAACCGCGACTTAGTCTTATAAAATTTCAAAGAGAAAGTGAGTTGAACGTGTGTCGGTTGTCGCAGCGAATGTAAAATAAAAAGCATCTCAAAAAACGCGCGTTGATCAATTGGTGTGAACTGTGTGCTTATTAATAAACAATAAACAAGTAATAAAACTAAAAGGTGTTGTGTACCATTTATTGACTGTGTTCGCTCCGCTGGTATATTTTTCCTCCAGGGTAAGCAGTGTTCGGCGGAACACTACGACATCATCCAGCAAGGACCTTACGAAATACCCCGCCAAAGCCGTCCTCTTCAATCGGGTTATCATCGATGAGATCCTTCAGTTCTTCACATAACACATCATCGTCAAATTCCTCCTCTTCCTCACTGCTGTCGGGCATAGCTTTGCTCCTCCTGAGTTTCTTCCTTTCATGTGGCTCCAATTTCTCCTCATCCTCAGATTACTCCCCTTCCGAGTCCCAGAATTCTTTCATACACTGCCTTTGGGCATCCAATTTTGCATTAAACTCTGCAACTCGCGCGTCCAATTTTGCATTAACGTCTGTAGGTCGCGCATCCAATTTTGCAGCTCGCGCGTCCAATTTTGCGTTAACGTTTGCAGCCCACGCATCCGATTTTGCAGCTCGCGCATCTAATTTTGCCGTAAACTCTGCAGCTCACGTGTCCAATTTTGCCATCATCATCCTGAACATCTCCGAAATGTCCAACGGTGGCGAACTCTTCTCCATTACATTGGCACCATCTTGACTCTCTGTTTCTTCTCCATCCGGACAGTCTGGCTCACTCGTAAAAGCATCTGTGCCCACATCAATATCCTCTTCTTCTATTGGTGCTTGCAGATGCTGTCGAAGAATTGGTTTCTCTCCTCTGCTATCCAGATTCCGGTCCTCCAAATGTCGATCTGACATCGTCACAATACACTTCCACAGACTTATTTATTTCACTAATAATTAATCCCACTTCTGACACCAATTGTAGCGAGTTTAGGGTTCGCTGGATTAATTATTTCAAATAAATAAGAGCCGTTAAATCGATTTTAAATTAATCTAACACTTTATTAGTCCGTTAATAACAACCGTTACTTTTACCGTACACATAACGATTTCTTGACTTATCGCTTCCTTAGTTATCGCTTGCTTCACTGCTTACTGCTTACTTCTTACTTTCTACTTATTACTTCTTACTACCGCACTTATCGCTTGCTTCACTTTCTACTTCTTACTCTCTACTTCCGCACATATCGCTTGCTTCACTTTCTACTTCTTACTCATCTCCATGATCTCTGTGCGACATATTTATAGCGTTTCCTTATTCTGATTCGGCGTTTCGTTTCCGTCCGTTCCATAGCCTTGAATGTTCTACTGTTCACGGTCTCCAGTTTTCCATTTTTTTTTTTTTTTCATCGGCACTACAACCGGGAACCGGTCTTGGCCTTATTTAGCAAGTCCTGAGGCTTGATAAATTTTCCATAATGATTTATTTTTTCTGGGCAAGGTCATTAGTCTTGCGCCAGAGGCTCCCCGACGGGGAATCGAACCCCGGTCTCCCGGGTGACAGGCGGGTATACTAACCACTATACTATCTCTATCCATTACTTTATAAAATATTCTAGTACTCTGTTTCGGACTCTCTAGAATATTCTAGTACTGATTGTCATATGCGTCACAATACTATTTATTGGCCTGTAGCAACCCGGAAGTTCATGAACTCGTCGAAACGACTCCGCCATCGTTCCCTGTCCTGTGCGCTCTCCTTCCAGGCTTGACCATCCGATCCGATCTCCTCAAAGTCAAACCTAACTTTGTCCTCCCATCTCCGTCGCGGCCGTCCTGGCGGTCTCTTTCCCATTGGTCTACCGTCAAAAATTCTACGCACGATCCTATCGTTGCCCATTCGCATCACATCTCCGGCCCATCTTAATCTTCACGACTTGATTACTCTTGTGGGGGACGAGGTACATGTGCCAACGTATGGCACTAGTTCACTCAACTTCCCACTACTCTGAGTTCCTTCGACAATCGTCCGCACAAATATCCGAGGGGGGAAGCACTGTAACTGTTCTGCTGCAAACTTTTTCATTTTATTGTTACGTTTTAAATAAATAAAGACTATCTGTACATATTGTTTGAAAATATTTTACAGTTTTTATTTTTGATAAATCTCCCGAGGATTCGAAGATTACACATCCAAATACCTCGCGTGTGAGGGCGATCGTCCCTGTTTATTTTTAATCCAGCGAATCACTATTTTGGTCCACGTGTTGTTTCTTTACAAGTACTGTTATCTCTTTCGTTACAATTTCCCGAAAGCACTCGCTATTTACTTCGTTACGACTTTCCGAAAACACTCGTGTGTGCGCTTTGGCGGTTGCGACTCGACTGTCTGTGTACGGACGCGGCGGTGGATGAATCTCAGCTGACTAATTACTGGCGAAGAAAAGTTCGTCGCGTCGTGGCATTGGAGTCATAGCCGTATAGGCTGAGTTGGATTCTTTGGTTGTGTGTACCGGAAAATTGGTTTCGGCGGCATAGCCAAGTATGGTCAAGGGTCTTGATCGTTGCGATGGTCGTTTCGTGGAAAGGTGCATCATTCTGTTGGCTTGCCAGTAAGAGGGAATTGGTGTGGTTCTACATGGTTTAGGTGGAATGGGAACCGAAATGGGTTCCGGGGGAACTAAATGTTGTTTGGTTACAAGCGAGGAGATAGTTTAAGCAAGATGTGAGCCGGAATCATTTTCGGGGGAAATTGGGATTGCTTCGTTGCAAGCAAGGGATATAATTTATATGAGGAATTAACGGAAGCGATTTTGGGAAAATGTATGTGGCTCGGTGTAGTGATGGAGATGGTAAGTATTCCGTTGTAATTTTGAGTATGCGTTTATTACAGAGTATGATTTTCGGAGGAAATTAGAATTGGTTGATCGCAAACAAGGAATGTAATTTAAATAGGAAGTTAACCGAGGTGGTTTTTTGGGAAAATTATATGTGGGGTGATGTAATTGAGGGAGATGATTAATATTCTGTTGTAAATTTATTACAGCTTGGGAAATGGATTCTTAGTAAGTATGGGGGTGTATGCATTTGCTGATTTGGGGACGGATGCTGTTGCATATTGGGATGTGTTTTTGCATGTTGGGAAATAGGTTACAGGTTAGGGTAGGGTGACGCGCTGTTAGCGGTCAAAATTGGTTGGCATTGTGGGTTGGTTCTCCATGTGGTATAGAGAACCCCCACACTCTCACTATTGTAGATTTGCGGCATAGCTCTTCCAGTTCGTGGTTGTGGAGTTTCCTCCATTGTCCTGTCTTCTCGTCATATTTACCGCCAAAGATACCCCTTACAACTTTTTTCTCGAATGCGCGGAATTCGTTTTCTTCCCGTTTCGCAACCGTATAGAACAATCGGCATGCTTCTATTATATTACGTGATAGCAGTTTGGATTTCAGCAGTTTACTGACTGCATGCCAACTAGCGTTGCTGGAGTGTAGTCTTTTGTTAGTTTCCTTCGAAATTTCGTTACTGGCCTTCAGTATTGTTCCCAGCTATTTAAATTCTTTAACTGTTTTCAAATATCTTGCCTCTGCCATTTATATGTGTTCTCTGAGACCCGCGTGCTGTCGCCGTAATCATGTATTTTGTTGTGTCTTCATTTATTTCTAGGCCCACCTCTTCTGGCCCTTACATGATGATTTTTACACAGTTTTTACTTTCGTACCGTTTCTAGATTATTACCCAGAACGGCGATGTCATCCGCATATGCGAGCACCTGTGTGACGCCGTTCAGGGATGATCCGGCTATGGTGTCGTCTTGTACCTTTCTGATGACATATTCGAGCACAAGGTTAAAAGAGCATGGTGAGAGGTCATCCCCCTGTTTTAGTCCGTCCCGAATTTCAAATGGTTCTGAGAGGTGGTTTTCTGTTTTAACTCGCCCTTTATTTTCGTGCATGGAGATTTGAATGAGGGCGGCATATTTTTTTGGGATTCCCAGCTCAACTACAATATGGTAGAGTCTTTGTCTTGCGACTGAAACGTAGGCTTTCTTGAAGTCCACGAACAGTTGGTGAACCGTCTCTCCGTATTCCCACTTCTTTTCCAGCAGTTGCCTTATTGTGAACATTTGGTCGCTCGTTGATCGGTTCCTGCGGAATCCGCATTGGTAGTCTCCCAATATTTCTTCTGCGTACGGTGTGATTCTCGCCAGTATGACATTTGTTAATATTTTGTATGTGGTTGGGAGCAATGATATTCCTCTGTAGTTTTCGCAGTCAGATCTGTCACCTTTTTTGAAAATGGGCACGACTATTGAGGTTTTCCATTCTTCCGTAATGATTTCCTTATCCCATATTGTTTTAATCAGTTGGAGGACCTTTCGAGCGGTTGCCTCTCCTCCATGCTTCACAAGCTCTTGCCGGTATGCAGTCGACTCCAGTAGTCTTGTTGTTTTTCAATCGGTTTATTGCGTCTACAAGTTCGTCGAAAGAGGGCTCTGGGATCTGAGGCTCAGCTGTATGTACATCTGGTGCATTTATTTGTGGTTGATGGGTACGCACATTGAGCAGGTTTTCAAAGTACTGCTTCCATCTTGTCACGATATTGTTTGTTTCTATCACCAGACAGCCGTTTGTGTCTCGGGTTATTTTAGCTCTCCCTCGATGGCCATTTCTAATTGAATTTATGCCGGCATACATACCTCTGATATTCTTTGCTCTGGCATTTTCTATGATTTTTTCGATCCTAGCCTTCTCCCATTCGCGTTTTTTGCGTTTGTAAAGTCTCGTTGTCTCTTTCCGAATTGTCGCGTATCTTTCTGCGTTGACCTCATCATATCTTTCTAAGTGGATCACTCTGAAGCGTTTACGTGCTATGATCTTCACCCTGCACTCATCGTCAAGCCAAGGTTTGGAGTTAATTGTTTTCTTAAATCCTAATACCTTTTGGGTGGTTTGTTTGATTGTGTCTCTGATCGATACTCATTTAGTGCCCAGATTATTGGTTTCCTCTTCCTCACTGCTCCCATTCTCTAGGATGCTAAATCTATTCATGAGATCCTCTTGATATACACCCCTTTTTTTCTTTGTTTTCATAAGGTTGCAGCCTTGGCAATAACGCGATTTCACAGTAAGATCGAGAACATTGTTTTGTTGCCGATCAATGTCATAACGCCATATTTAGCAGTATGACCCCTTTTGCTCCAATTACGATCTCCAGAAGCAGTAAATGTTTTATCTTCACTTTCATCATTTTTTTCTTTTTCTTCTTTGCTAGCCTTTTTTATCACGGAAGAAAAAACGCCGATACAAGCGGTATGCGCATTATCGAGAACAGCGTAGTAGATGTGTTTCGTAAATTCGCCAATATCCATCAGTGAAGTGAAACAGTGTAATCCATTTAACCCGACACCCAAGATGCGCATTACGAATACTATTCTACGATTAATTTCGTAAGCTTTGTTGGCGATTCGCGGACAGGACTCCATGACCCTCTCACCACAGTTGCATTCGACGATCAGTTTGAATGCTAGGCCTTTCTCCGATTTTTTTGAAAAGTTTATCGAACCGTCACAGTTTTTACACTTTATAATGTTTGAAAGTTCGGAAAAAACTGAAAAAAATGTAACATCACATATGCTGCCGTCACTGTGGCCGTTGGACCGAAGTCGGGCGATGTAGCAAATTTTTGTTTCGATATAGTCGCATACTCCGTTTCCAGTTCATGTACAGTTTCCATAAATCCTTTTCGTTTTTTATATCGACTCCCTGGACGCACCCTGACTTACGCGAACCTTTAACGTTTTTGAACATTATGTTAGAAAAATTTACCGTTGAAAAACGTATGAAACGGACGCCTAAACGCGAGCACTGCACGCTCTGAGACCACGTTTACACTAAATACTTTTTCCCCCTCATGAAAAAGAAACAAAGAAACATCAAAAATACCTACCCGGCGACGTCACCGGTAGGAACATCGTCCATAGTCACCAAACAAAAAAAAACCACCAGCACCGTGCAACGGGCAAATTAGTTTCATATATATGAAACTACTGTTCACTTGACGTTCGAACGGCAAAGACGTTTTAAATCGCGCTCCTCACCACACATTGAATACACACACAAAAAAAAAACTGAAAGTAAATAAACGTGTACGGGGGTTCTCTATCAATAGTGAATAGTGTAAACCACAAAAAAAAACGTGTAAAAAAAAAAAAAAAACAACAAAAAAGTGTAAAAAACAAAACAAAAAACGTGTAAAACAATACATAATATTAATAATGGACACTACACCATTCAACCAACAAAATATCCAGCTAAGTAACACGAATAATGGCAACAATATGACGTAGGAACAGCTAGCAGCAGCATACCAACAACAAGCAGCCATGTGCCAACAACAACAAGCGATGATAAATCAAATGCTTCACAAAATCAACACAATGGAAAACCAAATGCAATCCCAGGTATGTGCCACTATCCCTTTGCCAACAGAATACCATACAGACGAAGAAGAGCTGGAAAGGGAAACCTCTGCAGTTCATAAGAAAAGGAAAACTGATAACAGTCATAAACAAAATACAATACCAACTGTAAGCAATATGACGTCAGTTCGTGAATCAACAAATGAGGTTACCAAGGAAAGGAAAATTCCCTTGCCACCACCAATCAATGTGAGGAATACAAGAGATTTTAATGCATTTAGAAATGCCATTTTGTCTGTAGTGAAAGACAAAATTCAATTCAAAGCATTATCTAATAATGACATAAAAATAACATGCGAAACAGAAAATGCATACAGAGCAGTTAAAGACAAATAACAATCGCTTAACACGGATGTAAGAACCCAAGACTTAGAGTATCATACCTACCAACTAAAAAGTGAGAAACTATTTAGATTCGTAATCACAGGACTTCCAGCTTCAATGTCCATAGATATGATTGCAAATGAATTATGGTCACTAAATCATAAGGTGGTAAAGGTAACAAACATCAGAAAAAGCACCACGTCAAATAATGGAGAAAAAAATCTTTAAAGCCTTTCCAATGTTTTATGTCGATATAGTTCAAAAAGAGAATAACAAATCAGTTTATGAAATCCAAGAATTATTATGGTGCAAAGTATCGATTGAACCACCCAAAAAGGTCAGATCGATACCTCAATGTAATAATTGTCAACAGCTTGGTCATACCAAAAATTTCTGCAACTGTAATTCAAGATGTGTTAAGTGTGCTGGGCCTCACCACACAACCCAATGCTCGAAACAACGCAACAGCATAGCAACATGTGCGCTTTGCCACGAAAATGGCCGTCCAGCTAGTTACATGGGATGCTCAATGTATCAAAAAAAAACTAAAAGCACAGCATCCAAAGAAAACTACAGTCACTCAAAGACTGCAATCAAAAAATACAGAGCGAGCGGGCCCAACCACAACTGGTACTAGTGTAAAGGATTTTATTTACCACTTACTTTATTTACCACTTACTTTATTTACCACGCACTTTAAATAAAACACTCATTTGTTTGTTAAATCAATTTAAACTAATTTTTATTCTTAATTTCCATCTATGGGTGCAACTTGAACCTATTAATATCGGTCCGGACACTATTTCAACTTAATTCCACGCACCACTTTTACTTAATCATTTTTGTTTCGGACATACTTTTAAAATTAACTCCCCGCACCACTTTCAGACCAACTCGGTCAATTCTCAAAAACCAACTCTTTGTTATCTCACCGTCTCGGTCGAGATTCAAAATTCAACTCTTGTTCGCGGACGACCGTTTCGGCCAAAATTCAAAACCCAACTCCTAAAAGTCTCGCCGTCTCGGTCGAGATTCAAAAAACCAAACTCTCAAACGAAGACCTGTTTTTTCTTCATCCTGAAGAACGAAGGATATGGCATTTCTTTCTTTATCTTTCCCGGCTTGGGATCAAACGCGGAAACACAAAGGGAAAAATCCACAGAGGATCGTGCGAATGCACATTTATAATCCTCTATGTTGATATGCGCTAGACGAATGTGTAATTCGTTTTATGGTGCCTGTTGTTTGTTCTAGCCGACTCGGCAAGGATCCCTTTTGTAAGAATACGATAGGGAATACAAATAGAGCATTGTGCTAATGAGCATTTCTGATTCTCTATGTTGTTTATTGTAGCCGAATGGGCAAGGATCTTTTCCGTGGGGAATCGATACAAAGGCGAATATTTTCCTTTTGTTTGTTTTAACTTAATTTTGTTAAAACGAAAACTGGCGTTGGTTGTTTTAATTGTTTTAGATAACCATTTTTTTTTTTTTGGTCTCGTAAAATTGCTGGCGCGCAATTTTTTATGATACTCAATGGTTTTGTTTGAAGGACGGCATCTGGCCTGCACATTTGGCTCTTAGGGGTTGTTGTGGTGAACCCTTGGTTCAATGATTATATTTTCAAGTTTTTTTTATGTGAGCAAATTGAACGTTTAGTTCAATTTGCTTGGAGTTTCATTGATTAGTGCAAATTGAACGTTTAGTTCGATTTGCTTGCTATCAATTTATGCGGGACGAGGTGTATGGGGTAATGCTTTAATTTAGCATTATGTCACATCCTTTAAGTGGATGTTTTTGGCGTGTATCGCCGTTAGTGGTGGAGACTAGCTCCAAAAGGGTAATTTTTATGGGATGGGTGGTTGTGGTCGTAACAATCCTCCCCCCTTTATAAAATGAGTATTATTCTTAGAAGAGGAAATAATACTCCTTGGGCGCCTATAGGAACGTGAGTGGTGCAGTGTGGGTGTTTACAAAATTGTATGTATCTTCTGTCCCTTTAATTTATTCTGTATATGTTTAGTTTACATTTGTTGGGACTGTAGTTTATAAGGTTAGTTATTTTCATGTTTAGTTTTAACAGTAATAGTATTATACGAGGGTTGCCTTTTATATTTCGGGATTAGAGAACAAAAACAAATATTGATCATCGAAAATCACTTTATTGTTTTTCAAAATATTCCCCATGAAGATCTATACACTTTTGCATGCGTTTGAACCGTCGAAGCACTTTTGCCACTCTGATTGAGGTATCTCCAACACATGCATTCTGAATGCAGCGACCGCTTCTTCAGGTGTCGAAAAACGTTGACCTCTCAGTTTGTTTTTTACGTACGGGAATAAAAAGAAGTCATTCGGTGCCAAGTCAGGACTATACGGCGGATGACCCATCAAATCGATGTTTTGGGTGCTCAAAAATGCAGTTGTCACAGCCGATGTGTGAGAGCTCGCATTGTCGTGGTGAAGAGTGATCCGTCTTCGGCGGTTGGTTTTCCTGATTTCTTGGAAGACAACTGGCAAACAAATGGTTGTGTACCACTCAGAATTGACTGTTCTGCGTTGTTCTAGTGGTACGGTTGCGACATGTCCAGTTTTTCCGAAAAAACAGGCGACCATTTGCTTGGAAGTGCTTCGTGCGCGAACAACTTTTGTTGGATTTGGCTCATCTTGAAACACCCAGACAGTCGACTGCTGTTTACTTTCGGGCTCATACGCGTAAATCCACGATTCATCACCTGTCACGATGTCATAGACGTGTTTCGAAGCACCGCGACCGTATTTTTTGAGCATTTCTTTCGACCAATTGACACGAGCCTTTTTTGGGGCGATTGACAAATTGTGTGGGATCCAACGCGAACAAATTTTTTTGACAGTCAAATGTTTATGCAATATTGAATGTATGCTGGTCCCACTAACGCCTAAGGTTGTCTCAATCTCACGATAGGTCACATGACGATCTTCCAATATCAGTTCGCGCACAGCATCAATGGTTTTCGGAACAACAACTGATTTTGGACGACCTTCACGAAATTCATCTTGGAGTGAACTACGACCACGATTGAATTCACCATACCATCGATAAACACTGGTCCTTGATGGAGCTTCATCGCGGAGTCAATCCACGCCGAAAGTTGTAAAAAATAATCGCACGAAAATGTTGACGATTTAATTCCATTTTTGGGCCGAGATGAATCTTTTAAGTTACTGTAAACAACACAAATAGCGCTCGTATGTCAAAACGTTCTGAGTGCGTATAACCTCAAAAATGTTCAACTTTACGACAGAGCTGTCAATTGCCGGATTGCAACACTAGGGTTGCCAAATCCCGAAACATAAGAGGCAACCCTCGTATGTGCAATTATTTATCTATTGGTTTTATTTTTCTAATTAGTTTAATTGTACTAGACCTTATATGCGTATTAATATTTTTGCATATGTTCTATTTAATTTTAACAGCAGCAGTGACAATAGTCAAAGAAGTTATTTACCTAATCTGTACATCTTAAGTTTTGTTAAATGTTTATATAATAGTTTTGTTTATTTATTTCCTACTTAGTTTATTTATTTATTAAATGACTTAATACTAGTGGCTACAGTAATGGTAGTCACATAGGAGTGACTTTTATCTATAGTAGTAATTCTGCTTATATATTCTATAATATATTAATATTTACTAAAAATTTATTTTGTATTTTTTGTGCAAGCTATGTTAACTTGTGGGTATATTTTCATTTTGGTGAATGTTAGATTTATTAGGTAATTAACATAAATTATACTCGTATTTTTGTATCTATTTGCTAATCGAGAATCATAATAGTGAAACTCATATGTATCTATACACTACCGTGTATTACTTTACTTTTTTATTATTTAGGTTAAACTTATTTATAGGGAGTTTTACCTCCTCTTTTGTGTAATTAAGATTTCTTCTTTTGAAATAATTATTTAACATATTTGTCTGACATTTACAAATAGTCTTCCTCATGGAGGATCAATGTTTGTTTTACTTTCTTTGTATACGATTCCTTATGTTTTTATTTAGTTAATTTTTTTTTTTGTCTTTCTTTTTGTTGAAAATTTAGAATAGTTTTTAATTGTATTTTGACATTTGTTGCTGTCATCTATCTTTGTCCATATTGTTCTTTCATTTTAATATTGGCTATGTGAACAAAGAAATCTTCAATTTGCAAAACACCCTGGGAATAACAATTGATTCGGGTTGGTAGTGGGGAGAAGGTTGGGGCTAGGTTGAGGGTGGGGTCTTTAAAAGTACGGTTTTAGCCTATTGTTGTGAACCACAACGGATCTTCGGCCTATTTTGATGACCGTATTTACTGGGCCCTTTATATCTATGACCGGGAAGGGTCCCTTCCAAATAGATGTCATTTTGCCCTTACGATTATCGTTTTTCATCAACACCTTGTTTCCCACATGAAACGATTGTGGTTTCGTTTCACTTCCGGAGCAGGTGGTCGCCTTTAATGAACGACATTCCTCACACTGCTTTTTATGTCTCCTAATATCGGATAGCATGGCTGACCACCAGTACCTTTGTCGTATTTTATTATACGATTTGGTGATGCTCTGATGTCCACCGGAAGGGGAATTGTGATAAACCCTGGGTAAAGTTGCAATCTCATTGGGGTTCGTAATTTTTTCGGGTGTTTCGGGCTTCTGCAATAACTTTTTGTTTTGCTTATTTTGCGAGCGGGGGAGCGAGTTTGATGGATTTGCTGACGAAGTGTCAGTTATTTGGTTAATATATTTGTTATTACCACTTGACTCTTTGGTGTTCCTCTTTTTATAGTTACAATTTAACCTGAAAGATTTCTACTTATCTTGGGCTTGCTCTTGTTTTCCTTTATAGTATTTATTTTCAGGTACCCTTTTCTCAACCGTTGACAATTTGATTGGCACACTAAATACTGTTGGATTCATTTCCGTTCGAGGAAATGTGATGCACTGTTTGGGGCCTTCCACATGGCAATTCTTCGACAGAAAGTCGTTTCCAAGTAGTCCGTCTTCCGGTAGATCGGGCATACTGCTCACTACTTGAAACTTGCATGGGAGTTTAGACCTATCATTCAGTTGGAAGTTCACCTTGCAGCTTCCCAAGGTTCGGATACTTTGAAACGGCCTCTGTAAGGTGCAAGCTTCTCGCCGATTAATCTTAACGTCTGATTCCTTGATACTACTTTTGGTGATCAGACTGATCTCAGCGCCAGTGTGCACTACTAGAGTCGTGTTTTTATTTACACCTACATCTATTGGTAGTTGGACAGTTGGAACGCTGGTTTTTGGCGAGCCTGGAGTTCTAATGTGGTAGCTTCTTTTTGCCACGGAGTGTTTTGGCCTACTCCTTTCTTGTTTTGAAGGGGGAGAATTTTTAGAAAATTGGCATTGAATTCGCGATTCCCATTTCAGCTTTTGCTGACAGGAACCTATGTTGTGGCCCTGCTGGCCACAGAAGTCGCAAATCTGCCTTATATGAAGAATCCTTTTTCCCTCCTTTAATCACCAGCAATCACGGATATCGTGATTTATTTGCTGACACTGTGTGCAAAAGGGTGTGTTTTTTCGTTTTACACACTCTTCATAGGTATGTCCCCGTTTCTGACAGTAGCTACAAATTATTTTGATGATAGGGGGATCCTGTGTAATGGGTTTTGTGTAGGGAACTGCTTTGGGTTCAGGGGAATTAGGTTATGCTCTATAACTGGAGGATCCACCACTGTACCTGTAATTGGGTTAAATATCTGTGGAGAAGAATGGTCTACTGGTGAAGATTGCGCAGAAGAGAGTGAGTTTGACTGAGGTTTTTCAAGTTCTTCCAAATCTAACGTCCTTTGCATTAGAGTGTCAAGTGGTTCTCCGTCCATTAATAATAGAAATTGACGGTAGTATGGATTTAAAAGTCCACTTCTATACACACTCCTGGCAAAGTCGTCTAGGTGTATTTTTATACCCTCGGTGGACGCGGAGCCATATCTCTTCTCCGCCGCCAGTGAGCATCTTTCTAACGTTTGCTTCAAACGTATTTGGAACAAGATGACTGCTTCCGCTGGGTTCTGTTTGGTAGCCAGTAGTTTATTGACCAAATCTTGGTAGCTTTCTACTGGCTGGTAAACTTTCCTCAGTAGATCCTCTGCTTCTTCAAAACATGAAAACGGAGTGGACGCGAACAATGTAGATGCTTCTCCTCTGCAGGAAAACATTGTGCTCTTCCACTGGGAGACAATTCAAAACCCTCCTACTACAATCTAAAAATGTATGGAGTTCGGCACCTAAATGTGGGTTACGTTCCCCTGAGAAGGTGGGAATTAGTTGTACTGACAACTTTGCCACTTTTGTATAATCTACCGACATTTTTTCGAGTTTTAACTCGTGCGTTTGCGAATCAATTTTAGCTCGCTATTCCGCGGGGGGGAGGGGGGGGGGGGGTAAAGGTTACGTCCAGATTGTTAAAATCTGGTTTTCTTTTACTTACCTTGTCTAATTTCCCTAATCGTTCGGCTCTGCTTCGGAGTCGTCTTGGCGAGTTAGGTGAGACGTATTCCGAATCTTGGCTTTCTTCGCCTTCCATAAACAGTAGGGGTTGTTGGGTATGTTAATGGTGAAAGAATTAAGGGTGTTCTTTGGGAAAGTTACTTTGGAGGTGTTTGCAAATGTTAATTTTGTGTTGGTTTAGAGTGAAAATACTTCCCAATTATTGAAAAACTTTCATTTGAACGATCGCGAAATATGGACAAATATAAGGACTGATGCAAAGATGGTGACAATTGGTTTTGTTAAATCTACCTATAGAAGTGGAAATACTTCCCAATGGTTGAAAAAATTACATTAAAATGACCATGAAATATGAGCAAATGTAGAAATAAGTTATAAAATTGATGTGGTTTGTTTTTCCGATTTTTTTTTTATTTTCGGGGGTGTTTGCAAATTTAATATCTCTATCAAGACTTCATTTGTTAATTCTTATTGATATTTGAATCATTGATTTATATATTTGATATGGTGTCACGTGTGTATAGTGGGTCAAAAAACAAATTTAACTAGTCAACGTCAGCTCACACAAATCGTGCATTTATAACATATATAAAAAATTAAACACCAAATACGTTCAAAGGAGTATTGTAGAATTCAATAAAATGTGTTTCTCTTTACTTAGCATATGATAAATAAATATGTTATGCACAGTAAGGGTACAAACTGAATTTTTAAAATCTGATTATTCAGATAAATACTTGTAAAATTCGTTAACGATAAGTTTTTAACCAGTCACTCAATATAATTAAAGATATAATTAAAAAGAAAAACAAAGCAAAAGATTACATAAACGATTAACAATTTTCATGTATAACTAATATAGGAACAACTCGGTTTGTAAAATATATATATATATATATATTTTTTTTTTTTTTTTTTTTTTGTAACATAAAAAAGAAACAATATTTACTTAACTTGTAGTAAAGCTGCTTGAAATTGACTGCTGCTGTTGTTTTATCTGCTTCCTATTGTTGATTTTTGTTGATGATTGATCTGCTTTCTGTCCGTTGGTATATGTGTTTTTTATTATGGTGCTTTAATTGTGTTTGATTTGTGGATATGTTTGTTGAAATTGTTTATTGCAAATGTCATCTCTATTGTTGTAATTGTTTTGTGTCACTTATTATGATGTTTTATTTGTGGATATGCGTTGAAATTGTTTATTGCAAATGTTATCTTTTTTTGTTGAAATTGTTTTGTGTCACTTATTATGATGTTTTAGTTTTTGTGGGAGCTTCGTCGATCTTTTCGACACAAGGCTTTTCAAGCTCTTATGAGATGTTAATCTCGGGCTTCCTTGGGCTCACCGGCTGCGCCATTTGTAGTGGTTTCCTTTTTCACTCACTTTAAATTCCACACACTTTAAATAAAACACTCATTTGTTTGTTAAATCAATTTAAACTAATTTTTATTCTTAATTCCCATCTATGGGTACAACTAGAACCTACTAATATCGGTCCGGACACTATTTCAACTTAATTCCACGCACCACTTTTACTTAATCATTTTTGTTTCCACTTTCAGACCAACTCAGTCAATTCTCAAAAACCAACTCTTTGTTATCTCACCGTCTCGGTGAGATTCAAAATTCAACTCTTGTTCGCGGACGACCGTTTCGGCCAAAATTCAAAACCCAACTCCTAAAAGTCTCGCCGTCTCGGTCGAGATTCAAAAAACCAAACTCTCAAACGAAGACCTGTTTTTTCTTCATCCTGAAGAACGAAGGATATGGCATTTCTTTCTTTATCTTTCCCGGCTTGGGATCAAACGCGGAAACACAAAGGGAAAAATCAACAGAGGATCGTGCGAATACACATTTATAATCCTCTATGTTGATATGCGCTAGACGAATGTGTAATTCGTTTTATGATGCTTGTTGTTTGTTCTAGCCGACTCGGCAAGGACCCCTTTTGTAAGAATACGATAGGGAATACAAATAGAGAATTGTGCTAATGAGCATTTCTGATTCTCTATGTTGTTTATTGTAGCCGAATGGGCAAGACTCTTTTCCGTGGGGAATCGATACAAAGGCGAATATTTTCCTTTTGTTTGTTTTAACTTAATTTTGTTAAAACAAAAACTGGCGTTGGTTGTTTTAATTGTTTTAGATAACCATTTTTTTTTTTTTGGTCTCGTAAAATTGCTGGCGCGCAATTTTTTATGATACTCAATGGTTTTGTTTGAAGGACGGCATCTGGCCTGCACATTTGGCTCTTAGGGG